>OY292396.1:24879210-25351340 GCA_958496205.1 Idaea biselata | reverse complement strand
ATCCGTCTGAAATTAAGGCAGGCTGTAAGATTCACAGAAGAGTATTTTACATTTACTTAAGAAAATTAAAACATCAATAAAGTATGTAGTTATTATTATCATTGTGCAGTTTAATTGGTTGTCGTCGAGTCCGAGCGCAGCCGGTCGGCTTTATAATTGCAAGCAAATAATGATTAGTGTAAACCTTACATTTTAGTGTGAGCTTGAGATGGATATATTTAAAGTTCAGCGTGTAATACCTCAACATCATTCCGAAGGAAGCTCCGCAAATGGGAGCAAACTCAAAAGTACGGGCAACGACAAACGCCTCGAGCTACAAAACTAACTACATTCAATAGTAAAAAGGTACAAACTGCAAGGGCTGTCGTAAAGCACTTTAACGTCGCGTCGATGCCGACAAGCCTCCAGCTGCAGCTTGCAGCGGTTGCCGTAGGAGATGCCGTCGGAGCCGCAACCCACCAGTGCAGGCAACGACAAACGCCTCGCGCTACAAAACTACCTACCTAAATGTAGTAAATACTAACTGCAAGGGCCGTCGTAAAGCACTTTAACGTCGCGTCGATGCCGACAAGCCTCCAGCTGCAGCTTGCAGCGGTTACCGTAGGAGATGCCGTCGGAGCCGCAACCCACCAGTGCAGGCAACGACAAACGCCTCGCGCTACAAAACTACCTACCTAAATGTAGTAAATACTAACTGCAAGGGCCGTCGTAAAGCACTTTAACGTCGCGTCGATGCCGACAAGCCTCCAGCTGCAGCTTGCAGCGGTTGCCGTAGGAGATGCCGTCGGAGCCGCAACCCACCAGTGCAGGCAACGACAAACGCCTCGCGCTACAAAACTACCTACCTAAATGTAGTAAATACTAACTGCAAGGGCCGTCGTAAAGCACTTTAACGTCGCGTCGATGCCGACAAGCCTCCAGCTGCAGCTTGCAGCGGTTACCGTAGGAGATGCCGTCGGAGCCGCAACCCACCAGTGCAGGCAACGACAAACGCCTCGCGCTACAAAACTACCTACCTAAATGTAGTAAATACTAACTGCAAGGGCCGTCGTAAAGCACTTTAACGTCGCGTCGATGACGACAAGCCTCCAGCTGCAGCTTGCAGCGGTTGCCGTAGGAGATGCCGTCGGAGCCGCAACCCACCAGTGCAGGCAACGACAAACGCCTCGCGCTACAAAACTACCTACCTAAATGTAGTAAATACTAACTGCAAGGGCCGTCGTAAAGCACTTTAACGTCGCGTCGATGCCGACAAGCCTCCAGCTGCAGCTTGCAGCGGTTGCCGTAGGAGATGCCATCGGAGCCGCAACCCACCAGTGCAGGCAACGACAAACGCCTCGCGCTACAAAACTACCTACCTAAATGTAGTAAATACTAACTGCAAGGGCCGTCGTAAAGCACTTTAACGTCGCGTCGATGACGACAAGCCTCCAGCTGCAGCTTGCAGCGGTTGCCGTAGGAGATGCCGTCGGAGCCGCAACCCACCAGTGCAGGCAACGACAAACGCCTCGCGCTACAAAACTACCTACCTAAATGTAGTAAATACTAACTGCAAGGGCCGTCGTAAAGCACTTTAACGTCGCGTCGATGCCGACAAGCCTCCAGCTGCAGCTTGCAGCGGTTGCCGTAGGAGATGCCGTCGGAGCCGCAACCCACCAGTGCAGGCAACGACAAACGCCTCGCGCTACAAAACTACCTACCTAAATGTAGTAAATACTAACTGCAAGGGCCGTCGTAAAGCACTTTAACGTCGCGTCGATGCCGACAAGCCTCCAGCTGCAGCTTGCAGCGGTTGCCGTAGGAGATGCCGTCGGAGCCGCAACCCACCAGTGCAGGCAACGACAAACGCCTCGCGCTACAAAACTACCTACCTAAATGTAGTAAATACTAACTGCAAGGGCCGTCGTAAAGCACTTTAACGTCGCGTCGATGCCGACAAGCCTCCAGCTGCAGCTTGCAGCGGTTGCCGTAGGAGATGCCGTCGGAGCCGCAACCCACCAGTGCAGGCAACGACAAACGCCTCGCGCTACAAAACTACCTACCTAAATGTAGTAAATACTAACTGCAAGGGCCGTCGTAAAGCACTTTAACGTCGCGTCGATGCCGACAAGCCTCCAGCTGCAGCTTGCAGCGGTTGCCGTAGGAGATGCCGTCGGAGCCGCAACCCACCAGTGCAGGCAACGACAAACGCCTCGCGCTACAAAACTACCTACCTAAATGTAGTAAATACTAACTGCAAGGGCCGTCGTAAAGCACTTTAACGTCGCGTCGATGCCGACAAGCCTCCAGCTGCAGCTTGCAGCGGTTGCCGTAGGAGATGCCGTCGGAGCCGCAACCCACCAGTGCAGGCAACGACAAACGCCTCGCGCTACAAAACTACCTACCTAAATGTAGTAAATACTAACTGCAAGGGCCGTCGTAAAGCACTTTAACGTCGCGTCGATGCCGACAAGCCTCCAGCTGCAGCTTGCAGCGGTTGCCGTAGGAGATGCCGTCGGAGCCGCAACCCACCAGTGCAGGCAACGACAAACGCCTCGCGCTACAAAACTACCTACCTAAATGTAGTAAATACTAACTGCAAGGGCCGTCGTAAAGCACTTTAACGTCGCGTCGATGCCGACAAGCCTCCAGCTGCAGCTTGCAGCGGTTGCCGTAGGAGATGCCGTCGGAGCCGCAACCCACCAGTGCAGGCAACGACAAACGCCTCGCGCTACAAAACTACCTACCTAAATGTAGTAAATACTAACTGCAAGGGCCGTCGTAAAGCACTTTAACGTCGCGTCGATGCCGACAAGCCTCCAGCTGCAGCTTGCAGCGGTTGCCGTAGGAGATGCCGTCGGAGCCGCAACCCACCAGTGCAGGCAACGACAAACGCCTCGCGCTACAAAACTACCTACCTAAATGTAGTAAATACTAACTGCAAGGGCCGTCGTAAAGCACTTTAACGTCGCGTCGATGCCGACAAGCCTCCAGCTGCAGCTTGCAGCGGTTGCCGTAGGAGATGCCGTCGGAGCCGCAGACCGGCGCGAACTCGTTGGAGCACCGCGGGCACCGACACACGCCGCGCGCGCCCGACGCCACGCACTCGCCGCCGTGCGGGCACACCCGGTCCGCGCACACTCCGTTAGAACCTGGGATACAAAACATTAGGTAACAGGTGAGATTATTATTGTTATTTGAGTGGGCTCTTAAGATGCGACATCGACCAGTTATGGTCTATTATGGCGACTAATTCCCGTTGAGTCTAGAATCTTCCAGATTCTTTGAGCTGTAGGTAATGTTGTGTACCTACCTCATTTATTAGGTTGCAGTATATGTCGACCTAGGTGGATATTTCTGTTATAAGAGGCCGGCAGGAGCAGAGAATGTGCATAGCTGTTTGATCTTAACCTTAATAGTAGATTGAAATTTTGCCGTATTAAGCGTCATTTATCGACCTTCAGCTTAGGACCCGCAGCAATTTATCATTTAATTTTTACGATAGACGTACCTACCGTAGACCGGAAAAATAAGTAAATTTTAATCAACATCGCGAAAACAGAAGAAAAATCTACATAGTATCTCGTCCATTTTTTTTCCTCCAGCTACGCATCATAGTACCAATGTGACTCACCACAAGCCCCCGCGTGTAAGACTCGAAGCTCTCTCCCCAGTAAACACGCCGCCCGTCTCAGCTCACACTCGCTGTCATGCGTGCGCGCGTCCGACCCGCAGACGGGACGCAGCACGGGCTCGCAAGGCGGCGGGCACGCGCAGACCGCCCCTCCCCCTTCTACGCGACACTCGGCCCCGTGACGGCACTCTACTTCTGCACACGGGTTTACTCCTGTCATACAAAGAGGGTAAAGTTTTCAGTTCTTTAGGTAGAGAGTCAATCCTGAACAAGAGACCAGTAAAGGTCTCGAAACGTTGAGCAAGTAATAAACACCACGCGATTAAACCCGAAAAATAAGTTTAATTTCAGAGTACAGTTAGCAAAATAGAATTGAATTCGATAGAATTTTAAATTATAGACACTACACAAGTGTTGAAGGAAGGATTAGTCCTACTTGAGTTGCAGCTCAATGAAGCAACCAAAGTGCATACATACCTATCTGGAACTACTTTCTACTTACGTTAAAAATATTATTATAATACAATATAATATAAAAATATTATTTAAATTAAAATAAAAAGTGATCTCTTCCAGGCAACCTTTGTACTATTTGTTCACACTAATTTCAAACCAATGTTCCAGTTTTAATAGGGTAGCAAATTTATAAAGTTGGCCAAGACAGAGATGACATCTTTAATTCCTTGTTCCAGCTACACCATTAGGAACTTCTATTGAGGCTGTAACTGTAACCTATAGAACACAAATATAATAAATAGAGGTAAGTACCTCTAATAAATAATAACACGCGAAATCTTACCAGTGCTACACTGTCCTTTAAAAATGATCTTCAACTGTTTCCTAGCTCGGCACGATTCGCGGTGCATTTGGCACTCGTTCGAATACGTTTTGCCGTCAGAAGCGCAGACCGGCGAGAACTCCAGAGGACAGGGTTCCGCGCAACGACACGACGGCGAACGGCGGTCGTCTAGTTGACACACCTCGGGATCGGGGCAGGTTACGCCAGCACAAGGATCTGAGGGGTTAAAAATGTAGTTTAGGAGGTTCAGCAAACAATTGTGTCACATTATTATCACATGTGTCTTATTTGCGTGCGCAACGACGCTACGAAGGTCGGTAGGTACTTATGTCATTTCATTTCACTTACCGCACTTCCCATAATATTTAAAAGTGATATTGGTATTAGAATCGCAGGCCGATCTTCTCATCTCACATTCGCCTGGGTAATCCCTCGCGTCGCTGGCGCAGAGAGGACGAGAACCCTCGTGGTCTCCGTAACTTGGGCATGAAGTGGGACATTCGCAGTTGTGGGACTTGCCATCGGGAGTAGGCCGGCACAGCGCGCCAGGACCACAACTCACGCCACCACAGGGATCCGGTACGTCTGTGATATAGACAAGGAATATTTGAAGCCTAAAAGAACAAATGTGCTGTGATGCAAAGCAAAAGAGTGTCTTATTGTAGGTGCTAATAATGTAGGTACACTTTTTTTAGGTAGGTACAATGTTCTTCACTTGGAACGAATGATTTAATGGGAAACAGTCAGTTGTTACAAGACATCAACGTGCCTCCAACCAATCAGTTAAATAGGACCTGCCCAATATCAATCAATTTTACTTCAATTTCATCAAATCACTTAATACTAATTAATTTTACAAATAATCAGCTAAATGAGTTAAGGTAATTTTAAATATATGGACGTAGGCTCAGGCACAGCTCAAGCTAAGTTAAACCAAAATCAAATAAAACGTTTCGGGGAATAAATCTCATTTCATTCGAAAGACAAAACAAGTACCTATCGCTTAATGAACTGAATGCGATTTGATCAAACATTTACCTATTCAAGTTTGGGCGAACCTTGCATTAATGAAATGAATCCAATATGCACGCTCATCTAGAAGATAAGGCAGTGGAACAAGATCCCACCTTTCTTTCGAGTGCTGTACCGATCTACGGTATTGGCACACGGACGAGTCCGCTTGGCTTGGCCAATGGGTCAAGCCCACCGGCCAAGCCAAGCCTTATCACCCACTTGCCTTCGTAACGCTAAGCGGACAAACCGAGGTGGAAGCCTCCTACCAGAAACTCCGATTGGTCGCCTTTTACGTCGGGCGGAGGGTAGGGTAGACTGGGTACGATTGTGCCTCAGGACGAAAGTGAGTCGCTATATTATCGAAACTATAAGAGATAGCGTGGGGGGTGCAAGGGAATAGAGGAGCGGTAAGAGCGTTTGATTACGTGTCACAGTATTGCGTTAGCCATTGTGCGACTTTGACGAGTGTAGGAGACTGTACCTACCACATTATTGTGTACAGAGTTGGACAGTGCTTGTACGATCTGATATTAAACGGACGTGTTACTAAATTGATTTATTTATTGATACACCACCCAATAGTTTATAAGGCACAGTGGTGACTCACGACAGTAACGCGCACCTTATTAAGAACAACTATTTCATTGGTGAGAGCTGCAAACGATAAATATACAAAATGCAAGGATCAAGTGCGGAGCCACCGGTGCAGCCGGCACCAGCAAAGGTAACGGGTACCAGCAACGACGGGGAGGTAGCCGTCGTGACCGTATCATCCAGGATACCAGACTTTTGGAGCGACAAGCCCCGACTCTGGTTTGTGCAATGCGAAGCGGTCCTAGGACCTCAGAAAATCGGAGACGATGCCAGATACAACCTAGTAGTGACGAAACTGGGCAAAGACGTTATCCAGCAGGTCAGCGATATCCTTTTGAAGCCTCCACAATTGAACAAGTATAACACCCTTAAGGAACGCCTTTTGCATGTCTATGAAGAGTCAGAAATCCGACAATTTCAGAAGCTTTTAAGCGAAATGGAATTGGGAGACCAAAAACCGTCCCAATTACTACGCCGCATGAGAGAACTAGCACGAGACAAAATACCGGATGAAACCCTTCGCATCATGTGGCAAGGTCACCTGCCACCAACAGTGCGAGGGGTGTTAGCAGTCAGCGAAGTGAAGGACCTCGATAATTTGGCCGCCATAGCCGACAAGATCATGGAAACGACACGTCCATTGCAACTGGCGGAAGTACATGCAGCATCAAGTAACAACGTTGATACAGCTACTATATTGGCTGAAATCGCCAAATTAAGCCTAAGAATGAGCGACATGGAAAATCGGAATAATCGATTCCAAAACTATAGGAATCGATCAAGTTCCCGCTCTACATCACGTGGCCGTAGTCCGAACCGCCGGCGCTGCACGCCTGACAGTCCTAATTGGCTGTGTTCATATCATTATAGATACCGTCATAGAGCAAGGAATTGTGTAGAGCCGTGCGCCTGGAAAAAAACCGAAAACAGGAAGCAGGAAAACTAGTTGTGGTGCAATCGCAGGCGGAGATTTGCACCATCTCTCCAGTTCCCCGTTTGAGTGTTACGGACAATAACAGTGGTTTCAAATTTTTAGTGGACACCGGTGCAAACATTTCTGTGATACCAGTGAACAAAAACCGGTACTATAGTGAATGTGACGACTACAAGTTGTACGCAGCTAACGGAACTGAGATAAAAACATACGGTGTAAAGTCTTTGGACTTAAATTTCAAATTACGGCGACCATACCGCTGGTCATTCGTCCTGGCGGATGTCAAGCAACCTATTCTCGGTGCTGACTTTTTAAGCCACCACAAGTTATTAGTGGATGTAAGCAAAATGAGACTTATTGATTCGGTTACCAGTTTACATACATTAGCTTCAGTGTCAATGCAAGAGCAACCAACCGTGAGGACAATAGATTGTAAAAGCGACTACAGTGACATTTTATCCGAGTTCCCTAACGTGACAAAACCTATGTGCTTTACAGAAACTCCACCGCATTCCGTAGTCCACTACATAGAGACAACGGGATCAGCTGTTTTCGCCCGGCCTAGACCGCTACCACCGGACAAATACATCAAAGTGAAGACGGAATTCCAGCGTATGCAAGATATGGGCATTTGTAGACCTTCTAAAAGTAACTGGGCTAGCCCGCTACACGTCGTTACTAAGAAAAACGGCGAGCTCAGACCGTGTGGCGACTATCGACAGCTGAATGCGCTGACAAAGCCCGACAGATACCCGATACCGCGCATACAAGACTGTACGTATCTACTGCATAAAAAGAACATTTTTTCTCGAATTGATTTACAAAGAGCTTACCATAATATAAGCATCAATGAAAGTGACATACCGAAAACGGCGATAACGACCCCTTTTGGACTATACGAATTTCAAAAAATGACATTTGGACTAAAAAATGCGGCACAGACTTTCCAGCGATTTCTTAATAACGAAGTCTTACAAGGATTAGACTATATATTTATATATATTGATGACGTCATCATTGCATCTATGACAGAGTCCGAACACAAGCAACACGTGAGAGAAGTACTTGCCCGACTCGACAAATATGGCATAACAATAAACATGTCTAAATGCGATTTCGGTAAAACTGAATTAAATTTTCTTGGATTTCACGTATCAAAAAAAGGAATGAAACCTTTAAAAGATCAAATAAAAGTAATATCAGAATACCCAAGGCCGAAAACAGTAGACGACCTACGCAGATTCCTGGGAATGTTGAACTTTTACAGGCGACACCTCCCAAAGGCAGCCGAAATACATTCGAAGTTACATCCATTTCTACATAACGCTAAGAAGAAAGATAAAAGCATCATATTATGGACGGACGAAACGATTTCAGCATTCGAACAATGTAAACAAAGCATACAAAGCGCAATTACATTGACATTTCCATCAACCAACGCTCAGATTGCCCTTATGACGGACTGCTCAAATACATGTGCCGGCGCAGTCCTGCAACAACGAGAAGGAGACTCCTGGCGACCTTTGGGATTTTTTTCTAATAAACTGAGTGACGCCCAACAACGGTACAGCACTTACGATCGAGAGCTGTTGGCTATTTATATGGCAATTAAACATTTTAGACCTCTAGTCGAAGGAAGACCTCTCACAGTTTACACAGACCATAAACCTATTGTGTATTCATTAGAAAAAAATACAGTGAGTAAGAACGATACGCCACGACGAATACGACACCTCGATTTCATCATGCAATTTTGTACCTCAATACAACACATACAAGGATCGGACAACATAGTTGCGGACGCCTTATCTCGTATAGCCGAAATAGAGATGCCATCGGTCATAGAATATGACAAGATAGCCATAGCCCAGAATGATGACAATGAGCTAAAGAAACTCTTGCAATCAAACACATTATATTTCAAACGGATAAACATACCTAACTGCAACAAACCTATTTATTGCGAAGTGTCGCTAGGCAAAGTTCGTCCATATTTGCCGAAGGAATTTCGTGTATCGGCTTTCAACGCTATACATGAGGCAAGCCATCCGGGGACGCGCACTACAAAAAAGATGATGCAAAATAGGTACTTTTGGACATCTATGAACAAAGATGTTACTACGTGGGTAAAGTCCTGTTTGGGTTGTCAAAAATCCAAGGTTGATCGACACACCACATCACCGCACGGAACTTTTGTACACAGCGACCGATTCGAACACCTACATATGGACATCGTCGGTCCCTTGCAATACTGCCAGGGTTTTAGGTATATTGTGACCATGATAGATAGAAAGACCGGCTGGCCAGAGGCCCAACCAGTGAAAGATATTACTGCAGAAACTATTGCGGATATCATTTATGCGGGATGGATAACAAGATTTGGATGTCCAACGAGGCTGACGACGGATCAAGGCCGACAATTCGAGTCCCAACTGTTTCAGCACTTAGCAAAGAAGATGGGTATAAATAAAATACGAACCACTGCCTATCATCCTCAATCAAACGGGTTAGTAGAAAGATGGCACCGATCGCTAAAAGCAGCCCTGATGTGTAGAGGAAATACTGACCACTGGGTTACAGAGTTACCAACAGTATTACTAGGACTACGAGCTAGTTTGAGAGACGATACGCAAATCAGTGCCGCCGAGTTAGTGTATGGGGAACCTCTTAGACTTCCCGGAGACTTCTTCCAGCCGCAAAAGCCAGAGGAGACCTCCAGCTATGAGGAATATTTACAAGAATTGCGTAAAAAGATATCCAAACTAGCATCGGTACCCAGGAAAGAGAATCATCAAGGCAAAATATTTGTTCACCCAGACTTACAAGAATGCCAATATGTCTTTGTACGATGCGATAAGGTCACAAAACCATTAACTCAACCATATTTGGGACCTTTTAAAGTAATAGACAGAACCAATAAATATTTTAAAATATTGCAGGCGGACTCGGAGAAAATTGTTAGTATAGATAGATTGAAGCCAGCCTTTACACTCAAGACTCAGGAATGCAATCACATACCTAATAAGGAACCAGCTAACATAAACAACAGCCCAACTGAGCCACCAAAGATGTCTAGATTCGGACGAATTATCAAACCTGTCGTACGTTTCGCTCAGTAAAATGGGGAAAACACAAAGTAAAATCACCGAAGAAAAAATCATCATAGCGCAGAATGGAGCCGGTAACAGTGCTTCTGGTACTGCTCGGGAGACAGACAACAACGTGTCTATCCTGCTAAGATACGAGTACTACCTACTATTTATAGTAACCATCACTTTCATAGTAGTAGTCTACATGGGCTGGAAAAAGTGCAAAGTCCGGTACGCGCGATACCTGCGTAGAGAACTTCAGCTTCAAAGGGCCTTGCCTATTGTGAGCAAGGATCGCCTAGCCACCACTTTCAACCGAAGCAAGTGATAACCTAGTAATATAAAAAAAGTGAGCGTAAAAGTGAAAATAGTTAAAATAAACGATGACCAGTGCGAGTGAAACCGGACCGAAACAATAGTGTGTAACTGTGTAACCCTATATCTCTTAGATAATAATGTTTATAAATCTGTACTCGTGATTATAGTTATTATAATGTTAGGATTTGTATTAGTCTATGTAACAATGTAACCGTGTATGTAATCGTATTTTTACTTTATTTAAATTTGGATAATATACTCATGTGTTTTGCATATATAAAAAAAAAAAAAAAAAAAAAAAAAAACAAAAGGGGATGTTATGTACCTACCACATTATTGTGTACAGAGTTGGACAGTGCTTGTACGATCTGATATTAAACGGACGTGTTACTAAATTGATTTATTTATTGATACACCACCCAATAGTTTATAAGGCACAAGACAATATATTTTTTGGTAGTCAAAACCAACTTTTTTTGTTCGACTTATTTTTGTGATTGTGTCTTTATAAAAATAGGTACAAGTATGAGTGTTTTACCTACTTATAAGTTAAACATTAGCGACTAAATATCAGTCTATGCTATCTACGTAAATGGTTTTGTATTATCTTGGCGATTGTTTTTTTACGAAAGTGTATTTTGGGGATAGTTGTGCCATTGTTGCTGGGTACGGTTGTTACCAAAGCTAAGCTTATTATTTTTTCTTTTTAGTGACCAGAAAGCTCACGAGCAAAATCAATTAAGGCAAGGCTAAGGCTATACTCGCACTTATCAGTCGTGGCGAAGGCATGTTGTCGTCTCATCCCGCATTCCGTCGACATAACAATAAAATAGGTGAATCACAAAGAAATTCGCGACGTTACGACGACGCGCCTCCGCCACAATTTATCAGTGCTCGAATAGCCTAATAATAAGCCAGCATCAGGACGCATACATACATTTAAAAAGCAAAACTTCATGGCGCAGTGCTGCCACCAAAATAATCAAATGTCCTTATCGAGGTACATCCGAAAATGCAATGAAGCTGGCACGAACATTAGGGAAATGAGATTAAAGGCAGAGTATCTTACATTAAAACCACTTTGCAATCATTTTGGTGTATTTTTGTACCTGTCACAATCATCCCCAGGCACTGTCACAAATGTCCTTGGGGTCAGGGCAGTTGTGACATTTTCTTTTTTTTTTCAACTGGCTCCTGTGAGTTTACCGTTGAACTTAGGAACACAAATTTAGTATTCAGATGTAGCCAAATGTTTATATTGATATATGAACGTTACTTCTTTTAGCTAAGTATCATATTTTCAGAATTATGATCGGTCAAATGAAAATTGGCACAACTGTACCCAGTCTACCCTACTATATTCTTTTGATCTAGGCTACAGGAAGCAACTTACCACTTGGAAACAAATAACAGCATTCAACAGCTGCTACTATTGCTAATAACGACAGCGCCTGCGCCTTCACCATTGTTCGGCCACTGTCGCTGCTGCTGGGCCTTCTTGCGACCATCACACATCCTATGCAGCCAACCAAACACTGCGGCATAGAATAATAACAGTAATTAGATGTAACAGCAAATACCTATCCATCTTATGACCTGATTATTATATCTCTTTACAACCTATTTTATTACATATATATCAATAGTTTACGATAGGGTAGTAAGGTAAGTGTTTCTACTGTAGTTACGCCATAATGAATTATTTAGGTAGGTAAGTATTCATATATCTTTTCGTTTTACATGCATGACCCATTATCAATTATGATTATTCCCATTGGTAGTCATTGTTCGGGCATGTTGTACGAAGAGAGGATACTCAAAACTTCTAAGAAAATTATCCTAGAACGAGGAGGCCAAAGAGATTGACTGTTTTGGAAAGGGTAAAGAAGAATAACATTAAATGCTGTGCCGACCCCACACAGGTAATGAAAGCAAAATTCAAATGAATTAAAAAAATGTTTTCATAATGTGTATTGGAAATATTCTAAGCTAAAAAGGACGACACTATAATAATATCTTGCTAAGGGGTCTTCAGAAGCAGGGCTGATTTGGGTCTTGCATTTGAATTGTTTGGCATATTAAAATTGATCATTGTTCAACCAAAACATCTTTATGATTTTTGTTGTTTGCAAGTTTAGTCCAAGATTGTGAATGGGTCAACAAAAAGTAATTAAATTCGTTACGGTTACATACGGGCGTTATTATGGATTTTATCTTTTTACATCAGGCGGAGATTAAAAATAATTATATGATGGGTATAACGGTGTACCTAACCACGTTGTAACTTACGATCAATAGATACCAAAATAGAGGTGTTGGTAACTACATTAATAGGCAACATGTTACATTGAATCGGTATTAGAATATAAAATGTATTACTGAAATCGGTTACCAGCTAATAAAATAAGAACAAAACACTCACCAATTAAAGTTTAACAAAACTCACGTATAAACGCATTAAAATTGTGTAAATCAAATATCAAGGAAAGCTCTATATTTTGTAATTTCCCGTAAGCGAAGGGAAATCATGTTCATTACATTTTCCCCATGCCAATGCCGGAGGAATACTAAAAGAAGCCAGTTCGACTGAATGAAGCCTTGGAACATGCGCAGTAGGCAGTAGAAGACCTATTCTTTGTTTGAGTAGGTTGGTACATCCACCTACGACACCTACCCTTTGTTCTGATTACGTACTTCTCCGATGACGTCAAGTCCTTTATATGGGATCAACTGGTTAATTTTAGGATGTTTTGGGCCAGAGAGATAAGATAGATGAACGATTTGCACAACTAAGGTACAGATTGTATAGAAACACAAAAAGCTCAGATAGAGCGGAAAAAAGCACAGATTGAGCGGTGTTGGTCTAGTGGTAGATACCCCGGCTTTCATTCTGAGAGTCGTGGGTTCAAATCCAGACCGACCGCGCACCAATGTCTTTTTCTTTAAGAAAAAGGTATGTGCGCTAATAACATCGCTCTTACGGTGAAGGAAAATCATCGTGAGGAAACCAACATGTCCTAGGACTCACCACGGTCCGAAGACATGGGATATTCAGTGTTTTCTATTTATCATATTATTATGTATGTATTTACAAAAAAAAAGTATAATATGTAGTATATCCGTTGTCTACTACCCATAGTACAAGCCTAGTGCTTAGTTTGGGGCTAGATTGCGCTGTGTGTAACGTCGTGCAATATTTATTTTATTTATTTATTTAGATCGTTGCACAAATGGGTGACTTTATCGCTAAAAGCCATTTCTTCCAGGCAGTCCTAGGGTGGTGAAAACTGTCTAGCTTGAATGAATTGGTAGGTTGTGGCGGATTCATGTAAGGTACGGTAGATAGGTATATCAAGTGTATAATAATAAGCATAACCAAAATGAAAAAATGAGAATGCAACATTTGAACAGTACCTACCTACATACAGGCTGGCTGCGTTATTTAATAACAGCGAATTCTCATTAATCCTACTCATCCTCACTGAGAACCAAAGGGAAAAACCCCCAACTTCGTGGGGGGCTTTGTTCCTTAGTGGGGACGAATGGGTATATTTTTACTTTCGTAGTAATAGTGGGGACGAATGGGAATATTTTTCCTTTCTTAGTAATAGTGGGGAAGAATAGGAAAATATTCCCGTTATTGGTTCCCAGCCAGTCCCTACCTACGACAAAAGTCCCCAATGTACCAGCTTATATCTTCGGTATAGTGAATGAAGGTATATTTCCGTTGGTGCAGTGAAGGAAAATATGATAGAGCTACATGCTAGGAAAGTTGCCTTTAGGAAAAGGAGAGGAGTATAAATGTTAAAAATGTAAATAAAATACGAAGTAAACTTTAATATGTTTATTAATAATGGTGTGTACCATTTAAGATACTTTTTACCCTTATTACATCTCCTTCATGTAACAGAGAATAAGACTTTATAATGTATAAAAATAGGACTGTACGAGTCCTACAACTAGGACTCTAGAAATGCACATAGTATGAGAAATGAATGTACAAATTAATCCACTCATATTACACTGCTAAAATGCAATGACAAAGTATATGTGCCCATCAATCAAGCTACACAAACAAGTATTACAGTTTGAATTGCACATGATTTGGAAAATAATGCAAGTCTACTAACAATTTCTAAGTTTGTACATTTTCTAAGAACTATTTATATCACTTGTATTTTTAATTACAAACACATTCGACGTGATGAGGAGGCGAGTTATGTATACGAAATCAGATTACTTTAAAAAAATATAATTAAAACCGAATAAAACGAACGGTAAAATCGAAATTGTTATAAAATTATGGGTAATTAATTTTATTCAAAACCTGTACATCAACATCAAACAATCGACAGATTCGGCAATAAATAAATTCTATACATACAGTCTCACATATATAAAACAGAATCGACAATGTCTCTAGTCGAAATGTAAGAGGCTCTACGCTTATCACATAGATGAAAACACAGCACTATTTGTCACTTACACTTTTAGAGTATCTCGGTCATACCATAGGCGTCTAGAATCGCTCAATCTCTATGCTAACTATTTACAGTATTTTCATATTTACACTGAGGCCTGACTGACTACGTGGGAGGCGCGCGGCGATCGTTGTAGTCTCGGCGGTACAACTGCTCGCGTTCGTAGTCGCGTTCCTCGTAGCCGTACTCGGCGGGTTGGGGGTAGCCTCGCCAGTCGTCGGGGTAGCGCGGCGGCGCGCCGGGGAACGCCATCCCGCTCGCCATCGCCGCGTTCGCGCCCTCGTAGTACCCGCCGTAGGGACCCGGCGGCATCGCACCGAACGCGCCGTATCTGCTGCAATCGTGATACCCACATGTTAAGATCGTGTTCTTCAAATTGAGCAATCGCGTGTTGAAACGTGTATTCTCAATAGTTCCTTTAGCAAATCTTACTATTTATCTGCCTCTCTTGCCTATCTTCTAAATATAAAATAAAACACCGCTAACGCAGTTACATTTTCCCGGGTCTTAATCGCGTATTATTATTTATTTTCTTACCTCGACGTTTCAACCATGTTACAATGGTCTTGGTCGCGAGGGGACTCAACAAATGTTAACAAATCGTGTGTATTTAAAAAGTTTACAGCGCCAAACTGCTGCGAAGTTCAATGTTTTATCGAACTTCGCGGTAGTTCCATCAAACTACACTGCTAAACGAACTACTAAGAGCAATCTCAAGTATGAAATATAATAGTTACCTTCTCTTATCGTGCGGTCGCGGGTTGCGGTCACCGCGGTACTGCCTCGGGCCGGGGTAGGCGGGGGCGCTCCACCCGGCATGGGCTGCATGCGACGGATGCTCGAGATGAGCGTGAGGCATGCCGTAAGGAGGCCGTGACCTCGGAGCTCCACTGCCGCCGCTGTCTCGCCGCGTACGAGACCGATCCCGGTCCCGATCTCGGTCCCGGTCCCGCTCTCGGTCCCGATCTCGGTCGCGATCCCGCTCTCGATCCCGAGATCGCTCCTGGCGGCTCCGCTCTCTGTGAAAATCGTCTCGCTTGACGCTGCCATCTCTATCCTTGCGATCCTTGTGCCTGTGTTTTTGTCTGCAGGGATGGAAGGGGTATGGTGATGAGCGGACTAGCGGGTTAGCTACATGTCGATGAGATTATCAAGCATGCGGACGCTTTGTAAAAACTACAGACGCTGGGTTTCCATGTTAAAAATGAAATTCGTTTTAGTTATGGACAGTAAGTAAGGGATAGTATTTTCTTACAAGACGAATCTCAAAACCGTTCCAAACATTGGCTTAGAACGCACTGCGATTAAACGCAATCGGTTTACGAATAGCTGATACGCAGAACCACGTATCAACACGCAAAATTAGTCATTGAAAAAAACGATAATGCTTGGGCTTCTATAGAAAGCTATGAGTTTAATTTTTTAGCGGTTTCAGACCTACGGGAAAACGCAAGCGTTTAATCGTAGTACGTTCTAAGCCATTGTGAGACTTTTTATATCTTTCGCAAAGTTTTACGCCTTTTTACAATGTTTTTCAACAACCAGTTTTGAGAATCGTCAATTATAGAAAATAGTAGACTCTACCCTACCGTCTATATCTAAATCTATTCATATTTTTAATAGAGAAACCCAGCAAGAGACATAAGTGAAGAAGGGAGTACAATGAATTCCTTTAAAAGAATGGCGAGGGACACTTGTATGTAATGTTTGAATGGTTAAGTGATGTAACTCACCGTTCATGGCGTTTATTCTGGTTCGCATCGGGATCGCATTCTCCATCCTCTAATTTTCTTTTCACGCCTCCCGTAGAGCGACCTTTTTTCTCATTATTAGGCTTATCTACTTTTTCCAATTTTGGTCTCTTTTCTTTCTTTTCACTCCCTGTATCATGTTTGGATTCTTTTTTCGGTGACTTCACATGATTTTTGGAGTTGTGATTGTTTTTATTATTAGCCTGGAAAAGAAATTTCTTTATATTGAAAGCGAAACTTTAAAAAATGTACTCAGAAAATGTTCAAGAAATGAAGTAAGATATAAGTGTATTCACCTTTACGTTTTCTTTGTGTTTTCCATCTTTCTTTGGACCATCAGTTTTCTTCAAACCATATTTATACAACCTATACAACTGTTTAGCGTCGAAATTAGTGAATTTCGATACAAAATACCAGAGATTACTTCTCCATTCAACCTTCTTTTCCGGATCTGGGTATGCTTCCAAGCAGATGTCTATTTGATGCCCAATTTGCGCGAGGCACGTACGGGTTTTTGCAACTTGTTCGGTTTCATTTAATGTTTGATCAGGGTTGTCGAGAGCCCTAAGGGATTTCTTGACAGGCCTCATTTTTTCTTTACACTATGAAAAGTAAAAAAAAACATATTATATCCCTCGCAACTTATAATAAAAAACATAGTTAATAGGTATTTTATTCATTTGACCAAAAATTATATTTGATCTGCGTCGTTTCTAGATATAGTAATCTAGACGAATCATCACAATCAGTGCAATAGTTTTACAGATTACTCTCAACAAACATTCATCCATTATTCTATTTTTTAAGATATTTTTAACACTTACCTCTTCAAACACAGAAGGATCTAAATCACCTAAAACCTCTAGCGCCCTTGGTTCGTTATTAGCCGTGAAATGCATGGGCCCAGCTGGTTTTTTACGTCCTTTCACTTTATCTCCCTTTATTCTTTGTTCTTTTCTAGTTCTCTTCTTTTCTTTCTTATCATTTGAAGTCTCATCATGAGTAGAGATGTCTTCAGGCTTTAATTTACCCTGGAAAAATAATTGTTCACAGTAATTACTAGCCTATTTCGTTCTAGATCTATATCTATAAAAAGCTTTGTCCTAACTAACTGACGCACAGCCTAAAATGCTGATAGTAGAGACCTGAAATTTAGATTTGTATAATGTAGGCATCCAAGATGAGTTTTTCGAAATTGCCAAAGGAGCAGCAACTTACAAGAGTGAAACCGTGTTAGACAGTACACCCATAATTCCATAATTCTCTATAGCAAAAGTAGTTTGGATCAGGCTACCTTCCATTAGCAAAAAAACGGCCGAAATTACTGTTGCGAATAATTATAAAACCCTAAAAACGTACCTTTTCCTTCTCATTTTTCGCGCCCTTTTTCTTTTCATCGCCAGAGCTTCCATCGTCTTCTACTAAGTCTTTCGTCACAGGTTCTTTATTCCCTCTTTTACCTCGTGGTTTCCTCTGTTTTTGTTTACCATTCTTTTGATCAAGTAGCTTCTTTATTAGTTTCAGAAGATATTCTGCTCGGGACTGCAGATGTTTAGCTTGAGGTTTCTTTTCTTCGTTTGTTAGAATTTTGTCACCGATTTCGAAGGACGAATCCATTTTAATAGCTTCCCATGATCCGATGCCATACTGGTAGATACCAGCTAGAAGCTTGGAATCGTCTGCTACATCCCATTCGCAATCAAAGTTTGCAGGCCGAGTTCTACAAAGTATTAGACAAAATGACACAAGTTGCTAAATAGTAAACCAGAATTAAACTATATTTTAAGTCGATTCTCAATTCGCATTAATATAAGATTACTTATTACTTTATTACTTTTAGCATTATTCCTGTGCTCAAAGTTACGAGACCTTTCCAGGGGTCTCCATCAAGATTGACTCATTTATATAACTGAACTGGAGATAAGGACATAAACACAAACAAAACATGTCAACACAATGAATCACTATCAAAAAACATCATATTCAGAAGTGAACACTATAGAACAAGTCGAGTTAAAAAAAATCGCTCCGTATCAGAAGGTCTATCAAGGAAAATGACGTAGTTTGCGGAACGACGGCATATTAAAACGTCTATATGGTGGCAATGTCTTGAGTGGCAAAATTACTTACTAGTAAAACGTCCAAAATGTAAATTGTCGCGATTATGAAGTACAGGTATCAACATTATGTATTAGCTCTTTTCCGAAAAGTACTTAATATGGGGCGGGAATAATATTTTATACGTTTGAGGTTTTAAGTACTACTTGAGATTAATACTCCTTTGTTATACTGGCTGGCCACTTCAAATTTTACAGTATGAAGTACAGGGGCGTCTCTAGCGGGTGTGCAGGGTGTGCACAGCACACGGGCGCAGCGGTCCCAGGGGCGCCGCGGCGCCCCTGAGACGAAGCTCGGACGGAGTCGGAGTCGGGCGAAGCTCCTGTCCGCCGTATGACGGCGCACAGGAGCTTCGCCCGACTCCTGTGGTAAGTGGACGAGGGCTACCGAGCGGGTACGGCCAAAGACGCGAGCCCCGAAATACAAGGTGAAACTCGGCTTCGCAACGTGGAACATTCTCACGCTAACCGGACGCGCGAGGGAGCTGGCCGACGTACTCTTCAGGCGGAAGGCAACAAACTGATCTACACGGGTGAACCTGGTGGAGAGAACGGGGTGGCTGTGGTGCTCGCTGAGGGATTGCATGGCGATATCTTGGAGGTGAATCGCTTTAGCGATCGACTTATGTGCGTGAAGGTGCTTATTGGGGGGGGTTCCTACTTACGTCGCGCGTCGTAAGTACTTACGCGCCACAAGTCGGTTGTAGCGACGCTGATAAGAGGTGGTTTTGGGATAAACTCGGCGAGGTCCTTGGGGGCTATCTCGTTGTCACAGGGAATCGTTTTGGGTGGTGATCTGAACGGTCATGTGGGTGAAATGGGGATGGAATTTGAACATGTTCATGGAGGCTACGGATATGGCGGTCGGAATGGGGA
Organism: Idaea biselata; assembly: GCA_958496205.1. Lineage (NCBI taxonomy): Eukaryota > Metazoa > Arthropoda > Insecta > Lepidoptera > Geometridae > Idaea > Idaea biselata. The sequence continues at coordinate 25,331,754 of OY292396.1, read as the reverse complement.
AGGGGAAAAAACCCTACGTACGTGTGCCACTGCCGACCTGGAACTCGTGAACATGCCGTCGCTTTAATAACCTTTTTTTTTGTACCTTGGTATTAATTAATGGTAAAATAACATATTCAAGACAAGTTCAATACCTTTCTAGGACCTTTTGAATTATTCAATTCGGACATTTCATTAAAAAGATATCGGTGTATGTAGGTACCTATTGTTTTCCGACATATTTTTTCAACTTCACAATAAAATAATATTAGGGGTACCTACGTCAAGTTAGTACCTACTGCTGTTTGTACCTTTATTATTCCATATTGGAATCACTCTTAACTCTTACTAGAGGGCGCCAAGGAGATATTTGCACACGATTTAGAGACGCCCCTGATGCAGTATGAACGAAATGTTGTTATACTATGACATATTAATGGCAATTGCGTCAACACCATAATTATTGAAGATTTCTTCTATATAACGCTTGTGTGTCTCTCATATAAAACTGATTATTTTGTGGAGACTAATATGTTTAAAAAAAAACCTATATAATGTAATGATATAGGAATCGAAATTCTATGTTATTGACAAAAATGTTTTTTTGTTAATAAATATTTAAAATTATTTTCTGTTTTTGTTATTAAGTATCCTTGACGTTTTATATCGTTGACAATTTCACATTTTAGACGTTTTACTAGTAAGTCGTTTTGCCACTCAAGACATTGCCACCATATAGACGTTTTAATATGCCGTCGTTCTGCAAACTACGTCATTTTCCTAGACCTTCTGATACGGAGCGAAAAAAATGACCAACGAAAACGGCAGCCCAACTAACAGTCCTAACAAAAAGGAACGTTTTCTTACCTGAAGTCTAATTGCCACTTCAACCGTTCCTCTTTAGTGTCCGGTAAGAAGACGTCGAGCGGCGCGAGCTCGCCCTGGCACGCTGCCATTGTCTTGGCATTCACCGGCACACCTCCAAGTTTGAACGTTTTTCTGGTATTTTTACGTCCACCGTCATTTTGTTCATCTGAAAATAAAGTTTAAGATTTAATCATAATTCTAAAGCTGGGTGACACTTATCAGTAAACAATTTAAGACCTATACAAGTTTCCGCATTCGATTTGTCTTTACGCAAACTGTCCACTTGCGCGCTAGCGTTATAGGTATTCTTGAATGTAAAGATACTATTATGAATTAGTTTAAAATAAAACGTGTAGTGTTAGGTCATGGTTTTTTTCATTCATAGCGGTTGGCTGCTGTTATAGTAGGTACCTGATACTCTTACCGGCGCATATCGCTACTTGGATTAATATATGATTTGCCTACTGTATAGTTTCTTTACCACATTCGGAAATCAAGCTTTTACACCTAGTGCACAAGATCCAAATAAATGTTTTTTTTCTTCTCTTTTGTTAACGTTTTACAAGGTTAACCTTTTTTATTAAATACAATTAACTACTTACTAGCTGGTTCAGAAGTGTCACTGAGTACAGCTTTACATCTCTCCTCCAAGATCTCTCCCAATTTCTTCAATTCAGCGAGAGGTTTCTCTTGAAGTTCTGCTTCACATGCTATGCTATCTAAATGCTTGAGTGGAGCCGAGAATTTCTTGTAACTTTTGACAAATCTTCGAATCTGTAAAGAACAACACACGTGAAACTAGATGTAGAATTATTCATTTCATTACCGTAGTACTATTTAAGTTTGACGCAAGCAAAATAGTATTCTTATTTTTAAACAAGGTTTAATTGCACACTAATATGCTTTCCGGGTTCAAGAATAATTAAAAGTTCTTTTAAAAGTGACTACATTATGTAACCATTGCATCTTAGTGTTAATCCACATAGAGGAAAAACTGCTTTTTTTTGAAAAGAATATGATAACCTAATCCAAAATTAAAATTATTCAAGCAATAGCGCTAACGTATTAATAAACTCTCGCCATACACATCAGATAAACTAACTCTAGACTATAAAATAATTATATCCTAGGGGTGCGGTGGAGCGTTGTTGGTCTAATGGTAGATACCACGACTTTCATTCCGAAGGTCGTGGTTTCAAATCCCGGCCTTTTTCTACAAGAAAAATTTAAGTGCGCTATTAACATCGCTCTTACGGTGAAGGAAAACATCGTAAGGAAACCTACGGCTTAAAGTCACGCAAAAAGGCCCAGTTATAGAGCTAGTTGCGGAAACACACAGTAGATAAAATTGATAATATCCTAAAGATGAATGTATGTACCTCTTGATCAGTGAATCCTTTGATCTTCTCTCTGTGGCTGGCAGGCGGGCGGCCTCGCTTCTTGGGTCGGTCGTCGTCCGCGCTCGCGTCTGCCTCGGACGCGTCGCTGTCCGCCTCGCCGTCTCCGTCGCCTTCCCCGTCTTCGCCTTCAGCCGAGCCGCGCCCGCGACGTTTGCGACCACCTTCTGATTCATAGAACGAGATTATGGGTTAGCGGTTAGAGTCATAGTGTAGGTAGACTATCTGGCATAGCAATAGTATTGATAGCTCCATTAGTATAAATACTATTGACACACAGTAGTACCATCCATAGTATCAATAGTATCTAAGTTAAATATCGAATGGACTATCGATAGTATCGATACTATTGCTGTTGAATATTGCAAAAGATTGTATCAATACTGTCTATCGATATTATCAACTGTATCGATATTATCGACTGTATCAATACTATCGATATTATAGATGACTTACGAGGTCATCTATCGATAGTCAAACTATTAATGGTTCAGAAACACTATCCTATCCTACTAATATTATAAATGTGAAAGTTTGTATGGATGTTTGTTACTCTTTCACGCAAAAACTACTGAACCGATTGCGATGAAACTTGGAATATAGATAGCTGGACACCTAGAATAACACATAGGCTACTTTTTATCCCGTAATTCCCGCGGAATCGGGACTTACGCGGGTGAAACCGCGGGGCGCAGCTAGTAGGGTTATAATGGGATAAGTAATAAGACACTTGGGATGTCTTTATTTCGCACACACAAGTATACCCTGTTAACTCCGTTCAGGTTTAGAGGATAACCTCCAGCTGTCTACCATTTATATGCTAACAATGCTTTTTCACATTGTTAAGGAATTTCTATTTGTGACTTGAGATGGGCGAATGACCTGTCCTATCGAACTGCGATACTACTAATAAGTTCTAGATAATTGTTTACCTTACGATAACAAATACAAAGACATCAAAAGCAGGACAGTAACTCTAGGGTTGTTGTGTTAATCATTATAATGTGGATTGACTGAGTAAACTTTAGTTTCTAATGTATGAATGTATGTACCAATATCATTAGTTACTTGTTATCATTATAATAATAAGTTATCAAATAGACTCACTGCCATCAGCATTATTTTGTGCAGTCTTTCGTCGCGGCGGTAGGTAAAGATCTTCCATTTCTTTATTCTTTTCTTGTTCTGCTATTGTTTTCCGAACATTCTCTGGTATTATGTCATCCTGGTGAACGAAAGAAACATTCGCTATTTTATAGGTTTTAGAAACATTTTGTTGCTCAACTGTACGATTATCAAAAGCCGGCCTATATATTTACCCAGTCTTTGCTTTCCTCTTCATTAGACTCTTTCTTAACCTCCATAACGGCTTTATCTTCGTCAAATGCAAAACTAGCGACCTTGAACGCCGAGAGAAGCTCGTCTCCAACCATCGTCGGGGCTTCGTCTCGCGTCTCCGCTCGTTGTAAAATTTCATCGATATCACACTGGAAATTATAGATTAGACACTTTAGGAGCTGAAACTAGCTAGCTAGCTGTCAAAATAGTAGACTAGGTACATACTATTTACGATACTATAGTTTAACAAGCTATGGATTATGGACTAATCAAGCTTTTCACCAAAGATGTGCCTGGGGCGGTTAGATTTGCGTGACTTCGAGATGAGGATTGGCTTAAATCACGCTTACAATGTTTCTTATTTTCTATTATGCAAGTTTGATTGCAATCGGTATAGTTGCTGACCTTTTTCGAATGTAGTCACGTTATTGGGCCAGTAGTTTGTGCGGGAAGAAACAACAAACATACATGCTAACACGGACTTTTATATTTTAATAGAAATCTGAATTTAAAGAGCTAAAGAACTTACGACAGGTTCCTCATCATTCTCATCATCATCTTTGAACAATTCCTCAGCACCAAACTTCAATATTGCATTCAAATCTTCCTTATTAAATGGATTATTGGCAGTAGTTGCTGAAGCGTCCCGTTTGTTCAACACCGTCCGACCAGTGGTGTCCATCCGTTGAATTACAAGATGATCCAGTACCATTTTTCTCTTGGCCCGTTCTACTATGTCTTCCTCAACCGATCTTGCCGTAACCAACCTATAAATGTTGACCTGTGGATTTCATTCAATTTACTCCCAAGTTGCAATTAATTTAAATCAGCGATGATTGAGTTTTGCTTACCTGATTTTTCTGCCCAATTCTGTGTGCTCGAGCCTGAGCTTGCAAATCATTTTGAGGATTCCAATCAGAGTCAAATATTATCACAGTATCAGCAGTAGCTAAGTTGATTCCGAGTCCTCCCGCTCGAGTGGATAGTAAGAAACAGAAGTCGGTCGATCCCTCGGCGTTGAAGTGATCGAGAGCTTGCTTCCTTATCTCCCCCTTTATGCTACCATCAAGTCTTTGGAAGGGGAAATGTTTTCTTTGTAAATACTCTGCTATGATATCTAACATTCGGACCATTTGGGAAAAAATAAGAACTCTATGACCAGTCTCTTTTAGTCTACACAATAATTTGTCCAGTAGTAATAGTTTGCCGGATCCTCTCAGTAATTTCTGCAAAAAAATAACATCATTATTCGACTATTGTTCTTACATGTTAGACAAAGTGATAATAAACTAAAGTTTTACTAAAACTACTGCACCTACCTCAACTGCGTCACTGGTTGCCAAAGACGCCCTTGTTTCAAAATCCTCAGGTTTTGTTAAAAGTGCATGATTACAACATTTCTTCAACTCAATGACAATATTTATGAATGTATTGATAGAACCCTTTACTCCTTTTCTTAAAGCACTGTAGTTCTTCGTTAAGATCCATTTGTAGTACTGTTTTTGTATTGAAGTCATCTCGACACGTAATATTTGTTCAACTTTGGCGGGTAGGGATTTTTCTACGTCTTTCTTTTGCCTTCTTAAGATAAATGGTTCTAGTTGTTTGTGGAGCTTCTCATAGCCTTTTGCTGCAGCATCTTCATGATCTTTTTCGAAATCTTCCCATGATTCAAACCTTGAATAAAGAGAAACAAACTGTTATATACCACCCAGTGTTAAATAAACGTTTTTATTCTATTTTCTTTCACTATTATTTATTATATAATAGTGAAAGAAGTAGTCTGGCGTTCCACGCAGGATGGTCAGCTGTTACTAGAGATAGGGACAGACAGATCGTAACGTCATCCATCATTTATTGGGTCCTCCCAGACAATATTGACTGTCTTGACCTACTGGGTATCTCTCACTAACTATAGTGAGAGATACGCCAGAAAAATAGAACAAGACTCAGGGAAGCAGTCAATTGACCACGGCACTCTTCAGAAGAGATACATTTATACAGTAAAAATAATAAGTTAATTTAGATACTTACTTGTAAGGCATAATAAAATGCAATAATGCCCATAATTCCTTCAAAGAATTCTGTAAAGGCGTGCCAGTGACTAGCAATCTGTGATTTGTGTCAAATTCTTTTAAAGCTTTGTACAATAAGGAATCATCATTCTTCAACCGGTGAGCTTCATCTACCAACAACACTGCCCAACTGAATGATCTTAGAAATTGCCTATCTTTGAGTAGAATTTCATATGTAGTTAATATTGCATTGAATTTCAGTCTTTTTGAACTAGCAAAACTCCATTCGAATTGCCTAATCTGTAAAGGAGAAAAATAAAAATGTAGTCAAACTAATTGGAAACCCACAATCTGGATAGATTACTATTTTTCATATATTGTTTACCCATGCATGGATAGTTGGATACCAATATATGGGTTAAAAATAGTAACTTTCCTTATAATGTTTTGTTTTTCAGTTATTTACAATACAATATTACGTTTTTTTTTATGTAAGTATGATAAAAAATAATACTTACTATATCCCTGCTAGAAACATCACCAATATAAGTAACTACATTGATATCCGGTGCCCACTGCTGGAACTCTCTTTGCCAAGCAGTCATTGTACTCAATGGTACCACGCACAGGTAGGGTCCATACAATTGTTGTGATTTGAACAGGTAAGAGAGGAAACATATTGTCTGAAAACGAAATAAACAAATAAATCCACGATATCATTACAAATCATATTGATATTATATTTTATTTTTAAGTGCTTAAGCCTGCACTGGGCTTTCTTAGAAATATTTTGAGTAAAGATGCGTTGTTGGTTCGAATCCCGCTCTCCGTCGATCATGATTTGTGTTTTTGCAGAAGTATTGTTCCTTTAAAATATTTCTAAATCATATTGATAATTAAAAAAATATTTAAAATACTCACCTGAATAGTTTTACCTAGACCCATTTCATCAGCGAGGATGACAGAGTTGTCTTTACACCAGGAATGTATTAGCCAGTTCAATCCATCCATCTGATAATCTCTAAGAAAGAAAGTCTGAAATCAATATCAACAAAATAATTGAAATTCAAAGTTAAAATAGCTTCAAGTATAAAGTTCATTTACTGGGAATACAAGTTTTCAACTAATTAAACAAATATTATTTATCTGCATTTTTCTTTTATTTTAAGAGTAAGTGCTCTGTTTTATAGAAGATAAATTATCAGCTGATTAGTAAAAAAACTTGAGATTGATATTTAAAGTTAAAACGGCTACAAGTTTTGAGTATTAGACTTTTGACTAAAATATATTTTTTTAATTAATTAAATAAATATTATTTTAATAACTGCAGTTTCTTTTATTGTAAGTCAGGGCTTTGTTTTATAGAAGATAAATAATCACTGAACAGTGATTTGTAAAAATTTAGATTGATACAATGACTGTCGACAGCATGTTTTCTTTATTTATTTCTATGGTCTATTAATATTTAAAAAATATAATAATTAATAATAGAAACCAAAAACAGCAAGAGTAAGATCATTCATTGGCAAGTTTGTATGATAATATGACACTAGTAGCGCCAACTATGAACGCAGCGCGGAATTCGCAAGTGTTCATACAAAACTGAACCAAGCCTCGTTCATACTATTTTTAGCTCACAACACGAGATGGCGCTTATATCAAATTACAGTTTGGCTCAAGATAAAAATAGAAATATTTAATTTTGTCGAAAATACAATAATTTTCAATAAATTCAACCAAAACATGTTACTTTGAAATGACATCACATATTTCGTTATTTCATTAAAAAAACGTTAAAAAGTAATTAATTTTTGTTTGTCTAAGTTTAAATAATGTGTTTATTGTTTTAATTCCTGTGATATCCTAAAATGTTAAAAGAAAAAGGAAAAAAAAAACGATTTTCATTGAATAAACCTTCAAAATTTTAAGCAATTTAATTATCTGCTACACAAAGTAGTTTTGACAATATTGATTGACCTTCGTGGGTTTCTTTAGGTACATCGTACAAAATGGCGGATGTCGGCCATTACACGACTTTGCAGCAAGTGACGGAAATCTGATCAGAGTTATGTTATGTGGAAAATAGTTGAAAATTGATAATTTTCACTTCAAAACATGATTAAAGCATGTTGTAATGAAACGTTAATATTTGGAAATATTCACATATAAAATATTTAAGAAACGTATTAGAAAATCGAAATAAGCTAGGTAAATTATTGTACAACCAAAATTGACAACGAACCAATTGAAATGCCAAGAAAATCATTAGTAGACCCTTAAAACAAAAAAAGCAGTCAAGCAGCAGAATAGAACAGAAGACCATAATTACCAGAAGATTAAAAACATTAAAAGACCCAGTAGACTACTTAAGTTTAGTAGACTGCTAAAGTTAAGTAGCCCCAAAGAATAGCAGCAAACTAGAAGCAGAAGAGAGAAGAAGACCACAATCACCAAAAGATTAGAAACATTGAAAGACCTAGTAGACTACTTAAGTTTAGTAAAACCACAAGAATAAAAGCAGCAATAAAAAAACAGACTGTAATAGTCGACAAAACTGTTAAACTTTCCAAAAAAACTAAGGACCCTAAACATCAGAAAACTACATGAAGCATAAACGTGCTTGAATATAGTTTAGCTATGCAGTCAACCACAGACACCCCTTTTAAATTCATGAAGCACTATAGCTCACAAGCAAAACAGATTATAAAGAACAGAAAACCACCATCAGCTTTTAAACTAATATAGACCACTTTAAGTTTAGAACTCCTAAATCAAAATTAGAAGAATTTGCAATTAATCCCACATCTCCAGTAGACGACAAGCTTTTGTAATTACGAAGGACCAAAACAAGTAGAACTCCTGAATGAAAATAAGCAGAATTAAGTGGATCCCAAAATAACAAATGGCTTGAAATACATGAAAGACTACCAGGTTTAGAATTATGATGGAACACAGAAACTCCCAAATCAAAATAAGACGAATCTATCCTGGATACCACACAGCACCAAAGTGCTTGAAAATACACAAAGAACAGTAGACCTAAAAGCTTTAGAAGGACAACAGACAGTAGAACTCCTGAATCAAAATAAAAAGAATGTATTGTAGATACTAAAGCACCAGAAGGCTTTAAATACAAAAATGACAGTAGACCACAAATTTTATAATAACAATGGACTACCGAAAGTAGAACCTTATAAAAATCGGAAAGCGGTGGAAACCACAGCACCAAAATACTTGAACAATAGTTGAACACCAGCTTTTGTATTATCTTATGATGGACCACATGAAGGTTAAACTAATGAATCAATATAAGATAATACCATGGATACCACAGCACCAAAACATGTGTGATGCATGAAGGACTACCAGATTTCGAATTATGATGAATCACATAAAGTTTAGAACTATTTGGATACCACAGCACTAAAAAGCTTGAAATATAGTAGACCATCATTAACTATTAAAGATTTTCAATCAGAAGAACATCAGAAACAACAAATTCTGAAGAAAAAAATAAACCATGATGATAATAAAAACTTTAAATTATAGTATAATATAAAATGACAATGTATAAGCTTCTGGTTGATTATTGGCCTGTGATGGGAAATGGAAGAAGCTAAAACGTGAAATCAGTTGAAAAACGTTCTATAATTGTAGTAAACCAAGAGAAGCCAAAACTTGGCCAACCCTTGAAGAACAGTTAAACTTAAAATCTCCTTCAAATTAAAAAGCATAGAAGCTGAAAATATTAGTTCTAGTTCAAAAGTTATTGAGAAATAGTTTTATTCTTACCTCATCTTTGCCCAAGTATTCTGGTTGTTCTTTGATCTGATGAAACTTTGGCCTCCTTCTTAATACTGGACAATGCCTCGAAGGTGTTGTTTTCGCCCCTTCCCTTTGCTTAAAATGTTCTACTTGTTCAGGCCATCTCCTTTCTATTAAAACAGCGTCTTCCCAAGTTGCATCAGCATAAGGAAGAGACTCCCATTTACAAAAATATTCATGTGCAGTTGCACCTCCTTCTAATTCTCTTGTTTGTTCAGCTGAAGATAACAAAACATAGATTATCAACTAGTTAAATACAATTACAGATAGAATATTAATAACGAAATGTTAATTTACCAATTATTCTTTCCACATAGTTGTAGGTCTTGACAAGTTCCTGCTGTAACTCTGACTGACATTCAAAATAGTCAATATCTTCTGGACCAGCTTGTTGTCTCCACCAAGTGAGTTCAGCGTCTTTCTTCATGAAATTTTCTAATTTCTTTGTCCCTTTGACCTTTTGTTCTGCTAGCGTTTTTTCTGACTCCCATGTGTTATGGATATGGGACCAGCCTTTCCATTTAATCAGGTACTGTGGTTCAGTGGCATCCTCATCATTAGGGTTACAGCCTTCGTTAAGATCTCCATTTTCTTCTATATAGTAAACTGTTGTCACATTTCCAGTGACTGCATAATGATAAGAAGACATTAGCTAAAATTCAATATTACATTTGCACCAAAATGCAAATAAATTAAAATAATCCATATTATGGATTAGAATGAAAAGTTAAAAAAGTTAAAAAATTAAGAAACAATAATAATATAATATACAAAAGAAGAGAAAGATAATATACCTCCTTTCTTGCCACGTCTTGCACCTAGAACCCTTTCAATTGTTTCACAATGCTCTTCGGGTTCTGGTTCACCTTCTGCTTCACCTTCACCCTCAACTTCCAATAAATCAGAAGAATCTGTTTGTTCATCACTAGCTTCTTTATAACTAACTGCTGCACCTGTTCTTCTCGTTGCTGTTCTGTTATGCAAATGAGACAATACTTAAAAAAAATAAGACAAATTCAATAAACCTTAAAAGTATTTAATTACCTTTTTGCTTCATCCTCGGAGCCTTCTGATGTTTCTTCCTCATCGCTAGTAAACTTTCTTCTTCTCGCTGGTTTCCTTTTTCTGAGAGGTACACTTCTTTGGCCTGGTCGTTTTGAGGGGGGTGGTGGAGATCCTTTTAAATCGCTATCACTATCTGAGCTGTCTGAATTCCATGAATCACTAAAAATAACATCCTACCATAAATTTCAATTGGCTTCTTGTTAGAGACACAATTTCTGTATTATAACAATGAGCAGGGGGTTGTGAACCATAGCAGGGATAACAAGTTTTAACTCGTGTAGACAGGTTTACTGTATGGATTTTAACTAAAATCAATAAATCTGTATTAACAATACCTTCTCTTTCTACTTTTCCTACTGTGCGTTTTTCCTCTTTCACTTGAATCACTATCGGCAAGCTTTAATCTATCAGGTTCTTTTCTTGATCTAGCTGACCTCCTAATACCATAAATGTCAGGATTATCTTCCCATAGGTCCGACTTCACCTTTCCATGATTATTATGCTTTGATTTGAACGAATCATCGGATGAATTTCTGTCTGTGTGATTGTCTGACTTTGACGAGTTCGCATTGCTGTGTTTTTCATCACTGTGGTTGGATTGCTCGGCACCTGACTTAGATCCAGATCTGTCGGAGCCAGAACCCGAAGAGCTGGATCCACTTTCACTAGGAGAACATATGCTTATTATTATAAAAAGTATATTCTTCATCAAAACAGGTTTTTAAAGCAACCTAAAGGGCTTATGATTTGATGTCACCTCATCCAACACGAAACGACCACAAGGTTATAATAATGACGAATGATGGTGTGATGTAAAATTGGTGGCAAACAAGCAAAAAGTAAACGGCCATTAGTCAGGAAACCTACCTTTCACTACCAGACCCTGACCCGCTGGATTCACTTTTCTCTCCCTTCTCGCTTACAGATTCACTTCCAGATTCATTCATGGATCCAGTCTGCAACAAGCAACAATTGCAATGTCTATTTATCTAACAAAATAATACCCCACATGTAATACGTATGGAAAGTGAGTAGTTAACATCTTATTATGCACATATAATTCAGCGACACATCGGAACAGTTAAATACCTATTTTTATCTTGTAATGCTCATCCAAAAGTTACATTACACTTTTTTCAAACAATTTCTCTATTAAACATCAGTTGCTTCATTATTAGCACCACATAGATTCAGATATCTCTTCGTATACTTTGTGTTTGTGAAACTGTTTGTCGATAATTTAACAAAAATGTTGGGGTGCTTCTTTGATAAAAACCTGACAATTTACAAGTATGCAATGGATAGTTCTGGATATATGCTTAATAATACAGAGCTCCCATGGATGCATAACAATTTACTGAGCATATAACCTCAAAATACAATGTTGTTATGGTAAATAAACCTTTTTTTTCAAGTTAAATTCTAAGTTTTTGTACTCCTAACAATGCAGGATAACAGTAGCTTTTAACCACATAGTAACCACTTTATTAGCATGCTTAGATTCCTAAAAGCTTGTACATAACCAGAAAAAGTCGTAGGCTTCGAAAGTGCACTAAGGAAAACAAATTTTTAAAGGTAAATTTGAGAAATAAGTAGTTTTCCAAAACCATTTTCACAGGTCAGCGTGGTATTATTACGTAACAAGGTATCTTTGGAAACGATTTCTTTTGAAGTAAAGGTACCTTTTAATACATAAAAACACTGAAATGTATTGTAAACAATCACTAAATCCCCTAAAATCAAAATTACGTCTTAAATTTTCACCCTTCTTCAGGGCCACACCCAAGGCTTCCAGAACATTCTACGAATAGTTAGTAGACAGATTTTAATAAATTAATGAATAGAGCACCATAAAAACAGCAAAAGTAGTGGAAAAATCACTTACCAGTAGCATTTTGCAGTAAATTGAAGAAATACACGTTTATTCATGAAACTGACGACTGTATTAAATGAAAACTGATTATTACATTGATAAAAATGTAATGAAATCATTAGTGAAGACAGTAATTAGTTTATTATTAGGATAAGATGATAGAATGCATAAAATAATTTTGCAGTAAAACCTCATCAAGAGACGCCATTTTGTCGTCGACAGAAATGGTGACGACAGATATGAAAAAACCCGAATTTTTGCCACAAACATTCAACAAAATTAATGTAAACAGAGCTAAGTTTCACTAAAAAATCAAAAATGAAAACTTTACAGCCGTCAGATATTCTAGTCCTACACTGGAAACGTTGCGAGCACCGCGCACTGCCAGTGAAACTCGAAAGCTACAGCCATATTGCCATCTGCCAAATGCCGAACGCTGGCATAGGGCGGCAAAGAATAGATTGAAACGATGATAAACAAAATGTATCTAACTCCCCCTCGTATCCCATGTTGTATCCCTCGGATCGTATCTCACAGATTACTGAGCTGAGACACGGAGTTACGGAATACGACATCAACATAATTATTAGATTGGTAGGTAGGTACGTTATTGTAACTTGTGCTGACCATATTTTAAGTAGGTAGGTACTAAGTTTTGTTTATCTCTTTCTTCTCTATTATATAAAATTAATCCTTATTTCCCTTGGTTACGGCATCACGGGTGAACGGCTAGACCGATTATTTCGCAAATTTTTTTTGTTGTGTTTGCTATTGTCAGGAGTAGCAAACATTTAGCATTTTTTTTCTTTCATAAGAACCTTCATAAGAAAGAAAAAAATGCTAAACCGATTTAGATGAATGTTGGTATGGAGATAGATATACCTATCGTGTTAAATTATTTTATATTTAACGGTCAGTGCTTGTAACGTTGTAAAACGGGACCCTATTACTAAAGTTTCGCTGTCCGTCTTTCCGTCTGTCACCAGCCTGTATGTATCTCATGAACCGTAATAGCTAGACAGTTGAAATTTTAACAAAAGATGTATTTCTGTAGCCGCTACAACAACGAACAATTTAGAACATTTTTTAAGAACGGCTCCCATACAACAAACGTGATTCAGGCATAGAAAAAACGCAACGATACCGCGATGTATTTTGAATACTAACGCCATCTACTGATGCGAGTGATAGACTTGCGCTAGTAATATAAATTTTATTTTTGCGTTGCGTTCACTGATTGATTGGTAAAGTGTTTATTTTAGGGTTCCGTACCTAAGTGTGATAGTGGTTGTGGTTGTGACTCGCACTTGGTCGGTTTTTTTTGTATGTGTGCTGTGGGAATAATACATCAAAATGAAAATTTCCGGACGTGTGGGGCAAAACAATTTTTATAGGATGTGAAGGTGAGATGCAGATACAAACGCGAAAAGATACAAACCGAGATGAAATCCTTTTTCGTCTATGTTTGTACGCCACTACTCGAAATCAATGTTGTCAGCTTCAGAGAATAGTGAAATGCATCATTTCCGGTAAAGGGCGCTACTCACACACCTGCCGCAGGGGCAATCTAGGGTGTAGGAGTGGGGATGACCCTTAATTGCATCCTTAATTGTGATGTGTGTAGGCATGCAGGGGCAATTTGGAGGATTGGCCCTGCGGCAGGGCGGCAGGGGCGCGAGACCATCCTTGATCCCTAAGTCGTCCCTGCCGTCGCTGCGTGTGTAGCGCGATTGGGGCAATTTCTCAGTCAGTTTGTCAGTATCTGTCACACGGAGTGCACGTATACATAGCGTACAATCAAAATGGCGGCCGACAACGAACGCGAAGTTTGGACGCGAATTATAGAAGTTTATCAAGACCGACCTCACATGTGGGATAAAAATCATAAACATTATTTTAACCGTGACATGAGGCAGCAAACATTCACACTAATGTTTGAAATTTTTGGGGAACTCAAAACCAACATGGAGCTGCCGGCTTTCAAAAAAAAATTTGAAAATATGCGGACATCCTTTTTTCGGGAGTTAAAAAAGGTACGTATTTTTAATTAAGTAATGATTATTCAAAATTGTGTTTTGAAATTTTTTTTTTGTAGGTATTTGTATTTCATTTCAATGTGTTATCTTTTTTAGGTTAATTCTTCAAAACAAACAGGATCTGGCAGCGATGATGTGTACAAACCATCTCTTTGGTATTATAATCTCTTTACTTTTATTGAAGAGACTACTGAACCATCTCGCACGGGAGTAGATACCATGGACTGTGACGAGGTAATACTTAAAATAAAACAAGAATAAAATCACTTTGCACAATTATATATATATTTATTAGAATTACTTCTAAATATTAGGTATAAGTACTTACTTAAGTATTTCATCAACATTAAAACTATTTTAATGCTCTTATATTACTCGTAACATGTCTTCTTGAAAATCAACACTGCCTTGTCCGTTAAAATACGACATAAATTGACTTCTAACGTAGTTTCCTTCATCGTTGCGCTGTTTTTCATTTCTTTGCGCAAGTGATACTAATTCGAATGATTCTGCCCGCCAACCACCTGGTCGATAAGTTCGATCGTTTGTATTTTCAGAATCTGTACATGAATTTGTCAAATAGATTTTTGATTTTGTTCTTAAAAAATTGTGTAAAGCGCAACATGCTAGAACAATAGCATCGACGTTCTCAACATTTACACTTATTTTTCGGCGAAATATCCTAAAACGTGTTGCCAGTATCCCAAAAGCATTTTCTACTACCCGTCTTGCCCTAGATAACCTATAATTAAATATTCTTTGTTCATGGTTTATATTCTTGAATGGATAGGGCTTCATCACGTGTCTGTTGAGAGAAAATGCACTGTCTCCTACAAATACATAGGGCACTGTAGTATTACTATTTGGTAACGTTGAAGCTGGTGGTAGGTTTAACTGGCTTTTCATTAGTTTTTCATGAAATTTTGTATGTTGTATTACACCACCATCAGAGACGCTTCCATTTATGCCAGTGTGTACATACATAAACTCATAATTTGCATTAACAATGGCAAAAAGTACTACACTAAAAAACTGTTTGTAATTAAAAAAACACGAGCCACTACCAGGGGGCTTTTCTATAGCTACGTGTTTTCCGTCCATTGCTCCAACACAGTGACTGAAATTCCATTTTTCTTCAAACATTTTTGCTGTGTTCTTCCATTCAGTTTCCGATGTGGGCATCTGAAACAAACAGTAATTGAGAAATTTAATATTTCAGGTTTCACAGAGTTTGGAATTGGATGAACCATCTGGTAGTCAATCACTCAACCTAAAACGTCCAAGTAAGCTAGACAAAACAGAAGAAGAACCTGCTCCAAGAAAACCGCGATTAAACTTACAAAAAAAACAAGAGAAACTGTTTGATACTGCTCAAAAACTTCTTACCACTACAGATGAATGGGAAGTCATAGGAATGGGCTATGGTATTCAATTGAAAAATTTAAGTAAACACCAGCAAGTTGTTGCGAAAAAATTAATATCCGAAGTCATTTTCTATGGGCAACTTGGAAAACTAACAGAAGAATCGTCAATCACTTTGAAAAACCAATATCACAATCCGTACATTCATTCAGTACCTATTAATACTCTTACACCATCCCCACAATATCAATCCTACGTATCTGCTCCTACTCCATCCCCACAACATCAATCCTACGCATCTGCTCCTACTCCATCCCCACAACATCAATCGTACGCATCTGCTCATACTCCATCCCCACAACATCAATCCTACGCATCTGCTCCTACTCCATCCCCACAACATCAATCGTACGCATCTGCTCCTACTCCAACCCCACAACATCAATCATACTCATCTGCTCCTACTCCATCCCCACAACATCAATCGTACGCATCTGCTCCTACTCCAACCTCACAACATCAAGCCTATGCATCTGTTCCTACTCCTACACAATCCTCACAACTTTCTGAGGTTCAATATGATGACATTACCATTGATTTCCCTAACACTACTTTTAGTAATAATAATAATTTAGTGGAAGGTAGTTTCACTAAAGTTAAAGATTTTCTTATATTTAAACACAAAAAGTAATTAAAATGATAATGTCTTATCCTTTAAAATTCTCACAATTAACTTAATATTTGGAAACTGGGTACCTATAACTTGTTACCGTATTAATAAAAAATATTTCACCGACTGTGATTGTTTTTTTTGTGGTTGAATCTTGGTTGAGTACTTACAAGAAAAAACAGTTTATCTAGAATTTCGGGAAATTAAATTTCTAACATGCAGGTTTACTTTTTATAATTATACTTTATATAAACTTACCTTTATATAATGTTTCAGACAATTGTAAATCGCCCAACAAGTCTCAGGAATCATTGTTGACATCAATTGTGGTGATATGATACAACTAAATTTCAAATCCTCGTAGGTTTGTCCACTGGCCAAAAACCGAAGCGTAGCAATTAATCGTTCTCTAGCGCTTACGGCATTCCGCATCAATGTATTTTTTTTTTCTATAAATGGTGCCACCATTGCAAGAAGCTCTTCAAAAGAGTCAGAATCCATCCGTAAAAAGTTATTGAAGTCATCTACTTCCAGTTCTTTTATAATATTCATGTGGCATAACTCACTTCTTTTCAGTAGCCATTTCTTCACCCAGTATCTCCTTTTCCTTTTTTTTTGAGGTAGCACCACTGAAAGCGCCAAGGCTACTCCAATCTTTTGATTGGTCGATAATACGGGTGCCATTCTCAATACGTGTGCTCAGCTCAGCTTACTCGGAAACACTGCACGGCAGGCAAGTGTGTAGAGATACTCCCGATATCGCCACAACCGCCATGCACCCTAGATTGCCCCTGCGGCAGGTGTGTGAGTAGCGCCCTTTATCTCGGAACGAAAGATAATGCGCCAATTTCACATCACAAAATGATTCGTGAAAATAGTAGTGTGAATATAGGTGTAGATGAGATTAAGCGTATAGCGACGATTCACCATTCTCATTATTTTCTAACGTCTAAAGCTTGAACATTTTTTTTTTTTTGTTTTGACTTTGGACGATTTTTGCATAGAGCCAATGATAAGATGGATGACTGTAGTTAGACCGGCTACACAGCGCAAGAAAAATTTGGAAATTATAATAAGTATGATTGATGTAGCTGTTTAAACCTAGGTACTGCAGGTATTTACAGCGCACAATGATGAAAAAATCGAAAACACATCGACTTTTCGATGTGTACCTACTGTGCGTGAAGATTCCGTTTCTGTTTTTGCTGCAGTATATTTCCGATCTTATAGCGGTGCACTGAAATGAAACTATACATACAAGTACGCTGGAATTGTTATACAATACAAAATGACATTAGACCTTTGTGCCGATTTGATTGGCGCCATGTTGCGCTGTTGTCGCACCTAACTATTAGTTCCACGGACGGCCACCATAACTTTCAATAGAAAACGCGCGACAACAGCGCAACGCGCAACCGAATAATTCATAAAAAAAAATGTGTGGCACTCGGGCACTGCCGTGGTAAAGCTATTGCTAATTGTACTATTTATGTATTCTGTGCTATTGCATAGCATTTTTTATCAACTTATCCAATTATAATTATTTTTTTATTTTATACCACGTGGCCATGGTAGGCGGCACGGAATAGATAACAATAGTAGAAAGGGCATAGCAATGTGTCAATGTGAGGTCAGTACATCTGTACTGATGTATGGCACACGCGCCACGCCCACATGCCCCTTCCTCTATTGTTTATTTATTCCGTGGTAGGCGGAGTGTTAGGTTTTTTTGCGATAAAATTTGTTCAAAGCTTGCGATAAAAGCTATGCATATAGTTTTTTCGTAAACAAACTATAATTTTACAAAATGACGCTTTGTATAGCTGTGGATTCCATCATCAAGGATACGGTGTTGGGCAGTGAGACTCTCACCGGGTATGACTTTGCAGTTGGCCACGTTGCCGATATGGTGTCTCCTAGTGATTAGAAAATCGATTTGGGTAGCGCGCCCCCCGCTCCTGTAAGTGATCAAGCGGTCGGGCTTCTTTTTGAAAAATGTGTTCACGAGTGCCAGGACGGCAGTGTGGATTGCAAAAACATAACAAATTATGTATTCCCCAAAGATGTTAAATGAAAAAACAGTGTACTTACCTTTTGATCTAAGGTATTAATAGTGTACCATGTAAACTGATAATCTGTGTAAGTATTGTTATTCTCTTACGTTTAGTAGTTTACTTGTAGTTTTAAGAAGGGAAACGTCTTACCTGTGTAGGAATTTCTCTGATAATAATATTCAGGTTTAAAATGGGCAGTACAAAACCCCGAATAGTTAGCTAGGTCGCCGAACTAGCCATTTTTTTCTCCTCCCAGCTTTTATCCACTGTTTTTTTCTTTTAGCATCTTTATGGAATACATAATTTGTCATGTTTTTGAAATCGACAGCTATACAAAACGTCATTATAAAAATATTTTTTTCGTAAACAAAACTAAGTAATTTTTAGATTTGACGGCGCCGCCGATGTAAAGCATCAGGTTGATGGACTGTCACAGTCATCAGTCAACCTAGGGAAGCGTCATCGTCGATGGTTGTTCGGGGCTGCCATCTTGTCATTCTGTGATGGAGACGGAGACCGTGCACCACGCACTTGACGAATCGCTTTGTATTTCCGGCATCAAGTCTTTCCTAACATAATTGAGTTGATTCCTACTTAGTAACCATTATAAATTAAGCGATGTAATAGTTATTTTGTGAATAGAGACACCCATTGTTAATAAAACTACGATGATTGTAAATGGACACCATTATTTTATATCCCGCGCCCATCTACCTTCTTAGTCCTACAGTATGAGATCTGGTGAAGGCCATCCAAGGCCATCCTGGCTCTTCATCAGAAGTGGGATCGAATCCAGCCCAATACGTGGGCCAAACAACCAAACTGGATGCTGAAAAACGAATGTCAAAAACGTCGAGAAGATTCCGGATTTAAGTTTCAAGAAAATCCGCTGAGTTCATTACGCGCGTTGAAGAACGTGTCCTCTGTGACCTGCTACGCGTGTGGACAAAAAGGGCATGTGGCAACTAACTGCCCGGAGAGGAGAAACGGTTGTAAGCTACAGTCAAGGACGTAAATCATTGTTAGCACCGCCCTTTCACAGGCATTTGGAAACATATCCCGGTGAGTCTGCCCCATTTTATTTGATAGTGGATCTTCATGTTCCCTAGTGAAAGAGAGCTATCGCAACTAACTCGGGTATAACGTATCTACAATGTACTAAGCAAATTCAGAGCAAAGATAAATACAGACGTTTATTGGCAATCATGTGTAGTGTAGTAGCTAGACGAAATGTGTCGTCCAATCCAGACCTTGGGGGTTCGCTTGTCTCTGTAGACGAAATGCGTCGTCCAAGTTAGACCTAGAGGGCTGGCTTGTCTCTGTGGACGAAACGTGTCGTCCAAACCACATCTGGAGGGGTGGCTTGTCTCCGTGGACGAAATGTGTCGTGCAAGCCATACCTGAAGGTTGGTTTGTCTCGTGGGTGGTTCTGATCAGACGAGATATGTCGTCCGAGTTGGATACTCGTCGCTGGCTTTTCCGAAATGTTGATAGTCGTGGTTGATGAGACTAAAATAGGTAGTCCGAGTCAGACCATTCTCATGGTTGACTTGTCTAGACATAATGTGGTTGTTGTTGACTGGTGAAAATCAAGTATCATCTGGATCATACCCCAAGGGGTTGATCGAAGCGATACATTGATTAGTCCAAGTCATTAAGTAATTGGTACTGATTGTGCGCTGATAAAGAGGAAGATGTTAACGGCAGTCAGGATGAACGAGCGGATATTGCATTGATCATAGCTTGCTGTTTCAGATAAATCGCCCGAGGACGGTCGAAAGTCAGTCCGGCCGTGACGGCGCCGCCGATGTAAAGCATCAGGTTGATGGACTGTCACAGTCATCAGTCAACCTAGCGAAGCGTCATCGTCGATGGTTGTTCGGGGCTGCCATCTTGTCATTCTGTGATGGAGACGGAGACCGTGCACCACGCACTTGACGAATCGCTTTGTATTTCCGGCATCAAGTCTTTCCTAACATAATTGAGTTGATTCCTACTTAGTAACCATTATAAATTAAGCGATGTAATAGTTATTTTGTGAATAGAGACACCCATTGTTAATAAAACTACGATGATTGTAAATGGACACCATTATTTTATATCCCGCGCCCATCTACCTTCTTAGTCCTACAGTATGAGATCTGGTGAAGGCCATCCAAGGCCATCCTGGCTCTTCAGATTAATTATTAATCTAAAAATTACTTAGTTTGTTTACGAAAAAACTATGAAGTTGACAGAAACTTTGGATCACTCCAAAGTAGCGCCAGCTGTCTCGACCTTTTAGTTTTTAACCTCATTAGATTAATTTTAGTTATCTACACTAATATAAAGAGGAAAGATAGCTTTAGAAAGCTATCGAGGAGTAACATAGGCTACTTTTGATCCCGATATTCACACGGGATCGCGGCTTACACGGTTGAAACCCCGGGATGCAGCTATATTCTTTATAATAAAAATTTAAATTATACCTAAATGTTAAATATTGATTCAAAATTATTATTTACTTACCGTTACAGTGGCCGGCAAACAAGTTAGAAATTTTTAACGTCGAAGGGCAGGGGAAAGTTCGCGCCGTACATTTTACATGCGACATCTATGAAAAATCCACTTTGCGCATCCGCCATTTTTTTTCTAGATGTTTGCCGAGAATTATTCGTTCGTTGTTTTATCGAAATTTCGTAACGTACTATTTTTTTCTTTTAGAATAGTTTAAATATTCTATCTAAATAATCTTGGTCCGATAGTCCGATCTTCTAAAAAACAAAGTTGGCAATACTGTTGAGTTAAACTAATGTCAAAAAAAAAAAAAAAAAAAAAAATCACAACAATATTTCACAAGCCAAAGTTTGTTTGTTGAACATTGTGTTATCTAATGAGTTCTTTTTAAAGGAAATATTAATACCGCACATTTCATCGTTTGCAATTTTACGGAAGTTTTTGACGAATTTGGTTAATTACAAAAAATAACTATAATACATTGAGAATAAGTTGTATCTCAATGCTTTAGGATTGTAATTGTAACCTTATCTTGTGAACAGTTTATTATGCGTTGAAAAGTGCTACTTAAAAGCAACACAATTAAAACCCGGAAAAAAAGTTAAAATTCAATTCAACATCGCGAAAAGCGAATACTCCTAGCCCGTGCAGAAAAACTTAACAAAGCTAATAGAAGCTTAAGCTTCAATCAATCAATCAAATCACTCCTTGATAATTTAGCTTTCTACTGGTGCAAGAATTTTTTTAAATTGGTCCAGTAGTTTTTGAGTTTTTTCATTACAAACATACAGACACACAAAAATATGAATCATTCCTCTTTATATTAATATTAGTGTAGAGATAACATACATACTTGAAGTAAGTAACTTAGGTATGCATATTATAATAATGAGAGGACAGCAAAACACATATTGTGTTCTTAACATTTTGTACAACTGTGTGAAGTTTGTACCTACACTCAGTTTGTGTGTTGTAAGTCTCACTTTAGCATGGATAAAAAAAATAGAGAACAAACTGTTTGTAAAAATATAGCCGTGTCTAGTGGTATCGAGCTCCTGACAGTGATGTAACTGCTAGGATGATAGTAAACTTGTGTCCGTCAGCTTGGCCGGACCAGACAACAGATTTACACCAAACTACACTCATGATTTAGTACCTATTTGGTACCTTTGTTCTTATATTTAGTGGTTTCAAAAACATTCACGATACAAAATGGCCGGCCATTCTTACGTCAGCTTGGCCAGGGCCAGCTTTGGTTTCTCGACAACCACAAATCCGTTATATATGCCAAGATTTTGTACCTATTTGGTACCTACCCAAATTTCTTTTTACATTCATAGGAAGCTCCATTCATAACATTCATAAAAAGTTATTACAAATATAAGATATTTATTAATTTGCACCTGCTAAAAATGTATGAGCTAGTATTCTATTTGTTATAATTTTACCAATTCTCTTCATTAGATCGTCGCGACGTAGTATTTATTACTAGCTTGTCTTGCTACGACTTTTGGGTACCTACCTTGCAAAAATATTAAAGATTCAAATTCTCTTCATTAGATCGTCGCGACGTAGTATTTATTACTAGCTTGTCTTGCTACGACTTTTGGGTACCTACCTTGCAAAAATATTAAAGATTCAAATGAAAGCTCTGACGCATATGGCGCACTTCTCAAAATGAGCACTCACCAAAAATGTACATTTCGCAGAATGTGCATTTCTCATAATGTGCACTTCTCAAAATGGGCATTTCGCAAAATGTGCACTTCGCAAAATTGGGAAGGTCAGGTACCAAATAGGTAAAAAATAGGGAGCAGGGAACGAAGCTTCGTACCGTGAATATTTTCAAAACCACGTAGGTACTAAACATATGAACAAAGGTACCAAGTACCAGGTAATAGGTACTAAATCATGAGCGTAGTTTGGTATAAATCTGTTGTCTGGTCCGGCCAAGCTGACGGACACATAAACTTGTCTTTTTGTTTTAAAATTTCCTCTACACATTCTTTTCATTTGTAGCAACTACACTCACCGGCACGGAAAGTGGCCCAAAGATGAGTATTTGCGACTTTTGCCATATTATCCATTTTTTTTCAGAAACTGATGGTGTAAATGTTTGGGACATTTGTAAATTAATATACTGGCTACGTTTTGCGACATTAATGGTTTTCAAATTTTTATTTTTTAAAGAGTAAAACGGACACAAAGTTTGTTAGTAAAATTTTCGTAAGAATTCTCAAAAAACGCATGAGTTAAAAAGTCGATATTCTAAATGTCATGCAACTAATCGGTATTTCTTTGATTATTTTTTATTAACTGACATCGTTTTGGGTTCCCAAAAGCGAAACAAAGTCTAACTGCAGTTAAGATGCTCAAGTCGTGGTGCTTCGAAGTCAAAGGCGAACACAGCGGATGAAGGCTGAATTTTTAAATGTAGTGCCCAAAACTCTTAAGTTTGCCTCAAAACGGTACGACCAGACCGGCTTGTACAGGAGGAGACTAGGAAGTGGCGGAATTAAGTGTAAGACAGCATTGCAAGCAAAATTGCAGTTCTTGAAATTTTAAGAAATCGGTTCCTCACTGCGGTCGAAATACTGCAGCGCCTACAAACTGTACGAGGTGTCCATGTGATTGAGCGTACAATAAGAGGGATAATGGAGGAACGGAACTTGCGTTCGCGAAGACCAGCTCGAGGTCCAGAACTGCTCCGGTACCGTCGGCTAGCCAGACTTCAATTCGCTCGCGAAAACGCAAATTGGTCTCAATAGCAGTGGACTAAAGTTTTGTGGACTGATGAATGAAGTATGGTCTTAAGAACTCCAGATAGCCGGAAACGTGTGTGGAGAAGACAGGGAGAGAGCTTTCAGCCGATCACCAGCAGGCAAACTGTCAGTTTTCACGGTGAATCCGTAATGATTTGAGGAATGACCGAAATGATTTAGGGAGGGATTACTTTCGACGCACGTATAGTGTTGGTGGTTCATGGTCATCTACCGGGAGTTCGATATGTTGAAGAGATCCTCCAGGAACATGTTATACCTTACTCGGGGTTTATCGGTTATGAACAATTTGTGATAATGCTCGTCCTCACACTTCATACAACGATTTTTCAAAATTGCAAAAACGACTAATCGGTCAAGAATTTTGGGCACTACAATTAAAAATTCAGCCATCTCCCGCTGTGTTTGGCTTTGACTTCGAAGCACCGCGACTTGAGTCACTTGAACTGCAGTTAGAACACTGTGTTTCGATTTTGGGAACCGAAAATTATGTTAGTTAATAAAAAAATAATCAAAAAAATAACGATTAGTTGCATGACATTTTGAATATTGACTTTTTACCTCATGCGTTTTTTGAGAGTTTTTACGAAAATTTTACTAACAAACTTTGTTTCCACTCTACTCTCTAAATTAAAAAATAAATAAAAACCATTAATGTCGCAAAATGTAGCCAGTATATTAATTTACAAATGTCCCAAATATTTACACGATCAGTTTCCGAAGAAAAAACGATAATATGGTCAAAGTCCTAAACTCTTCTTTGGGCCACTTTCCGTGCCGGTGAGTGTATATTACATATTCATAAAGTAATTTTATTTTGTTTCAGCATGGACTTACTACAACTTCCTGAAGAGATTTTGATAAAGATTATTCATGAATTGGATACAAAATCAATTTATCACTTGCACCAAACATGTTCAGTTTTAAGAAACATCATTTGTATGAGAGGTGTCGTAAAAAAATGCCAATTTACAATGAGCACATTGCAAACTGTGAAGACTTTCAAATCAAGATTTTTCTTAGACATTGCCTCACATGTTCAAGAGCTAAATTTATGTGCAGTTCCAGACCTCAGAAAGTCTCACCTCCTCCCTGCATTGAAGAAAATGAAGAGCTTAATTACGTTAGATATAACATTAACACAACTAAACTTATTAGACTTCATAGATCTGTACAAAGCATGTCCAACTATAACCAATGTCTCTCTAAATTTTATGGTATCAAGTTCTGGTCTGTCTAGACTAACAGCGCCAGCAATATGGCAATTTCAGTGTATTTTCAAGAAGATGACCAATGTTCACTTCATTGGTACTGTTACTAATCTATTGTATTCAAAAGCAGTTCTACTAGTATTAAAGTATGCTAATTTGGATACTCTGAAATATACTATCACAGGGAGTGACAGGATGCAAAGTATTTTCGTGCCAAACCTAGATAATCCAAAAATGATAAAATTCAAAAGGTTTTTTTTGTATTTTTTGGATTGGACAACCATGGATGCTTTCTATGGCTCGTTTTTCAAGCTTCCTAATTTGTCCAAACTTGAAATTGATTCAATTGAAACGATAATAATTATCAAGCAGGATTTGGAGCCGTTCTGTGTCGTTGCATCTCCCATCTTTGAGACATATTTTCAAGAAACATTTGATATTGATCCAGATAAGATAAACAAAACGGAATACACAAAATTCACTATAGGTAATGCTGTAATGATGATATGGAATAAGGAAGATCACAATTTTGATAAAAAGTTCTTTAATAACCTGACTACAACTTTAAAGAAATTTTTGCCTTGTGATTGTTCTACTTATAAAAAATCTTCATTGCCAGATAAATACAGCAGTTTTTTTTCGAAAGCGGTACTTTCTGATAATACTGTGGAAAGGTTCCGTGAATTACCAAACACAAGGAAAAGAAAACGAGTGGCACCCCCTGCCATAACCCTCGATTATGACGAACTGTTTAAAAATAAGGAACAGTTAGAATTAAGTCTCGTATTTAACGAGAATATGAATATACCTGTAACACTGTCCCCTACTTGTAATTTTTTATCCAAATTGACATACCTTAGTTTAGCTGGATCTGTAAAATTTACCTCAGCGTTCTTTAATATACTTTTTGAATATTGTATTAATTTAGTCACAGTGAACATTGAAGCACCATCAATATCCCCGTGCGTAGTACCGATTAGCAAAGCTATTCATCTAAGTAAAACTTTGAAAAACTTTCGACTTGCCGACAGACTTATTAATTTTAATCTTTTGTATAGGGGCCTAGCTCAATGTAGAACATTAGAAAACATACATTTAGTGGAAGAGAGTAATGCTGAGCCAGTTGAGCTTGGCGATGGCACACTATTGATGGATACCTGTCCTAATTTATATAGTTTTTGTATTGAAGCCACAGTGTCAGAAAGATACAAAATGAAAAAGTTACAAGCATGGACTGCTGCTAAAAGAAAACACGACGCTGCTCACCTTCAAATTCAAATTCAAGCTAAGCGAAGTAAAATATTCTATGGCTATGATCCATTTATCAGTGTTTTTAACTTAAATCCAATAAAACTGATGTAAAATAAAACAGTTTGAAGAACAACTTCTTTAAGCATTCCATTTCTTTGATTTAAGTAGTATGTTTTTACCTACATGTTTATTTAAATCTGTAACAAATAGATGGAAATAATATAACTTATGTATGAGGAATCGAAATATTTTGTATGGGGACTGTGAACGTGTTAAACCACGGCATTTTCTTTTTTGGATAAATAAGTGTACTTGTGCTTTTGTATTTGCCGTAAATTAAATAGTCATTAACGATATTATTAGGTTTAAGTATACCTATTGTAATTTTTTAACTGATTAAGATCAAATAAATATTAATTTATTGGATTTGATTTCTTTATTTGAGGTTTTAGGTACTTGTAATATTTATGTATTCTGTGTTTTAGGTAAGGTATGCTAGGCTGGATGATAGATAAGTGCTTTTGCTCTATTTCAGAAACTTGGATCAAAAATGTAAACAAAGAACTGTCAATTTTAAAGGAAAAAGTAAATAAAGAGCTGTCACTTTGGGATATGTATGGGATTTTTGTTTAGATTTTTGATCTAAGTTTATGAAATAGGGTATAAGTTGTTTACTGACTGAAGGCTTGCTGAGGGCTCCACACCGACTTAAAATAAAAATTCCTTCATGTAGCGCCATCTTTAGAATGTTTACAGTCAAATTCGATCGACCAATCAAGACTATCTGAATAGATTGGTCGAGTAGTTTTCACAGCTGTTGAAAGTCATCAAATGCGTGTTTATTTCCAATTAAA
This sequence comes from Idaea biselata, assembly GCA_958496205.1. Classification (NCBI taxonomy): domain Eukaryota; kingdom Metazoa; phylum Arthropoda; class Insecta; order Lepidoptera; family Geometridae; genus Idaea; species Idaea biselata. The sequence goes on along the minus strand of OY292396.1, from coordinate 25,304,681 downwards.
TTACTTGATCAATGTTGTTCTTTCTTCTTGATTACAATAAACGCACTTGATGTCTTTCAACAGAGTAAAAACAAAACTACTCTACAAATCTAGACTGATTTGTAAGAAAAAACGAAAGACGAAAGGATATCTATAATCTACGTATGGGCCTTGGCCAATGTGTCAAGGTGAACAAAATCAAAATAAATGGGTAAAAAATGTAATAACAACTTTATTAAAACAGTAGGTCGGTGTATATTATAAATCTGTATTATCTTTTCGTTTTGTTGAAATTATTTTTGTGAGTGACATGGATAAAATACCTAGGAGCGCACTTCCGCCGCAAGCGTATGTGAGCACTCCTCTGTAATATTGCGGGCATTCTTGGATGTCTTCACATTTACTGAAAATAGAAGAAGTTTTTTTATTGACAAGAGAACAATTTTCTTCAGTCTGATCTGCCTTGGGGAACCTTGAATAGAGGCTAGCTCTGATAGGGACCTGCGGCGCTATTAAACCGTGTAGATGCCGTGTAGGTTCAGGTAGGTACTACCCATATATGTTTTGGAAATATCGGTTGACAATACTAAAGAAGACACCTAAGGTCTCGAAACGTTGAGCATTGAAACAACGCTAAAGGATAAACACCACGCGATTAAAACCGACTTTTTTATTTCCTACTTACTAGTTTTCAATAGCGACAACGGCGATGCCAGTGACCAGTTTATCGGCGAAGGTCACGATGGAATAGATGGCAGCACTCTGGTGTGAGTGAGGGCCTATCAAGTCAGCTGTGACACACAGGCTGGAGACCAGGGTTATTGAGCTGCCAGCACCTGAGGTAATTAAAAATATACTCATTCCTTAGAATCCTTAGATTTAAATTTCTTTTTAATTTTTGTATGTAGCTCAAGGCTATTTTCCTTTAAAATAAATTTTCTAAATCCTTAGATTTATTGCTTTGGATGTAGGTACAGTCGGCAAAGAAGATGGGTGACAGCCAGAAACCTTATTTTTTATCCGACTACGGCAAAAAGAAGGGAAATCGCTTGTGCCACTTCGGACGATTTTAATAGCTCGATTTCGTTTGAAAATCAATAGAATTCGTGCTATATAAATCGCTCGTTGTGGCACAAGCGATTAAAAAATAGTGCCCCAGAATCCTTATTTTTAAAATCGCTCGTGCCACTTCGGGCGATTAAAATAGCTCGATTTCTGCTAATTTTCGTTCGATGTCGTTCGACTCCAAATTTCGGACCTCTACTATCAACTGTTTAGTCTGTACGTTGAGACATCAGTCAGTCAAGACAAAGCCTATTATTATAATGTAGATTGATTATTCTATGAGAAAACAAAAACCGTAACTTACCCTTTGATGAAATAAAAATAGTAGATAATACGGTATATTCTAACATTGCGTTTTCGAAAAATTAGCTAAAAACACCTACATGCATTTTCATAATATTTAAAAACATTTGTCTAAGAATGATTCAGGCATTAGTAAATAAGCAATAAGACATTCTAATGGATTTCAAAGATGACAGATTGTGACAGCACGTGCTCACGCGGCAACGGTTCGACATACGACTGAGGCTAGTGTGTCAGCTAGACGCAGTTTTATCGTCTCATTTTCCGAGACTAGGTACCGTATCTTTAGTATTTTGTTTTAATCTACGAACTTACCAATTAATGTGGCCACTAAATAAATCTGCACGATGCTGGCATGTGGATCTATTGCTAAGGCAATCCACAGACAGCTTATTAGACTTAAAAAACTTCCCACTAAATATAAAACCTGGAACAAACATATGAGATTTTAATTAGATCCAGCTATCTTAGTACTGAGTTTTATCGCAATCGGTTCAGCGTTTTTTTGTGTGAAGGAGCAACAAACTCGTACAGGTAGGATAAATATACTAACTAAATCAAAGTTAGCAACCAGATTATTTATTATGACAATCAGACAACGGATGAAACACCTATAATTAACTAACAGCGGGATTGGAACTTAAGCGGGTGAAATCGCGGGACATTGCTAGTCAATCACCGTCGCGACAAAACCATTGTTAGGGTTCCGTACCCAAATGGGACCCTATTACCACAGTACACATAAGGAACAGTATGGAAACTAAGCCTATTTCACAAAATAAATATTTTCCTTATGTGTACTGTGCTATTACTGAGAGTCCGCTGTCTATCTGCCTGTCCGTCTGTCACCAGGCTGTATCTCATGAACCGTAATAGCTAGACGGTCGAAAAATTTCACAGATGATGTATTTCTGTAGCCACTATAGCAACAAATACTAAAAACAAATATTTTTACCACTAGCGTCATCTAGTGATGGAGTGATAGACTTAACGTTTGCGTTGCGTTCACGGATTGGTTGGCCCAGTGTTCATTTTAGGGTTCCGTACCCAAATTATGATAGTGGTACGGAACCCTTTGTGCGCGAGTCCGACTCGCACTTGGCCGGTTTTTTTTAATGTGCTTGTATGTTTTTATTGTAGGTACTTTCATTGTTTGTTTTTTTTGCAATATAAGTAAATATTCCTATTTCAATCAATCTAATCTCGACTTACCTGATTCCCCATAATATTGAGTTTACTCTTCAACAGTAAGGAGAAGAAGAAGGATGCTATATAGAGCACCAATGGCACACTGGCCACTAGTTCCGACCCCTGACTTGGGTTCACTGAGAGACGCTCTTCTAGGAACAGTGGCACGTAGACGAGACTCAACGCCCAGTAGAGACGGGAGAACACGTATCTGGAGAGTGTAAATAAATAAAAACAAATAAATTCTCTGAACAACACACAGCGCCATCTAGCCCCGTGGTAAGCTACTAAGCTTGTGTTACGGTGACTAGACAACGGATATAATACTTATATTATATTTATTTTTCTTTAAGTACCATTAGATTTTTCTTCGGTTATCGCCATTTGGATATAAAACTAAACCCAAGCTTAGTAGCCTACTACGGGGCTAGATGGCGCTGTGTTATGTTTACAGATATTTTTTTAGAGTTGAGTACCCCTTGTCTTGTACTAACTCCACTGACCGTCTGTCTGTCACCAGGCTATTTCTCAGAAACCGTGAAAGCTCGACAGTTAAAATTTCCATTTCGAGCGAAGCTCATTCTTCAGAACTCGAAACGATTAAAACCGAAAACAACCGCTCCTTAAAATATCAGGGCACGACAATCGACTCGACTTGTTCTATATCTAAAACGTCTCAACATCGCCTCAGCATTGTTAGGTTATTCTCAAAAACGGTTTAGCAATTGTTGGTAATTTGCAAGAAATTATTGACTTCAAAAGCGTTATTGAATTTAGTTTAATACAGCCAACCTTAACTTAAAATGTAAAAAATGCTTTTGTAAAAGTTCCAACAAATGCTCAACTGTTTTCGAGAATAACCTACAAATGTCGAGGCGATGTCAACACGTTTGAGTTACCGAATACATGCCCAAACGGACCTATCCCCATATTAAATTAGAGAGAGACACTTACAATAAACTAGTCTGATACAACAACGGCATTTGCAGGAAGTACATAATCTTCGACTTTGCCGGCAACTTGACCGAGTCACCCTCTCCATTCACGACGACCGGTAGACTCCCGTTGCTTATTGACTGACCATTCGCTTTGTTATCTTTACCTTCCTTCAGTTTGAAGAATATTTGGAAGAGAGCGAATGTGAATATGCCGATTGCCGATATTATTACTGATACGTTCTGAAAATGAAATCAAAATATTAAACTTTTTAAATTTACACGATTTGTTAACGTAGTTACAATTTCCCGCTTCCGTAGGTATTATTATTTATTTTCTTATCTCGACGTTTTAATCATGTTACAATGCTCTTGGTCTCCATGCGAAAATGGTTAAAGCGTCGAGGTAAGAAAATAAATCGCGATCAAGACCCGATGTAACTATAACAAAATATTAAACTTTTTAAACGTTCACGATTTTTACTCATACTAGCTATGTCGCATGGTTTTACCCGCATAAGTCCCGATCCCGTGGGAATTTTCCTAAAACCTTTCTTATCGGATGCCTACGTCATATAAAGAACATACTCTCCAAATTTCAGCCCTCTATTATCAGCAGTTTAGGCTGTATGTTGATCAGTCAGTCAGTCAGCATTTTATAGATATAGGTAGATCCATAGATCTTTTCCGGGTCTTTTTCGCGTATTGTTATTTTTAAAGTCTCTTATCTCGGCGTTTCGACTAACGACGAGAGTCTCCTCTCTATGACAATAGACGACGATAATATACTCGAAATGTTGAGGTAAGAGAATTAAAAACACACTGCATGATTGAGACCCGGAAAAAATGTAATATCCCGAGGGATGATATGTTATTATATTAGTAATGAAAAAAAAATCCGTGACTCATGAAAATCGGTTGAGTAACTCGTCTAGGAATCAGTAGTTATCTTTCATTGAAAACGAGCCCCCGCGTCAGCCCCTTAGGACAAAATAGGGGTGTCAATATCAAGTTGTAATACAGATAACTTGTTAGGTTTCAGTACAATTTTAATAGCTTCACTAGCTATGCCCTGCGGTTTCACCGGCGCGTACTTAAGTCCCGATTCTGCGCGATTTTCCTAAACCCATTTCAGATTTCATGTCTCTAGGACCATCGGTTTGGGCTCTGGGTTGATATTTAGATCAGTCAGGCAGAACATTGAATTTTATTTATAAGTATAGATAATAATATATTTGACTAGCAGCTCTCGCGGTTTCACCCGCATAAGTCCCGATCCCGTCGGATTATCGGGATCAAAAATAGCCTATAGCCTTCCTCAATAAATGGACTATCCAACACCGAAAGAATTTTTGAAATCGGACCAGTGGTTCCTGAGATTAGCGCGTTCAAACAAACAATCTCTTCCGCTTTATAATATAATAATATAATATTAGTATAGATACTTTACCCTAAACTTGTAATCATCATTCGGTCCTATAAATGTGCTATAATTCGTAGCTCGTAATACCACCCAAGTTATTAGGTACACCGCTAAACTAGATATCACTGAAGCCATATATCTGAAACAGGAATTAGTTAAGTTATTTTAGTTCTCTCTAGTAATTTGGTAGGTAAGGTAGCCAAAGACAAACGGTGCCATGAGAACAAGGTTCAAGTTGATAGACCGATACTCTATCTACATCTTTATACGTCTTTTTATATACCTATAAGCAAGTCTTTCGAGTTAACCTGCTGAAACAGAATATTGAAAAGTCCTTGCATAATTTTACGTTAAAGCAAGCGTCCCACGGTTTCCCCTTGTAGGTAATCCTCGATCCCGTGGGAATTTCGAAGAATCTTTTCTTAGTGGATAACTGATAGGTACCTACACATCGCAAAGAACACTCCAAATTTTATGTTTCTACTACCAGCGGTTTAGGCTGTCTGTTGATTATAGTTCAGTCAGTCAATCAGTCAGGACTTTGAGGAAACCATTACGTTTCTTGTCTTTTTGTGAAGATGTGACTAAGTTATGTAAGTTTTTGTTTCTGTCTGTTAACTTTGAAACTTCTTGTTCCAATAAAAGACAAACGATACATAGTTTATGCATCTGTTTATCATCGGTTATAAGTAGCGAACACATTTCTATCTTACCTTATAGAAGTGAGCTCCGATCTAATTTGCAAGTTCTCTGTGATAGCCGGTATCATAGCTAGATGGGATATCTGTACAACAGCCCATCCAATCTGGAAGAAAACGATCAGGATCGCGTAGTAGACCGGCATCCACCAGGACAGGTACTCCGCCGTGCCTCCTACCCAGCAGCCCCAACATCGTACGAAGAGTAAAGGGAATGTGCACGTTACTAGCACGCAACCTGGAAGCATTGAATGGCTTATAATTAAAAAAACCGGCCAAGTGCGTGTCGACTCGCGCACGAAGGGTTCCGTACTATTATCACAATTAGGTACAGAACGCTAAAATAAACACTGGATCAAGCGGAATCCGTGTACGCAACGACGTTGCACTTTTGCATTTATCATTACAGCTGACGCCAGTTTATCGCTAGATGGCACTTGTGGTAAAAATAAATCGCGCTTCCGTTACGTTTGTTGTATGCCAAATATGTATGGGGTTACATATTTGTTTTATTTTTTTTGTAGTATATTTGCTGTTATAGTCTCTACCGAAATTTTCTGTGAAAATTTCAACTGTCTAGCTATCAGACACAGACAACGGAGTCTCAGTAATAGGGTCCTGTTTTTACCCTTTGAGCACGGAACCTTTAAAACGTATAAAATCATTTTTTCCTCATGACAAGCTCAACATCAGTTATGTACCTACTTATGTTTATACTATCTAAGTGCCGAGCGACCATAATATGTTCACAGAAACAAAAGGTCTTGTTTGGAAGATTTACAATAGTTTGTATTAACGTTTCCTACTTGCCTCAATGTTACATACGTAGTATGTACATCGAAAATTAATGTTTTGTTAAGTAATTCACACGGGAATTAATACGCGAAAAGATGTTCAAGATAACATCAACCTAATCAATGATTATTATAGAGTTATTGAAGTCATATTATTATTCAGCGTTTAATAATCTACACTTATTGAGTGGATAGGTGGTTGAACTGAGAATTAAAACCGGCCAAGTGCGAGTCGGACTAGGGTTCCGTATCATAGTCGAGAGTCGCCGCGGCGTGTCCGCGCCGCCTCTCGAGAGGAAGGGTTTTTTGAAGACGAGGTCCGAACGGGACCACCCGCTGCTAGAGCAGACGGACGTACTGCCGCAGTTTCCGGCTTTGCTCTGGCACAGCGGCGCGAAAGACACCGAGGGTTTTTAGTGGGTATACCCTGGCCACCTACCACCCTAGGCCAGGGGGACCCCCACTCATCGGAACGCTCTCTCCCGAGAACGGCCTGATTTTCCCTCGTACAAAAAAAAAGGTGTTCCGTATCATATCATCTATGAATTTCAACTGTCTAGCTATCACGGTTCATAAATAGTACAGTTTGGTGAAAGACAGACAGACGGACTATCATCTACTCCACACTCCTATTCCAGTTTATATAATATACTAGCTGCGTCCCGCGGTTTCACACGCGTAAGTCCCGATCCCGTGGGAATATCGGGATCAAAAGTAGCCTATGTTACTCAGGGTGAATGTAGCTTATGGTGTCAGAATTTTTGAAATCGGTCCAGTAGTTTTTTAAGTTTATTCATAACAAACATACAGACACACTATACTAATATTATAATTAGTATAGATATAGATAACGTTCTAACCGTCCGCGTCGTCGTTCGACCAAATGTCTTTTCGAGAGAGGCCCGCTATCCCTTCATCACCGTAAGGCACCTTCGGGGGTCAGATAGACAGACGGACAGTGGAGTCTTAGTAAAAGGGTCCTACGGAACCCTAAAAAAAACTTGACCATATCAAAGTTAATTAAGCACAACCTAGGAATCACGAACAGTTTTCTAGATAAGTACAAACATATTAGCATATCACAAAATACGCGGTGTTGGTCTAGTGGTAGATACACCGGCGTTCATTTCGGAGATTGTTGGTTCAAAGGTCTTTCCAGACCTCTTGCTTGCTTTCTTAGATCATAATAAAATGCACTAGTGGGTAAAAAGACAAGATACTTACCAGCTAAATGCCAAGCTTTCTTTGTGCCGTATTTGTCAGCTAGAATTCCCACAACTGGGGTTGCGAGGGCATCTACAACTTGACCTGGACAAAAACAAGTAAAATAAGTAAACAAATCGTCTAGTCTAGAGACATTGAACTATCCTAAATGGTCAATACCTTTTAACACCACACAGCTATTGTAAACATTCGACTAAATATTCGCAAATTAATTATGTAAGTACGGCCTTAGATTATTTGAACGACGAACCATTTTAGGCGCGTAACTTGCGCGTAATATGTGACTGTTATCGTATTGTATGGTGCAAAATAGAAACCCAGCCTAGAGATCATTCGCTTACATAGTGGGAACTTGGGAAGCTATTGCTTCGAATCCACGGAGTTAAGAAAAATATGAGTATAGACCCATTTAGCACCGTTAGCATAGCACACGCATAATTGTCTTGATAAGTACCTACCTATTTTATCGTCATATAATATTTTTTTGTTTAGGTACCCTAGCATACCCGCCACAGCTAGGATATTATGTTACAATCCGATACCCCGCTTTTGAATCGAATGACGACAAAATTGTACACTACAAAAATGTAAGAATACGATTTAATTTAAGCGCGTATGCTTCCAAATGTAGACAAACGTAGGTACCCACAGATTGAATAATTATTCGCCAAATCCTCTTGTGATAGAGACGATATAAATTGACCTAATCTTATATATACACACGATAATCGAGATATTATTATGTCAATTTTGGTATACCTACTCAAAGAAAAAGAGACGACAATTTTTTTCTCGCTTGCGTGTGCTAACGGTGCATAATTACTTTCCGCTATCTATGCTGGTTTAAGTAAAATCTTTAGAAACTGATAGCAATGAAGAAAAAGTCATAATGTACCTAATAGAAGCATGCTGCCAGCGACCGCAGCTCTCATGTCCAATACTGCTTGGAAGAACAGCATCATGTATGAAAACCACATGGCCGCACAAAGGTCGTTGTACACATGGCCGAGTCCGTACACAGCGTTTTGACTGACCAGCCACCATTTTCTTCTGTATTGACCACTGCAAGTTATTAAAAAAATGAGGCTTGAAAGCGTACTTCGACGTTAGTTTCTCTTGCAAGCTGCAACTGGCTTGCTTTGGCGAATTACGTTTCGGAGTTCGGTTCAGTAGGTATGTCATAGTTCCAGACTTCTCAAGTCTTCTGTCTAGTTGACAAAATTAACATCAATGATAGATTAACTCTAAAACAAACATCAATCTAACTAAAGCAGTGATTCCCTAAGTGGGGGGCGCGCCCCCCAGGGGGGGCGCAGAGACCTTTCCAGGGGGGCGCGGGCCACGCGGGATCGCTGAGAGAATGCATTCCAGACTGCTCGATATGACCGATGAAAATATTTGAAATTGACGCCTGTCAAGAATATTCGGTTTTCGTTGTGCCGATATGAAAGTAAACTCATTTTTCGGTTTTAATCGGATTACTTGACATAATATTAGTATGCATTTTTCACAGCCCAATGTTTTTATTTTTATTGGGTTATTTAAATTAAAGGAAGTTATCGAAGACAATTTATATTAAACAAATTTTGTTATAAATACCTAGGTACTTAGTTAAATATGATAGTAATAGATTCCGGATTTTTGTTTCAAATTTTTAGGTACTATATCTACTTACATTGAGGTATAGGTATTTTGGTTTCTATGTTTGTTATTTTACTTTAAATTAGTGTGAAAACTTCGAGTGGCTAAAACCAACCTAGGCGAAACCAGATAGGATAGGTCATATTGTTACTGGAACAACATACCCACATGCGGTTGCGAAAGCATTAGAAGCGAATGAACTCATACATACAAAGGTATATAGTCTAGATCTAGACCTAAATGATTAGTTAGAGGAAGTAGGTACCTAACCTACATACTATACATCAATACACGCAGCTTTGACCACTCGGATCAGAAACTTGGATGTTTTGGTAGGGGTTCCCCTATGAACTGTTTTACTACTCATACTCCTAAAGTAAATTAAATAATGCGTCATATAGTGTGGCGTGGTTATAAATATTTTTAATATTCTTAGCAAAGTGGGCATCACTAAGAAAAATTGTTTTAGAATACCAGCGGATTAGGACAAAGCTGAAAGTTTGTGAGTAATTGTATGAGTATGTATGTGTCTGTGTTTGTTATTCAATCACGTAAAAACCGCTGAACCTATTACCTACCATGAAACTCGGTATGTAGATAGCTGGAATAACACATAGGCTACTTTGTATCCCGATATTCCCGCGGGATCGGGCCTAACGCGGGTGTAACCGCGGGTCGCAGCTAGTACCTAGATATTTTGGTTTTCTTAACTTTTTTTTCTAACGTTAACATTTTATTCTATTATGGGCGTAGACGATGATTTATCCCTTTGTTCGGTGTAGGACAGATTCTGGATTGGACAGATTCGTAATTCGGCAGATTCGCTACTCGACAGATCGTGAATTGGGCAGATTCTTGAATTCGACGGATAAGCTATACGGCAGAAAATATCAATCATCCTAAAAATTTCTCAGTCGCGTTTCGTTGGTAGTATATAACCACAATAAGAAATGATATAGATAATCCTAGAAAATTTAAAAATGATCTGAGTTATTTTAATTGTATCAATACTTTGATCTTAATTTATTGGTTTATTGCAGAGCCAACACCTAACAAGATCTAAGGATAAGATTCAATAATTCGTATCATCCTCTACTTTCGTGAGGATAAAGCTAACCAGCTAAATTATTTCCCGTTTCGTGTCCTAACTCATGTTCTAGCACAAATTGGATAAATTGCACAGAATTCAATTCCCTCAAATTAGATAATGATCCCCGATAACATGTTACCAGTTTAAGATACCTTAAATTAATCTCCACTTCGTTTTCTTCTTTAGTTTCGATATCAGTTGTCTTTTGATTGACATCTGTAGCACCATATTTTACACTCATTTTTACACAATAGATATCCACACTTGAACACTCCACAAGTTAATGCACCTCTAAGAAATTCGTTATTATTATATACGAGACAGTTGATTGTTATGTTCGGCTTAGTTAATGTTAGCAATTGTACAAACAAACATACGATATTTAAATTTTATTGTTCGGTAACTGTAACATAAAACAGGACCGGGTGCGTGTGCCATGAATGGAGATCACTACATAAATGAACTTCAAATTAGCCCCATCCAGACGGTCTTCGTTTTCATAGCTGTGTGTCCATTATATGCCAATCAAACTTCAATTTCTGTTCAGCGAACTAATCTTTAACTTGTTAATAAAATGTTTCTTAAGATAGAGTCAAAACTTAAGCTCATTTTTCGGTTTTAATCGCGTGCTGTTTATTAGTTTTAGCGAGTTTAAAAGGAGTTTAATTTCTATCCAACATCGCGAACACCAAAAAATAGAAGAATCGCGACATCGCGAAAACAGAAGAAAAATCTTTACAGTCAAAATTTGAATTCTCCGTAGGTATTGCGCTTACGAGTATATAGGACTACTGTGGCTAAATAGCATATTATACTTCCTAGACTGATTATTGCCTTGGAAAACATCCTTTGTTTAACGTATTGACTCTGAATTTCTATGGCTTTGGTTTCAACAATGCCCAGTTACGGTTTTTGTACCAATCTGTGAATGAAACAATAACCTTGGCATAGGTGATGCATACAACAAATAGCAAAGTAATATTTTCTTGACAACAATGTCATAATTGTCCGGAACCATAATATTTATTTAATAATAATATTAGCTAAAATCAAACTAAACACATTAAAACTAAATACATTTAAAATCGCGTGAACAAGGAGGTATGTAAAGACCTCGAAACGTGGGCGTTGACAAATGCGCGATTAAAACGGAAAAGATAAGTTTAATTTCAAATCAACGGCATCGCGAAAACCAAAGAAAAATCTAAACATTAAATTACAATTTTGACAAATAGGCTATAATATAGAATATAGATAGGGTAATTTTATAGACAGATACATTTGTATGATTTTTATCTTTAGCACCTACATGTTACAGTTAAAGCCCGCTGCATGTTTTTACTTAGACTAATTTTAAAATAAGAATGAAAAGTTTTATGAATGTCTATTGGAGAAAAGCTCTTGGACGAATGCAACGATTTTGATGAAGCTTGATATTTTTATTCATTGTTGCGTTGTTATTCCTTGCGAGTAACATGTGTTATTTTTTTTCCGATATTTCCACGTGATCGGGACTTATGCGGGTGAAAAAACAGGGCGATGCTAGACCAAGATGGATCTAATATACTCTTTGCCTTTCTTGCAAATAACTATATGTATTTACATAGGACTTACAAGTAAATAGGTAGTTATTTGCAAGGTAAGACTAGGTAGTAGATTGATTTGATTACATATAATTTTTATCTTACCTGTATTCATTTAAAATTATTTTAAATGACATAGGTATATAATGGTTTTGTATCATGTTTATACATAATAAAATAACCAACGAACTCAGAATACATAATAACAACTAAAAATACCTACTCAGGATAAATAAATCTGAATCTGATTTATTTATTTTTAAATAAATGTATCAGACTCATTTATTTATTGCCTTCCTGAGTATTTTTAAATATTGTGACGTATTAAATTTTGTATTGATCGATATATTGACCAATTTTCTTACATATGAAACATCAAAATTTATATCATAAACCATAAATTTTTAAAAATCGCTAAAAGTACATGATAATTATTTATTGTGGGATGTCAAAACAGAACAGATATTCTGAAACTAAAAGAAAAGATAGAGTCACTTTCCGAATATCTATCCTGCAATTATGATGAATAGCTATTATGAAAATCTGAATATGATTATCGACTTTTATTTAATGCTGACCGTACCTACTTACCACCAAAATAAGAAATGCATAAAAATAGTTCTATATTAGACTGTTAATTTAGTAAGTACTTATAGGTAAACCGAAGTCTTGCCGAACTTCGGAATTTAAAATGAACATCACCAAAAAAAAATACTGAAAAAGTCTTTGTAATATTTTACAGTAAAAATCGGTTAGTGCCTCCGTAATAATAAATCGTAGTTAAATTGTTTACCGAAAAAAGAGATATAGGTAATAATTTATCAGACTCCCCCCCTTATTACAGAACTAATTCTAAGCGTACCTAACCCATATTTTTTTATCAGATCTAAAGCGTTTTCGGCGAGCTTCAAGGCACCTATTTGCTTAGCTTAGCTTTGTTACCTAATTATTTTCCAAAATGTATCAACTATTTTTATAAATTTTAGGGTAAGGTTCGCTAAGGTTTCACTGTGCGATAATCTGTCAGTCAGTCAGGACAAAGCATTTAATAGATAGGTTATTAACTTTTTGTAGGTTTACCACCATAAAAGTATGCATTAATAGACAACTACTTAGATGTCTATACCTACTTATTATGTACAGTGTATTGAACCCTTGGCTTCCGTGGATCCGTCAAGCCACAGTTTCCGCGCCACTGCGCCTCTAACGCTCGGGGCTAATTCGACCCTAATTAATAAGTGTAATATCTGAAATTATTATTTAACGTTTCCTGTCGTCATTCCTGCTGTGAGATATCGAATTCAGTTGCCTGAGACTGTATTCCCTGGCGAGTATCGATAAGTTTTGGGGAATTTCAAATCGCGAGTAAATAGTTACTTTCTAGGTCAGCGTGCTTCATCTTTAGACCGTATTACTTATGTAGAGTAGGTAAAATAGAGTATCTAGGAATACTACATGCCTACTACCTCCTCGTGTCCTATGAATGACTTTAACTACTATTTCAATAGATTTCACAGTTTATTGTCTTTATATTAATTAGGCAGAACAACACATTTTTCACGCATGATTAAAACAATAATTGAAATCTTTGAATACATAGGTGCATACTATTATACTATGTAGGTAGGTATTCGAACATATAGACTTGTACCTTGACAAAGTAATTAATAATATTTAAATATTTTTTATTTAAGTTGGTATATTATATGGGTTAATGAAATGAAAATAATAAAAAATAAAATCTAATAATTTATTTAATTATACTTAATTTAGGAAATCCAACAACTACCTAGGTATTACAAAAGTATAAATTATGTCATCTTGTGAATCTACATAGACGAGAAAAAATTAAAAAGGAGTATTTTTGGGTAATGAAAATGAATGACCAATGATGACTCCTTCATGAAAAGGACTCTAGGTTATGTTTGATACTATCAAACGTATCATACATACATAACTAATCTGGGTTAGTTTTCTTCAACGTATTGTTCATTTTCTTAAATAAACGACATTTACGCAATATATTTGTTAGCCCGTTAATTTGTCCTACTGCAGGGCAATGGCCTTTTCTAAGAGCTGACCCCTCTAATGAAAGGCCTTTACCCTGCAGTGGGCTGTAAGACGCCATGATAGTTTACTGCGAAAAAACTGGCACGATCATTCACTAGTTATCTAATTGTATGAGATCTTAAATATCTTAAGATTAAGTAGGTACATAACATAAAATATTGTATGCCGGTAGTGGGTAAGTGATTGTATCCAAAATATTTTAATTTAAGACCCCTATGTATACATCACTTAATCAATAAATATATTTGATTCTTGATTCTTGCGGATTGGTGAATGTCCCATGCCTTCGGACTGTGTTGAGTCCTAGGCCTAGGACATGTCGGTTTCCATACGGTGTTTTCCTGTACCCAACTGATTTTGAAAAAATAGTAATGGAGATAAATTAATATTACTTACGTATAGGTAGGTACTATTAGGTACCCTATTTCAGAAACTTAGATCAAAAATGTAAACAAAAATCTCATACATTTATTTTTAAGTGACAGTACTTACCTACCTATTTATTTTTCCTTTAAAATTGACCGTTTTGTTTACATTTTTGATCTAAGTTTCTGAAATAGAGTATAACCAGACAAATAAAAGCCGTGACTCTACCAAATCTGTGCCATGGGCAGAGTTCCTAAACAATACTTACAATTCACTACTTAGATCTATTTGACAAAAAGATGGTCGTAAGTAGGTAGGTGCTTACAGGAAGTACCTATTCAGATTGAAGGTAGGTAGTTAGAATGACATCATCGTAATAAGATCTAACGTTGATCCGTACGGGATCAGTGACTGGACCTAGTGACTCGGGAAACGGCCTCGGTCACTGGGTAATACCACAGTTTACATTGTAGTTGTGCGCCTCGGCGCTTGTGTACCTACCTATGTACTTCGTACCGATATTGAGAAATAAGTTTGAATTAGATAGGAAATTTCTATTGATTATGGACACATGGGACGGTCGTTCGTTTGCAACTAACATGCAATTAAACTGCAATCGAAAATTCAGCTTTTTCTCATAGAGGTACATTTTAGAGCCAAGGTTTCGATTGCATCTCGATTTGCAACTAACTTGAACTGAACTGCAATCGAACTTCATTGACTTTAACTAAAATGTACTTACCTTTAGAAAAAACCAAAACGGAAATTAGATTGCATATTTTTTCATGTTTGTTTCAACGGCAAACATGTATGGAAAAGTGAAAAGCGCCCCTAACGGGCGTAATGTGAAGCTTTAACTTTCTATAGAGAAACGTTGTTACACACCAACTCAATGTAAACTCCCACTAATGCTGCTGGACCGACTTCAGAACGCGACGACGACGCGACGTTAGCACTAGACTGCATTCAAACTAGAGTTTATACTACACCAGTCCTGAAGCAAAATCTTTACATTCACAATTCATTCTTATCAGAAACTTGGGACTATTATACAATGACAGAGTACGATACATTTACAAAGATTGTTTCCAGCGCCATCTGTTGTTCTACATGAAAATGAATATGTCACCTTAGTACCCAAGCGACTAGCGACTTCAGACTAGTTCTGTAAACCAATCACGATGTAGTTAAAGCTTGACCCAACAGATGGCAGTACAATGTACATTTTTATAAAATTAGATCGAAGCAATAAAAGTTATGGACGTATTCTTTTTTCACGAACAAAATTAAACTGTCCCATACAACAGTCGAACCGAATATGAAAGTTTAAAAGAAATTACTATCACTCTTAAAGCTTTGTTCAGGGAACCGCTGCAAAATTTCCAAAAATCATTAAACCGTTTTTGAGAAAAATCTAACGATGCTGAACCGACGACGCGGACGTTGAGATGATTAAGATATAGAATACGTGCCGAATAGGTAGGACTGCCAGGCAGCCTATTATTTCTTTTGTGCCACATTCACAAGGTTTCTTGATAATGATATTAAGATCATTATTAGATATAACATAGATATCAAAACTGCATAACATTAATTGATTGAAGTGATTATGCTCATCGGTGCTTTTCTTTTCAATTTTAAGAAATTTGCGTCCCGCCCGTGATCTACATATTGCGGATTGCGATAAGCCCATACGACGGCACATGCTATAGTTGTAAAATTTTATACCTGATATGATAGATTTCATTTTAATACCCCTCCAACTTTAAAAATCGGCATAAAATCGTAAATAAAGTGTGATCTGGGTGTCACAATCGATTGCACAATCATACGGTCCAGCGATGCGACTGCTGTGCTCCTATCACCCTGATTTATGATCTGACTGACTAGTGCGGTTTGCTGCAGTCTCGTAATTAAATTCTATAATAATTGATACGTTGGGACTGACTAATGCCGATTCCATTTTGTGCGGATACTAATCTAGTAAGCTCATATTGTGCTAGTATTGTTAACTCACCTAATAGGTTAATTAACACTTTATTTAGTGCCTACCTAATTTCGGCAGTAATGTTAATAAAGATTTTAATAGTGAATGATGCTCTTTTAGGTAGCCCCAAATGGGCCGGGCCGTGTCCGAGCCGGACTACTTTTGTGTGAATATTGTATAATGTTAGACAGCTTCCCTGACTACCGGCCGCGAGACCTCGCCACTGTGCTACCTAACACACATCCACACG
This sequence comes from Idaea biselata, assembly GCA_958496205.1. Classification (NCBI taxonomy): domain Eukaryota; kingdom Metazoa; phylum Arthropoda; class Insecta; order Lepidoptera; family Geometridae; genus Idaea; species Idaea biselata. Next base: position 25,288,085 of record OY292396.1, on the reverse strand, counting down.
CCTTGGACTTGATCAAGGTGAGATAATGTATATAGCTTTTTTACATGTTTCTTACTGCCTAATCCCTCTAAGAGGAGGCCCTTGCCCTGCAGTGGGGCAAATTACCGGCCTATTAATTATTTATTTATATTTTATCCGTGCCGCGTTTGTGCAAAACCAAAGCTGTCTTCAATAAAAGAAGCTCGGCCCGAACAGTATAAAATTAAATCAAACGCCTGCGTTTCTTACCCAAATTTTGGGGACTAAGTACATCTATTTTTTAAAGAGATTCGACTTACGACTTCTATAAGTAGACTAAGCTACGAAGGGTACGACAGCTTTAAAGAGACAATCATTTATATTAGGCTACGATGCGGTACAATACTGTCGGCGGATCTAGGCCCGTCTGAAGTCAGGCTTTCCGAAAATTGTTGTCCCCATATTCCCGCGGGATCGGCACTTATGCGGGTGAAAATATTAATGTTGTAAAAGATGTGTCATGTTGTACTATCTGTAAAGTTAGAGCTGATTTACATTGGCCCATGGCGGGAATATGGGGACAACAATTTTCGGAAAGTCTAACTTCAGACGGGCCTAGATCCGCCGACAGTATTGTATACCTACGTAGTTATCATCGAGATTGGTCCATGGCCTTCTATTGGTTGTCTGGTCAGACTAATTTCCAAGCCAGGCCAGTTTATGCCAGTAAAAAGAATCGTCCGCTCATACGATGGTTTGTTTACAGTAGAAGCATCGAGCTCACGACAAAAATATAATAATACTAAGAGTACAACAAAGTGGCACAAAAAGCACAAACAGGAAAAGGCGCCCAAGGCTTTAGAAGTGTTATTAAAAAGCCAGTGACACCAGTTGTGAAGCTCAAAAGGTCAATACGACCCGCCTGATAATGCTAAACGGGTTTCAAGAAAGCTTTGCAAGATCAAAGTTGGCAGTGGCACTCTGAAAGTGAATGTAAATTTAAAATGATAAATTACCCACCACCTACCTATGTAGTGTATTATTTAATAACGTATAATAATACGTTATAATAATAACATGTTTGAAGTCGTAAGTTTGATAACTTGATATTTATTTAACTTCGTTCTGAATAAATAAGTGGGAATAATGTCCTAATGTTAAAAGTAAAATGGAGGGTTTCATTTCTCCGAAGTTGAAGCTAGTAGTATTACGCTGTGTGTCTGTCACTTTGCTCGCACTAAGTTTTTTCTGGGTTACAGGATACCAGTGTCTACCTACACAGTCATAATATTGGAGTAGGCACCTATATAATATGCCGCAAGTGTCAATTCCAATATTGGAGTGTATCGCCTTGCGTGCCTAATTTTGACTGAAATCTGGCCAATACGTCAGTATTTGAGTTCGATTGAAGCCACTCAGCTTCCGTTTGTAACGATGTACTGATCGATCCATATTCATAACAAATCCGAGGAATAAATCGTTTTTAAGCAATGGGAATATGGTATCTAAGCAGTATCAATAGTGTCACAGTAGGCAGTGTACATTTGAAGTTAGAAACAGCGTCCATTTAGATGTCTGTCGTCTGTCCCAGTACTCCTCTAGAGAGGCTCCTCGGGGATAGAGAGAAACTAGTTTCTTGTATCACAAAAATTAGTAATACCTATCTCAGGCTCCAGTCTAACAAGTTAGGTTACCTACATAGAAAATATTATTAACTTAACTAGGTTCTCTTTGCCTGCTTTGTGATAAAAAAATCTAAAACTTAACTTAACTTATTTTAACAAATTTAGCTAGCAGTAAAATTGTAGCTAACAGATCAATTCCTGAGTTCTGCCAAACTAGTTCGACAAATGTGGGAGGACGGGCTGAATTGTAGCATATTTGTTACGATTATGTATTTGGGACTATTGTTGTGATTTATTTGCCAATATCTTACGTCTGTCTGTGACAATTTAACAATCACTTGAACGGTTCTCGTTTTGTTAGGCCTACGTAGGTACCTACTGCTGTAACAATATTTCTTGTGAGTCTGTAAAGTTTAATCGACCGATGACCTCTTTATTACAGAAACCTCACCAACGCTTGTAAAATTATATAGAATTGTTAGTATATACTTTTAACGAACCAACTCAAATGCCTATCATACTATAACACTGTATGTAAAGGTTAAATATACTAATAGGTAATACTGTAAAGGTTATAGACTATTTATGTATGTGTGTGTGTATTATGTTTGTTACCCATTCCTTCACGCAATTACTACTCAAACGATTGAGATGCAATTTGGTATAATATATTATATTTCAGAATCTTAGTTCAAATATGTAGGTAAGCAAAAAACTCGAATCATACATTTATTTAAAGGTGACAGATCTTTCTTTATTTAATTTGTCCTTTGATATTGATAATTCTTTGTTTACATTTTTGATCTAAGATTTTTAAATAGAGTAGGTAGGTGGGTGAGTATACCTACTTATAGATAGCGGAAGATCAAAATTAATATCTACGTAGCTTTTCCCCCAATATTATAATAGGACAAACTAAAACGAGTGAAACTGCGATCCACAGCTAGTCAGTTGAAAAACTTTATTATAATCATTTTAAAACTTCGCAGACTTTATAAATCGTATTATTTTTATTAGCGGTAAAACTTCATAATCATTTTATGAACTACCTATATAAAATAATAAAAGTAATGTTTCTTATTCAAACCGAACTTTTCGTTTTCGATTATGAAAATACTTTTCCAAAACTTTTTGTGATTGGGCATCGAAATACTAAGATTGCTCAACCTTAGTATTTCGATGAGATAATTGCTATTAGGTAATTTTTACAAATATAAAACTTATTAAACATTTCCCAAATTACATTAGAAATCAGTTCTATCTATCTATCTACACGCTTGTATCGCAGTAAAAGAGATACCAAAATACTAAGAAATATTCCAGAGTTCCATGTAGCATCGATTTTTTTTTGGTTATAAAAGTTACATACAAATTACTTAGTCCAACACACTTTTAACATTTATAATATTAAAGTATAGGATATTGAAACCGTAATTATTTATATAATGGATATAGATCGAAATTTATTCCGAACTGAAAAGCGTACAGACCGGATTATGGTTCGAAGCCTGGCTGAAGCACGCAAACTGAACTGAACGCTGAACGCGCACGGTGCTCCTTTTTTACGCAAACTCCTGAAAAACAACGCCGAACAATGGCCTACAATAACTCACAAAATGTACGAATGTACTTGTTATGTTTCTACATATATAGGCTTTTTAGATCAATATTTTTGTCACTAATTTTAAGCGTTTAGAATTAGATAGGCAGATCCTAACATCCTATTCGCAGAACAGGCATAGGTATTGTTTTACCAACATTTCAAAATGAACATGTATTTCGTAACGTGATAAATAAATATATGTTTGGGAGCCACCTAACTTTTTCAAACTTGATTCACGTTTAATTAATATTATTACGAGTATATGCCAGACAGATGACTTTGAATTGTTAGTACCTTAACCTGGCGTGGTAATGGTAACACAATTATGTAAGTAGGTACAGGTACCTTGGCCTTAATTCTAAAATAAAAGCTTGTAAAAAACTGAGTAGCGGTCACGTAAGAGTAAATAATCCGACTTTTGGGTTACTGAACCTCGAAATTCAAAACAAAAACTAGGTTACAAATAAAGCCGTTTAAGTCACGAAGACGGGATTATCCGACACATTGACCATAATATGGGTGTGCATATGTACAATGTGATTCATTTATGCTGAAATCGTGGGCTGAGCCTAAACACGATTTATGCCCATATGTATAAAAACCGTCAGTCCTAGCTTGAAGCTTAACTTGAGCTCCCACCTACTCGTTTAGACAGTGCATTGTGTCACGTTGGCCGCTGCATAATGCTTACTGTATCCTATTCAGGTTCATTTAATGCAACAGGAATAACAACTAAACATACGTTATTTTTAGTATCGACTTATGCGTTATAGAATAGCAGGTATAAGAGGGAATGTAAGCAGCTAATTTGCTTGTAGGTCATTTTTTAATTGAATAGTACCGAGATTATATTATTATAAAATGAGTTTTATGTTCCCAGTGAAATTTGAACGGCGTCTGCTTAACCGTATCGAAATGCTAGAATGAACATGAACTAAGTACTAGGTATACTCAATGGTTCATTATCTATTTTGCACGGCCCCACGGTCTTGGTGCCGGATTTAAATTCACAATTTGATCATTCATTATTTTGCACTCTATCCAGTTTCCTCCAAGTTAATCTCTGCTAATGACTGGCATCACCCTTTACTAAAACAACATCGCCCCCTAACAATTTAGAGGGAAATTTGTTTCAGATTGCTAGATGAGAAAACGGGTGTAAAATAAGTTTGGTTTCACCCTCAGCTGTGAGATTCAATATAGGCTATATTATAAAGGGCGTAGTATCCTGGTATTTGTAGTTGATCTCCTAAGTCGTTGGCTGCGAACTATCAGTAATATTTGACGATTTGCCAAACGATGGGGCTGATAGGTATCTGAGGTTACCTAATACATAGGCCCGAGTTGCGTAAACATAATATTGAATGGGCATATTCAAAGGGGTAGATATAGACGGCAAGCAATTCGGATAAGGTTGAGAACGACCAATATATGGTACTTGTATGTATGTAGATAAAATATTATTTTGTTTTTTACAATTTCGTAACTTTTATGCCTATACCGGGAAACTTTATTATGTCTCTTCGTGTAGATATTATGTTGTAAAATCCTTTTATTTTACTAGTTTCACTTTCTTTTTATTACCTGAGTAGCAGGGTTTCGCCACGGATAATCCTGGCACCGTGAAAATATGGGATCACCATTATTCTCTATCACGACTTGATAATGCAGCTTGTTATCTCTAAAGCTTTTGTCAAAAGTTTCGCAGATTATCTCATTTAAACATTCACCCAAACTTTACTAAAAGACCGTTCGATTGAATTTTATGTGACTCATTGATGGACTTAATTATGTTTTGTTTTATGTGATCTACGTTTTTTTTTGTGTAGTTGTGCAAGCACACAACAGATAAAACTGAATAAATTTTATTTTTATTTTTTAATTCTCACGCTATTCGAGGTCAACACTGCACCTTCTTCTTCTCCCAAAAAATCTACAGCTTATATCTTATGAAGGGCTCTATTAGAAAAAAAAACTGATCTCCTTCCGTGCGAAGCAATGGGGTGGCACACGCAAAGCTCTGAGCAGATAGCGCTGGGGTCGGATGATCTTTTTTTTTGACGATGGTCCCCCCCACAAATGAAAACGCCGAGTTTTTTTTCCTTCAGTCTGAGACCGATATGGCCAATTTGGCGCCGAGAGTTGTAAAAAACACCTGTTTGATAGTTCTTAATTCAAACCTAAGATCAGTCGACCAACGCCCTCTGCCGGGATAAAAAGTTAGCGTTCCTCCTCATTTGCAAACATAATAGAATCAAAATTGTTGTTCAAATTTAAAACGTGATCCACGAAGGTAAGTATCAGATTCGTAATTAGTATGCTGTACCCACTCTCTAGTTTGGAATTGAACTTGATTTGCAACAGTAACATTGTTTGTTTGTTTTGTTTGTACTAATTTGTATTCTTGTATATGTACCTAATCTAAGTACATATTCTTGTATTTTTTTATATAGAAAATGTATTATGGCCATAACTTGCCCTTTTAGTGCAGGGGCCAGGGGGGGGAGTTCGTATTTACATAGATATTTTGCGCACCTCATTTTGACTTCTGAAATATATTATAGAAATCAAAGACATCAAAAAACCAGATGTTACAATACAAACCTTACGGTAATGAAAAATATAGTGATGAATCCCTGGCTTGGAGGGCTCCAGACGTGTACGTCTTCCATCATCCATCATCACCACCATCATCACGTCATCCATAAAAAGGATATTTTATGATAATCATGTTAGATATTGCTTTATGCAGTTTGTTTCGGCGAGGGTATTCTGAAATATCATTTTAAGACCTCTAAGTCTTTCTTCTATCTAAGCACGGTCAACTAAACTGGTAAGTTGTCGTAAGTGCTGGACAAGCCGCACTTACGTCACCACATGCTGGATGCAGACTAACTAATATTTATTAATGTCCCCATTTTTTCTTTTTTTCTAACTCTAGACGATTCGCATATTTTCCCGCGTAATTGAACTCAGTCTCAAAGGCCAATGAGAGATAAACAACTTTCAAAGGCCATGATAATGTAGTGTCATCTTCATAAAATACGTTAGGATGCTTGTTAAAAGAGGCTCAAGAACAAAATATAGGTCATAATCTACGGGAGGTAACAGGGTTTGTACCAACAGTGACGCGATTACCAACAGCCGTGCGATACTGTGCAGAAATGCTATAGACTGTCGGATTAAAACTTTTTATGTTTATTTTTAGTACAAGCTTGACCCGGTTTAGTCGTGGTAGGTCTATAAACCCGTTTAAGATCTCCCATATTTCATAAGTGCCGGGAGATGATCAGATGTTACGGGTATTAGGTAGATAGAGTATCTACTCTTCTATAGGTATCTAATCTACCTACCTACGGAGAATGAAATTATAAATTTACTTAAAAATAAACAGGTTTAGACCATGTTTAGACACACTTTTTAACACACAGACACACACTTTTAAGTTATCTTTAAAGCGATCTAGACCCGAAGTTTTTAAAATTAATATTTATGCAAGGTTTCGGTTTTGAACTTATTGAATCATATTTGAACTTACTATTTTATTTATATACATACTTACAATTTACGTTGTATACTTGGAACTGTATGGAACGTCCACTAATTCCAGAGAAGTGTTACCATAGAAACGCCTTGTTCTAACAATATCGTGAACAATTACATTAAAATTCGACAGCTGTCTTTAATAGGTCTCGCTCTTGCTTCAAACTTAAAATAAATTTACCATCACTTTTTGTAGTCATGAAAAATAATAGTAGGCGCATCTAAAACTAGGTACCTACTCGATTTATTATAACACATCATCACTGACTCATCCCATAAAAACTGGTTTAAGTACCTACCTAGCTACTTGACCATAGATATATAAATAGGAAAGCGAGGGTAGGGAAAGTAGGTATTTTATCGTTTAATATTCGCAACAAATTTCAGACACAAAAATGGTTTTTAATTAGAATGCAGAACAGCACCTGGGTTTCATTAACGATTACAAACTCAAGGTGCAGATGACTTTTCTACAGATTCATTTAAAAATACCTACGCCTGCTCTTTGGTTGAATTTTCTTAATCCTAATATTTTTAATATTCAACAACATTTATTTACTTACCTACGTACCTACAGCTGCTAATACAAAAATAAAATGCTAAAAAAAAACCGTTGATAAGAAATTTCTCGAGCTCCTCCGTGCTCAGGAACACGTTAAGCAGTTGGTCCCGGTTGTTATCTCTGATAGGAGTCGTTAGGTTAAGTTAGAGACCTTAGACCTGAAAACTCTAACACTAGGTAAGCCACTCCCCTACACGATAAGAAAAAGAAGACTAGAATTATTTCCCAATATACATTTTTGGTGCAGTGTAATAAATGCGGTGAAATAAGGTATTTGAAGGTAGCGAATTTGCAGTCTGACAGAGTTTCGGGATACCAGCAAAGAAATAAAAAAGTTCCTTACTTGTTTATAACACGGAAGAAAACAAAATTTATACTTAACCCTACCCTACTCACACGAAGAAAGTACAATTGCAATCGACAAAACATAAAGAGCGGGATTGCACACTAGCGCCACCCGCTACAAAGTAATTTAGGCGGAAGTTCATGGTAAACATTGACCGTTGGCGACGGGACCCTATGGGTCAGCGTGGCGTCGTCGTTTTGACTTGGCTTGGCTGGCTTTGTATCAGCCTCAAGCTGTCGTTACAAAAAAAAAGTTTAAAGAGTTATTCAAAAATTGCTTTGAGGCGGAACTGCGCCTGTCTGGGTATAAAGTTTAAACTCTTACACCCTTATTATAAACGTGGAGTTAGGTCGAATTAGTATGAACATGCTTGAATTGAATTTTGACTGATGGCGTTTCTGCGCACAGAATGTTGCAATTCCGCCAATGTTCAGTGATATGCTTGGAACATGCCTTGTCTTTTTCCGTGACAAGAACTTTCAAAGTTGACAGACAGAAACAAAAAGCAGTAGATTTAATCCGACCTGATTCTATGAGAGTTTGTAAATTCTTTGTTATTTAAATACTTTATTTCGTCAAGATTAATCCTAAACCTAGAATTAAAAACAACCCCTAGCTAAAGCAAGTAGGTCTAAGATTGTTAAACATAAACTTTCGTTGTTAAAAGTAGCAACGTACCTTGTAATCCGATTTAGTATTAGAAACTTGTACAAAATTGTGTTTCCAATAACCCCTAGGGGCATAGTTTGCTCACGATTTAAACTAATAAGTTGACCGTTCGATTGGGGACCTCTAAAAACTTAGCAGATGTTTCTTGTGTACCTAAACTTTTGTAATATGAATGTCACGCGTCTTGGGAAACTTTATTGGTCATACAACGAGCCGCTGTGAAACTGTTAATACGATGTTTTTATTAAAAAAATCTTAAATTGGTATTGCAGTGCAACACCTGCTAATTCGTTTTGGGCTGTATAGATTTGACCTCGACTCGATGGCATATCAATAGGTTCATGGGATGTTAAACTTTTATAAATTTTTATAACTGTGTTAGTAAATTGTAGTATATATACCTACATGCATCGGTTTCAAAATTGGTTCCCCACCACTAGATTTGAATAATTTATATTTGTTTTGGAACGGGGTATATTCCAAAACAAATATAATTATAAAATTTGGTGCTTTCAGTTCGAAGAGTCTATGATCCAGTGATAGCACGTCAGATTAAAAAGATAGCAGACAGTAGCTATTTTGGTAAGTACCTGTACATTTTGTGTTATCTTATGTTTGTTATCTTATTTTGTATTATCTTATGTTGTAACTTATTGAAATTACAACAAATTTCAACCCAACACTGAATCGAATTCATACCCTTATTTTCATAGTGTCTTCACTGCCCTAAGACAAGGACTAATTGCATGCCTGCTAACTGATCTATTTGTCCTATTACGTAGGGAGGTAGGTACATAATGCAGGTTAATTGTAGCTTATAAAGCACACAGCGAGATAAAACAGCTATTGTTTACATTAACAGGAGCTCCTTGTTCCATTTGATTGAACAATGCACCATTTGCTTTGATTCGTACTGTATCCTTCTACGTGTAAGTGCACGCAGGATTATGTTAATTGTATCGCATTGTTATTACTTTATTAGTAATCTATAGTCATATCATAATTGCATAATTATTTAATTATAGTCAAGTATATCGTCTATCGCTAACTCAACTAAGTTACTTAGTCACAAAGTTCACTACCTCACAAGTTAGCAATACAAAAAAATTCTCAATAAAAAAATTCCCTGCTGTCTGGGTAACACTAAAATATAAAATCATATGATTATTATGTTCTAACTAAATAGTAAGCTTGTAAATACTTGAATCAAGTAATTATTAATCTGTAAGGATAAAACGATGGTGTCTTGGTGTGTGGGTTGTTTACGTCTAAATATAAATATATGCTAAATACACATAAAACTAGATATTTCTCAGTATTTGTTTACTTATATATTTCCACACTATTTCTCAAAGTGAGAATCCTCTCCTGTAACCTCGGTTCCGTACTTCTATAGCGTTAGTCTTCTTATGAAATATATTGTTGATGATGTATGATGAATGCCTCGTAAATGGTTTCAAGCGATGATAAGACGGAACCATAAAAATAACGTACCTACCTATCGGCCATTAATCATCCCTTTCAGTGCGTCTGCGCGGTATATTTTATTTCAGATTGATGTTGTATCACATTTCTCATGCTTCTACGTCTCCCAGTTTCCTTCTATTACTAACGCTTATAAATTCGCCTTCCATATAAAAGTTTTTCATCACGCAATATCAATTTTTGGGGTAATATTTTATTATATTACGCAGACGTTTCAGGTTTACGTACTTTATCGGATCGAGAGACACTAATTTTTAACCATTTTATAGCTAGTTCCATTTGAAGTCTGTCTATAAAGAATACATTTTACGATAAATACCCTCTACGTTGTAATATCGGGCTTCGGCATATTTAATTGCCTTGATTTTTGTTATGATAAAAGTATTGTAGAATGTTCTCAGCCATAAATTAAGTTATATAAATTAATATTAAAACCAGCCAAACGGGTGTAAGTTATAAAACTGCTACCTCTAATAAAAGTTGAAATAGGTAACAGGGCGTAAAAATTAAGAATAACTTTGGATAACATCTGTACCTATTTGAATCGTAACATTCGATTCTAGTTTGATCTATACTTCTATACTAATATTATAAAGAGGAAAGATTTGTATTTGTGTGTGTGTGTGTCTGTCTGTATGTTTTCTATGAATAAACTCAAAAACTACTAGACCGATTTAAAAAATTCTTTTACCATTAGAAAGCTACATTCACCCTGAGTAACATAGGCTACTTTTGATCCCGATATTCCCACGGGATCGGGACTTACGCGGGTAAAACCGCGGGACGCAGCTAGTAATTACTTAAATATTATGTTCACTTATTAATTTTATCTCGTTATACTTACTGAGTAAACCAGCTTATTATTTATCAATTTCTCAAGATAGTTGCATTTATAACATGTATAGTTACAAGTTATAGAGCAGGTGCATTGGACTGCATTCCCGAGTGCTAGAAAAACTGGATTCTAAGCATGCTCGGAGGGGAGGCGAAGTTGTCCCTATTAGATAATATAACGATATTTTACGTTGTTAAAGACCTATAGACTTGAGAATAATTTTATTTCATTATACGGAAACATAAAGTGTAATCAAGGGTTAGAATTTAAATCAATACCTAAGTATATAAAATTAAAATACATATAAGTCATTTGTCTATGATATAACATAGATTAATATAAGGATATAATTAAATGATGCAAATACTTATATCATAGACAAATTTTGTCTATGATATAAGTATTTGCAATATGAAACTATGCGTTGTTCCAGTTGTTTTTTAAGAAGTACCTTCTTTAAAAAGATACCTAAGTACCTAAATCTTTAAGAAACTTTACGACGAATAAAGTGTACCAATCTAGTAATTACATAAATTAAGCTTATAATTAATTTTAAAAATAGGCCCCAATTGAAAATGTAATTATGACCTATACGTAGGTACGTACGAGTATAAAACTACAACTAAGAACAAGTAAATTTGTATACCTAATCAAATTATCTGTAGATTTCATGGACATTAAAAAACAAGTTTCATTTATTCCACTTTCCTAGAAACCACCGAATCTAATGATTCAGAACAAAATAGTGTTAAACTCGTATTAAACAAATTGATGGCAATTAGGTATGCGTGGAACTACGAGGGCATAGAATTAGGTCCGACGGATGCTCTCATAATTAAGCCCTGCAATATGTCATCCATCATCAATTGTAATCTCATTATGCAAATGTAGGTTCAGAAATTAGTTATCACTACCTACCTGCCTGCGTTACATCATACATGTATCAGTCAGTACATATGTATGTACCGAATGGAGGCAATTCGACTAAGTACACTGATTCGGTGACTGAACTCAATTTTGCTATCTATACTAATATTATAAAGAGGTAACGTTGGTAACATGTATGGACCGATTTCAAAAAAAATTTCACCATTAGAAAGCTACATTCACCCTGAGTAACATAGGCTACTTTTGATCCCGATATTCCCACGAGATCGGGATTGTTAAACAAATAAGTTATTATTAACTAGCTGTGCCCACGGTTTCACCCGCATAAGTTCCGATCCCGCGAGATTTACGAGATCAAATGTAGCCTATGTCCTTCTCCGAGGTCCTATTTATCTCTATACCGAAATTTATCAATATCGGTTAAGCGGTTTAGGCGTGAAATCGTAACAGACAGACAGAGTTACTTTCTCATTTATAATATTAGTAAGATTATTAACAACAGTTAGGTATAGGTTAAACTAATGATAATGAATGATACACAAAAATACATAGGGACATATTTTACGTGTTATTTGACGGTCTCTGCAGCGCGTCTGGCCAAGGGCCGCGGCAATGCAGAAGGTTGTGGGTTATGGGTTCGATTCTCGCCGGGTGCAAGTATTTAAGCTTAGAAACTAAGAATTGTTTCTTGTGTGGTTGTTATCTATGTATCATACGTATGTATTTACAAAAAAAAAGTATAATATGAAGTATATCCGTTGTATTGTACCCATAGTACCAGCCTAGTGCTTAGTTTCGGGCTAGATTGCGCTGTGTGTAACGTCGTGCATCTATGAAAAAACGTATTATAGCAGCATCAGTAATTCGAAAAACTCTTTTCAGTTAATTTCAGAGCCTTCTCCCGATTTACTGAACTTCAATTATTTTGATTTACGATATGAATTAAATGTGTTTTTCTAAATAAGACGAACTGGCTAGAAATTTGGATATATTTTGTGAAATATCCGTTGCCTACTTGCAACGTAAACAAAACTTTTACGAGTTATTTAGCCGGTCGTTTTAAAAATGCATGCCGAGCAAATTGAAGCGGCAAAGAGTTCAGATCACTTGGGATTCATGTGCATTGTGCACCGGTGCTTTGTTTAACAGAGCAATACACACACACACCTAAATATTTACACCCCCAAATATTTCATACATGGATTACATCGCTACTGCATAACAAAAATTCGGCGAAAGTGGATTTTTCACATGGCTCGCGCTCGAATGTTCGTGTCTATAATTCATGTTGCCTGAGGACGTTGTCACTGTTACGAGCAGACATACTTCTGCCATTTTTAGGGTTTCGTATCCAAAGGGTAAAAACGGGACCCTATTACTGAGACTTCGTTGTCTGACCGTCTGTCTGTCTGTCTGTCCGTCTGTCACCAGGCTGTATCTTATGAACCGTGATAGTTGAAACTTTCACAGATGATGTTATGCAACAAACGTGATTTACTCCTACATAAAAACGCAACGATATCGCTATGTATTTTTACCACTAGCACCGTCTAGTGATTGTGTGATAGACTAGTGCCAGTGGTAAAATATTTTAACGGTCGCGTTGCGTTCACGGATTGGTTGGTCCAGTGTTCGTTTTAGTACCCAATTGTGATAGTGGTACGGAATCCTTCGTGCGGGAGTCCAACTCGCACTTGGCCGGTTTTCTTTTGATAATACTTATTGTATTTAAAAGCCCAAATATTTCCCGATTCAGTGCCCTTGTATCTAATTCGAACCGAATCTAGCATTTGGGGACATGATCGGTCTAAAATGGATCCCTGACGGTTGCCCTCCGGGGTGGCCTGACGGTACAGCGGACCCCTCTCCTTATACCCTTGCTGGTCATAACTGGGAACGCTATAACATATATGCGTAGGTATTAGAGAACTGGGTTTGCGTGTTAGATACACGATATTCGAAGGTTTAACATATTGACAGTATAAATTAGTGAGCGCGGTGGCATCGCACTTTCATTACTGAAATTATTAACTAATTTGCAGTGAACGCGGCCAGGTATTCCACAAAGGGTAGTGAGGGGCGTAATCCACTTCATTACGCAGATTTTAGGCAAAATTAACAAGTATCTTGCAAAATGGGAACTGTGTTGGTTTTTAATAGTTATAGGTAAAGGGTCTCATGCTTTTGTAATCGTTGGTTTTATCGAAATCTTCACGAAATTGACTGTAGGTAGTTATACCCTATTTTAGAAACTTAGATAAAAAATGTAAACAAAAATCCCATCCTATCCTATCCTACTTCCTACTAATATTATAAACGCAAAAGTTTGTATGTATGTCTGTATGTATGTGACTTTGTTACTCTTACACGCATAAACTACTGAACCGATTGCGGAACTTGATTGCGTAACTTGGAATACAGATAGATGGAGACCTAGAATAACACATAGGCTACTTTTTATCTTGATATTCCCGCGGGATCGCAACTTACGCGGGTGAAACCGCAGGGCGCAGCTAGTACATTTATATTTTAAGAGTAACATCTTCATTTACTTTTTACTATAAAATTGACAGTTCTTTGTTTACATTTTTGATCTAAGATTCTAAAATAGAGTGTAAGTAATTTTCAAAATAAAACAAACGATATTTTTATCTTCGTTATGTAGTAGGTAGGTACATTGTAAGGAAAATCTTTTATCAATTCTTTTGAACCGTATTTTTTCCTTAACCTGTTCAAAGTGGCCGAGTAACGGACCATTTTTCTAATACTTTTTTATAAAGTTTTTCACAAAATGATTACGTCTATCATTGTTCTTGTTAAAACGGTGATATCTTGGAAAAGTTTTGCTTTCGGCTCACTGATTTTCTTACGGTCTTTTGGTGCAGAAGGAAGAGATAGATTAGATTTATAGGATGGTGGTAAGACAGGTAAAGGCGTAGTATAGGTACCTACCTACTTACCCAGATCATTTTAATCTACACTAATATTATAAAGAGGAAATATTTGTATTTTTGTGTGTCGTACGTATGTTTATAATGAATAAACTCAAAAACTACTAGACCGATTTCAAAAATTCTTTCACCATTAGAAAGCTACATTCACCCTGAGTAAAATATGCTACTTTTGATCCCGATATTCCCCCGGGATCGGGACTTATACGGGTGAAACCGCGGGACGCAGCTACAGCTAGTTTAAGTATAAACTAGTAGTAATATTGCCTCTACCGGTTGCTTGTAAAGCTTGTTAAGTTTTAATCAGTAGGCAGTCGGGAAACTTGGCACTAATATCTAAATATTTCATGTTACAATAATTTGCTCAATGTGAAAATTATATAATGGTGTAGGTAAAGTAGGCAACAAAAGTGGATATGCACCGTAGAGTAATAAAATTGTGACTATTTATGAATACGATTAGTTTAACTAACTATTAGATACAAGGTAACTAACAATCTTTTAAATTAATTACATTTACATTCAATCTAATAAATATTCATTCATTCATCTTGAATCTTTCCCTACAAACTTTTTAAAATAAACAACAAAATAAACACCAAAAAAAAATTGTAGTGTTAAAGAAATGACTACTAAAACTAAAACAGTTTTGTTCTCATTAAATAGCTATTACCTACCTATAATATTTAAACTTTAAACTCTACGTAGAGGTGAAGGAAAATAATTACTGGCCACTGCATGCCGTGACAAATATTTGCTTACAAGTTGCGTGTGATAGTTAATTGATTTTTGTTTAAAAAAAGTAAGTCTAAGCAAGCAAGTAATTTTTTTGACACGGCACGCGGCAGCCAGTCATAATTTGTTTAATCCTACTAAATAACTTATCCTATTTCCTACCAATATTAGGGTTCTGCTAGTTTAACATTTTAAGGTTTACTTATACAATAGACCTAGTGATAAGTACTATAGTAAGACTCACAGTCTTCTATATACTCGGCTTTTGTAAAATTTTCGCTCACAATTTTTTATCAATTACTCCTAGATAATGTAGCTTTCTATTGGAAAAAGAACTTTTGAAATCGGTCCAGTGGTTTCGGAGATTAGCCCAATATACATACCTACATACAAACAAACACACACTCTCACAAAAGCATAGCACTAAGTCACGCATAGGATCGTTAGTGAATACGACTGTAAAACAGTCAAACATTCTTTTTTTCAAAACAAACAAGATTAGTCTTAACTGTTTACGAAAACCAATTGATTTTTGCTATTACCATCTTAATGATAATTGACCGTTGCTGAGTTTCGCTTAACAATGTTAAATAGAAATGCACGTGCTCTGTTCGCTGTACCCACTGACCTCCATGGTACAAGTCGCTGGACAGGTCATAGTGCACTAAATTTTGTGCTTATTTGATCTGCGCCATGTTGCGCAAACCGTCCACGGAACTATTAGTTCCACGGACGGCCACCATCACTTTCAATAGAAAACGCGCGACAACAGCGCAACATGGCGCAAATCAAATCGGCACAAAGATCTAATGTCATTTTGTATGGTATACCAATTCCAGCGTACTTGTATAGTTTCATTTCAGTGGCTGTACCCCTCAGTACACACGAACCCAACACAATGTGACCTCTTTCACGTGGAAAGCTCTAGAGTCCAATTATTGTAAAAGACCTTTATTATTCAAGTGTGTGACGTGAGTTTAGCTTTTTTATTAAGTTAAAAATAACCGCCTATTTTTTGTTCATCAGTCGGTAACTCAAATGCAAATCAACCGTCGAGTTCTAATTTTTTATAATCACAATGCCTCTTATTACAAAATGAAGTTTAATTTTATTGTTAGGTTTCAATCATGTAAACATTATTTGTTAGTGTTTACCACAGTGCCTTAACACACGAATCCCTCCGGGTACTAAAATAATGAGAGCATTTTTTTTAAAAGCAGGTTTCAATCATTTATGGAAGGCTGCCGGTAGAATAACTTATACCTACCTATTATACGCAAATGTGGTAAACATATTATGTAAACTAAGAGTTAAGTACATTTTCACATACCTAATGGAAGCATTAAAAGAAGCAGTCCAAAGGTTGCCTAGACTATAGGTAGCTTAGGAAATAAGGCCGCTCTCTGTTCCACCTAGTCTTAAGATAGTCATGTTGTTTGTTTTGTAATTTTTCTGGTGTGTACAATGAAGGATAAAGCATTCCGTAACCTGATCTTAAACGAGGGTTACATGATATTACACTTAGACCTTCGTTTTGTAATAAGAGGCAATGCAAAGTATCAATTAAAAACCTATTAAGAAGTAAACTCATTAGTTAATCTAAACTCATTTGTGTACAGAGGTATTAATTTGAGAATGATTAGGAATTTTAAAAGCAGATTTATAATGGCTTAATAAAATCCACATTTACCTAAAACATAAATAAAAGTTTCAAAAGAGAATTTATTGTAAAAAATCACGGAACCCAACTTTATCAATACATCAGTGGTGTACTTCGGTCTAAATGAATGTGAGCGACTGTTTTTGACGCGTTAAAAAGCCATTTAAGTTGAAATTAAATGGAATAAACCGTCCAAATCTATATGACAGATAAAGCTCTCGTTATCGAATTTGGTGTTTCCTTTGTTGGGAACTTTTTGGCAATATGCTTGTTTCTTTTCCATAAATTACCATTTAGAGGTAAAGAATTTCCATATGTAGGTATAGGTAAAGAAGGTAAGTGAAATTAAAGTTGATCAAAATCGGTTTCGGAGTTACGTCGAGCTCACGTGACTCCTCATATAAAATGAAAAAGCTTTTTTCAACCCATTAACATTATCAGATTGTAATGATATTTTTGGTGTCTAACTAATCAAAGTAACTGTTTTCCTTTTATTTCTTTAATAAAAAAATGCAAAAAAGAACACCGGAATCGGATAATGTTAAGGGGTGGACAAGAGCTTTTTCTTTTACCCTCGTTTTATGAAGAAATCGCATCGACTTTTCGACTTGCCTGTTAGTCTTAAGAGGATAGTCTCCATTCTCTTTCTCCATACAAACGTAGTTTACATTTTCCTTCCTGGATAAAGACATTAGAGCAAATATGTTTATGCCATAAAACCTATATCTGTAATGAATGACAATGCATCTACCTTTTTTTTTTCTAATTAAAATATTAATAAAAAAAAAAAAAAATATAAGTTTTATGGCATAAACTTATTTGCTCTAATGTCTTTATCCAGGGAGGAAAGTTTAAACTACGTTTGTATGGAGAAAGAGAATGGAGACTATCCTCTTAACAAAATAACTTTTTTACAATAATAATTATTAAGGTTCTCAACATAGATAACATAAATGCAACGCTAAATATGAAAGCATTTCTTTTATTTCAATATATTGAATTATACAAAAAATTCCACACCAACCTTTAACTACATCATATTATAATAAATATTATTCTCTTAGTCTACTTACGCTCTTTCTATACATATACGTTAATTTGTAAATTGCCGAAGGCAGCAACGTTTCCCTACTTTCTCAAACATGAAAAAAGCAATCCTTTTTCGAAAATAAAAGTAAGAACTCAATTACCACGTAAACGTAAGATTCGAAAAGTTAGAAGGTCAATTACAAACATTCATGAATAGGTAAAGGGCTAATAATAAAAAAACAATTTACTAACTTTAAAATGCCCATTTCTTTTAACGGAACGAATTTAACGTAAACAGTTATCTACCTACCTATTTTTTCCGTTGCGAAAACGACTTGGGCCTCAAACCTCGATTCCAGCTGAACCCTACCCGTGTGAAATTCTAAGGACACTTAGGGAACCTTAAGCGAAACGAACGCTACCTTTATCAGATTTAAAATCGTATCTGATTAAAATAGAAACGTTTAAACCAGTACAATTACTACTGTAAGGTTATTATTGTCGGCTCGGGATTGGAGCTGGTTAATTTATACACGAGATACGATCTGATCTCACAATCAGTCTGAGGTCTACGCTGCGGCCTGTAAGTACCGACTATTATTTATTTTGTGCTACTGCGTTATCGGTATCGTGGCTGGTCCCGCCGCGCCGCTCTGCCGCTTCGGGGAACAATCAATTTGTTGCAGACTACTAACCGAAAACGTCAAACTAAAATAAAGAGTCATTAATAATGTCCGAGGTGGTAATAAAACACACTACTGTTGTTATACGTGGTTAGGGTAGAAGCTTCGCAATGAAGTAAAGGTCTATAAGTAGAACTACTGAGTCTAAAACTTCATCATCATAATCATCATCATTTCAGCTGTAGGAAGTCTACTGCTGGACATAAGCCTCCCTCATAAATTTCCAGATGGTTCGGTTATAAGCTGCCTGCATCCACCGTGAACCCGCGACCTTAACCAAGTCGTCTGTTCATCTCGTTGGTGGACGTCTAACGCTGCGCTTTCCGATCCGCGGTCTCCATTCGAGTACTTTTCGGCCCCAACGACCATCTGCTCTCTCTCTGTCTAAAATTGTCTCTGATAATATTTTGATAGGTACTTCAAAATTCTTGTCGGGTGTACTGTAATATTGTCATAAAGTGTTCCCTTCAGGAAACATGGACCTCGTTACAACGGTGAGCCAAAGTAGCTATAAATAAAAGGGTCAGCGAGATCGCCTGTTCCTCGTTCGTCGTTTTTTAGTCAGGGATCATGGACATTTTGAATTTTTCTTAACATTTTTTCTAAGTAAAAGTAAGAATTAACTAAAAGTTTTTGTTAAAACTCTAGGCAGACGGTATTAGAAAGCCTAAAATAAGATGATGGTTGGTGCCTTGCGTTCCGGCTATAATCTCAATGAGACACTAAATACCTTTATTAAGATTTTCCGGAATCTAGTTAAAAACATCAAGACAAAAAGTTAGACGGACATCAAATTGCTTTGCTAATAAATCAAATCAAGTAAAAATAATCGTTTCAAATGTGAACTGTTGCGATAAGGCACGGCGTATCTGGGCGTAATGCCGCAAGCAAATACGAACCGACCGAACCCCAGTACGCCATCTACAAATAATTCCCTTCGTATGCTCTATTTACCATTTACTTCGCTCTGCCGACCCTCTGAATACTTTTTGTTGTTATCCCAAAACGTCATCAGAGTATTGCAAAGTTTCGATTAATTTGTTTAATGTCTCGTATGTATTTAAGAAGGTAATCCAGGGAGGGAAACAACTGGCACACAAAGCTTTGATTGCGTAGGATAACTTATGATATTATGCTAGCGTGTGCAATACGTAGATGTGGGAATCAAGCAATCAGCATCGGAGCTAAATACGAGGGTGTTTGCTTTAATTAATAAAGGGATATAGGCTGAGAGCTAAGCTTACCTGGTGATTGTAGTAGCGTTAATACCGGGGTAGATTCACTCCTACATGTAGGTAAGCGTACCACCCTAATTGCTTTGATATTTTTTTTTAATCTGTAAGGTTAAAATACTTAATACCTTACTTATAATCGTAAGTCCCGATTCCGTGGGAATATCGGGATCAAAAGTAGCCTATGTTACTTAGGGTGAATGTAGCTTTCTAAGAATTATTGAAATCGGCACAGGAGTTTTTGAGTTTATTCGTTCCAAACATACACACAAAAAAAACAAATCTTTCCTTTTTATAATATTAGCGCAGATTAGTGTAGATGTAGACTAGTGTAGATGACTAACTTTATGTAAGGTTTGTATTTACTGTGACATGAAGTTTAAGTTAACAGACAGTGACAGACGTTACATAAACTTAGTCATCGTTTATAAGTAAGGGGTATAAGTAAGGTACTCTATAGTTTGCAGACATATTTTTTAAAGTAAATAATGGGTGCTGGCTCTGAATACTTGATAACGACTTATGCAAAGTTCAAATCACTGTGGACAAAGAACGTGATTGATGTACGTAAGACATTTATAGGATTTACATAAAATAAGAGATGTGTCAGATGAAATTGTAGTTTATTGTTTGACACATTTGTGAATTGGTCATATGGGAGGGGTGCATGCAAATGACGCGTTCGGTGTGCGGTTTGAGTCATACCGCGGATGCAGAATATCTATAGTGAAAATTACAAGCAGACTCTCACTGTTTTCATGAAATATTTTCTGTTAATATTCTACAAAAGCAGTTTAAATCACTGTTTGTAGGTAGACTAGACTTGACATGATATTCAAGAATAACAAAAGATAATAAGAATCTAATTGAATTCAGTGAACACTTTAGTGAACATAATTATCTTAATAGGTAAGGGACTATTTATTTAAACCAAAACTTATAAAACATTATTGAAAACTAAATTAAAACTAATACTGATTAAAATTAAACTAACTAAAAACTCATACATACATAAAAATTAAAAATTAAATTCAAAATTGTAATACAAATAAAATGCCAAAAATATATGCCAATGCTTAATAGGTTAGGTAGTTATATGTCTAATAGGTAAGAAGCAAAAGTCGCTATTTTCGTCTGTCTATTTCTCCGCTAACTTCTTGTTAACAAGGTTTCAGTGTATTAGTGTATTTCTTACTATGTGCATCCGTGCAAAACCGGAGCGCGTCGCTAATATAGTGATCGATAGAGTCAGGATCCAACTCAATGCAGCTCAGCAATCAGTCGCATTGACTGCCATCACCCCCCACCCTGTGCTGTCGCGACTACATTTTTCATTCTCTGACATTCGCTCTGTTGGCGTGAGCGCACTAGGAAATTTATGCCACCACTATTCAAGTCCATATAAATAACACCAAATGTGTACAGACACATATTTCACATAAAACTATTCATAGTTTTGTTAACATTCTGCATGTTATCTACGTTCAATAAATTTCTAATGAAACGGAGAGATTGTAATTTAATATAGTTGCTATCTGAGTATGCACCAATTGTTCAAAGCTCTATGAATGGTCAAAGCATGCAGGAAATACCTATTACCTCTAATGGTGAGCTTACGGATAGGGGCGAGAAAGCTCACTTCGTAGGATCACTAGTTACGAATTGTTGGCTTTCACGCCTCATTATCACGTGCTAACCGCTCTAAATCCTCTCAGTGCAGATTATCAACTAGTCTGTCGGATAGAATCCTTTAAGACCGCAACGGATACTGCAAATTGCGCTCGATTGCAATTACCCGGAAAGCATTATTTATGGTTAAGTACCTATACGCGTTTTGTATTGAAACAGCAACGTGTTCAGATAGTGGCGCTCAATAAATGCGAGCGGAAATCGGCGCCCATCGAGGGATCCCGTAATCACGAGCGGGTACAAATGATCAATCGCCGACGCCGCACCACCGCCACTGGCACCGGATCGGTTGCACAGTAGATAATGAATTACTGAACCATCGCTTGCTTGCAAAATCTAGTCAGAATTGTATCGGTAAGTAACGAGGTTAGTCTACTCTCTTCGGAGTCGAACGAGATCGCGTCGTGACTCTCCGGATGCCTTCGGGAGTGTTCACGGGCGAATTATCTTCTCAAATGGCCGATATAAATTATCTTTAATGGGTTTTATTGCTGTAAAATATCGTATTGATTCGCTGTTTGTGTTGTCAAAAGATTGAAAAAGTTATGCGTAATAGGAGTTTGCCGATTGATTTCCGGATAATCAACACTGGGTTAAAGCGGAAGGAAAGTATTTGTTGGAATGTAGACGCGATAAAAGCAGTTTTATCGACAATTTTACGGTTCTTTGGTACGTACTATCCCAACAATAAATGCTGAATCAGAGGAAGAAAGAGACCGCTCGAAGCGTAGTGAAAAGTAACTATTTACTTGACTCATATAAAATAGATCCTTTTTTGTTCTCATATATTTGTAGAGTACAGTAAGTATAGCATTTATGTATTCTATGATAGCTTAGATAATGTAGGAAGATGGGTTTGGCTTACCATTATAATATGCAGCTATCATTTTAATAATATCAAAGAGTAAAAGGTTTCGCTGGGATTTTTCTGTATACCTACGTAGCCTCAAAAGCCTGTAAGGAATTTTAAGACGCGATTCTAATAACAAAAGGTATCTAACTCCTTGCAGTTACAAAATAAGATCAAAAGTTAAAATAAAACGTACCTTATATAAACATAATAAGCAAGAATGATAAATAAACATATTAGAGACAACCATTATAATACATAGGTACGCAAGGAATTATGTAGGTAGATTGTAGGTAGGTACTTCTAAAGAGCAGAAATGATATTGAGCTGAAGGGATACCACATCAAAGCATCAGAAGATTCCTTTTTCCGACACTAAAAATGACGTAACATGAATTTACCCGAAAGGGTCAAGTTGGCTATAAAGTACGGAATTTAGTGAGCACCCGCAAGACTGTGACCGCTCCAGAGATTCAGTGAAACATGTTCGGGGCTACAAGGGGACTACTGAATTACCTCCGTGATAAAGATTCTCTGCACCAAGTACGGGAATTTATATCACCTATTTACCATCGAAAATGCCTCGAAAAATTGAAATAGAGTTTTAATTTTATAGACGACCGAGCGTTTGAGCGTGGAACGTTCTTCGATCTAAACTGCTATCTTCATTGCTTTGAGGATTTATTAAAAGGTTTATAATTCAAGTGAGAAATTGCTTGTTTGATTCGAGTCACAGGCCGTGTGATTAAACAGCAAAGTAGCATAGTTTTATGTTGATAATAAAAAGTAGATACATTTTGTTTATACATTTACGGAAAAACCTTAATAACTACTTATATCAGCCTATTTAAAAGTGCCTATCACATGTTATAGCGATATCGATTCAATGACAAAGCAATAATAACGTCTGCCATCAATCATTGTGCCTAAATTGTTGTGTGTACGTGTACCCTTGGCCGAAAATTATCGTGTGATGTGTTTGACGCCCTCAAACGGTATTAGTAGTTCCTGAAGTTTACTCCGAGGCTGTTTTCGATGACCTCAAAGTTTGTTCTTAACCTCCCTTTAACCATGTCTGTCGTATCAAAGGCCTTAGCGAATTATTACAGAAGAAAATTGTAACTTAATTAATGCGTAACAGGAGTTATCAGATCGTGACGCTCGAGCAGTTGCTCAATAATCGACCCCCACGACTATGGAAATTCAGTTAACTCTTGTTTCACGACGCCATTGGACCTTTTGTAAACAGACCAATTTCGAATTTAATGGCCATTGATGACAGTGAAGTAGGAAATTTAAAGGTCAATTTTGAGTGTGGGAGTTTATAACAGTTTGGTCAATGAAACGAAAGGGAAAGTTTAGATAGATAGACAATGAGCGTCCAACTTAACAATGATAAAATTTTAGGGCACTTTGGAATAGGTTTTGCGGAGTTGAGTAAATGCTACCTACATTTATAACCTAGCTAAACGTTTTGTAAGTTAAACAATTGAGTTGGTTTATGAAAAGGAGTTTTAACTCTTGCTTATTAGACAATGTCCTCAGATCGAAACAAATTTTATTTAACTTTATTTTATCTTAGGGTCCAATAGTATCAAGTTGAGGCCATTTTTTAGGGTTTTTTTGGTTTAAATAGAGCTTTACTGGATTTTTTTATTCTTTAAAAGTGTCAACGCGTTGACATTTCAATGTTTTAGCCGTCTGTTAGCTTATCTGTCGTTAAAACTGTGTGAAGTGGTGCAGAGATAAAAACTCGTAAAATACCGCCCTTTTTTATTTTAAGGTGGTTTTGTTTGTTTGCGCATTTCTTTACGCCTTAACACTTTTGGGTTCAATTTGTTTTTGTGAGTTCTCCTTGGATATATATCTAAGCCAAACTTTGGCTATTAGTTACAAGGAAAGTTAAATTCTCACTCATTTATCATGTTTTATGAACAATATATTGTTGTATCGATACGTATAATATTTCTATGTTATTGACCCATATTAAACATTATTGGTTAAAAATGACAGTTTATTGTTTTTTTACGCATTACGCTAGTAAATACGTAAAAAACGATTAGTTACAGTTTATGTTTTGGTTATAAAATATTTAGTAATAGGTAGTATCGGATATGTGTGTCGGTATTTAGCTACAATATACTTACTATTTAAAGTTTACAGCCGATATCAAAGTCGCTTTTTCCATTTGGCACGTCTTCAAGATAGATGCGAGGCACAGTTTTGAGATAAAGGCCAAGTTTGTAACTTTTCGCATTTTCCCCAGCTTCGCGCTCTGTCAAGACTCGTGGCAATCTCGACATTGTCGCATGTTGAGAATTTGTTATACTCCCAACAAGCGATTAACAACTAGTATTTGCAACTTTTATAAACTAGGGACGAAGAAAAGGTAATACAATCTACCTACTTTAATACAGGCTGTGTTTCTGCTTTAAAATATGTATGTCAACCCATTTAGTACCGCATAATGCGTGCTGACACATACAAGAGCCTTAATTTCCCATAATAATGTTATAATTACCGCAGTCGTTACTTACGTTAAAAGCGATTTATTTTGCATAATGGTGTTTGGGTAAGCGCAACAATAGTGGTTCGCAATGCGGCTGGGAGGAGATACGGCCGATGCCAACGCAGCCCGTTACCCCCAAATAGCCAAACTTGACCACGGGACTGCTTTGTCTGCGATGTTTTAGCTTCGGTCACTTCTCCCTTTGTTTATTTCTCATTATGAGCATGCCTAATCGCCAGTATTAGTTCAGCACGAAGACAAATAGAGACTTTGCTTACACCGAATAACTGCACTTGCTATTTATTATATGAATCTATTCGATAAATATCTGTATTGATAAAGCTTTTGTGCTCCGTATAGATGGAGTATAGATCGATCGTAAAACTTATCTATTCAGATAAATGCGTTCACATTTATTTTCATATTGCTTGTAAAAGTAGTGGTAGCAGGCTGTACGATGTAGAAACAGGGTTGCGTCGGTAGGGGTAATTTCAGATGTGACAGTCAGTCATCGGAAGGGACCCGTAGCTGCGGGCGACCGGAACACTTCTTAGCTTCTGTGACGACATCATTTGCACGAAAACGCCCTATCTCGGGGCCAAACCGGAACACAAAACATTCCACTGAATAGATAAAAATATATTTTACTTTGTTAGGATTGACCTTTTTCGAGACTCCGCATTTTTACTTTCATAAGTAAAATAAAGTATAATGTTATTATTTAAACGTAGCCGAAGAAACAAACGTACAAAGTTACCCATTAATTAGATTGGAATGAATGAGTATTTAATGCCTTATCGGAGTTCCTAGGACAGTAATAAACTCATAATCTATTCAAGCTAACAAACTTCGCCTAATATTTCATGGTTTGTTTGTTATGCAGCATGACTTGGTGGTTTACTGACCTGTGTGAGTATTTCATTTCAATTCAATTACCTACAGTAAGATGTACCAACCTACCTACATAGTATATCGGTTTGCGTGTCAACTGTAAGATTAATCGTATTGACCTCTAACGACCCAAAAGTCGATTTCTCCTGTTTTGCGTCGCCGGCGCATGGACCCTGTTCATTAATCACGTTAATGACGTTAAATGAATAAAACATTTACCTCGTTTTGTAGGCTTTGCTATTATAAAAACGTTTACAGAGTACCTATAGTTACCTATGTCCACAATTATGTGTACTTAGTTATTCTGTGCCTATGTCGCTTATAGGCGTATCGGTAAACTTCGTGATTAAAATATTCGGACGCTACGTAAACCTTTTACCATATCGATTTGCTTACCGAACGTCTAAATCTAATAAGCATGAATATCTAAAATATGTATAGGTGATATAAAACCTGAAACGCCTACCTATGTACATAATTCTAAATTAGTAATTACGTCATCATTATAGCCTACGTAGAAATCCAAGAAATTCTACTTAAGGCAGCGTCACTGGGCTCCAAAATTCATGACTCATTTTCGAACTTTGTCAAACTCGCCATTTTTCCTCATAGGCGACTAGTTACATTTTGTCGCTGTTTGATCATTTCAATAATGGTTTTTAATTTAGGTGCCAAGTTTTTAGCCATCAGCCATCACCATCAAAATCGTCGTCTCATCTGATATTCATTATTGGGTAGATTTTTTAAGATTTTATATTCTAAAAGCTCGTTGTTTCTTCAGTAAAATTACTTGGTGTTTATATTTATTTTAACAAACTGCCTAAGTTAATTAAATAAATAGAAACCCATTACGTAACTTATATACTTAAATTAAATAAAACTCTATTATTATTTACTGATTATTCAGCTGCTCCCAGACAGACTTACAGAACCGCTGAAACGCCTGTGGAGTTTAAAACACTTATAATACAATTGTAATACAAATATGAATCAGATACATCTATAAACTTAGATTTAGCGAAAATGTAACGAAACATATTGTAGGTAGAGTAGGTACCTACTTAGGTAAGTATAAACCTTATTTTGTCAAATATTGACTGTGTACTGTAAAATTTTATGACATCGTTATATGCATTTTAATCAATCCATAAACATAAATACAGAAGTTACAAAAGCTAGATTTGCACTTACGTGTGCCCCAACTAGATGCTTGGTAAATAGGAGTTCTGAGTGTCGCTATCAAAAGTAGGTTATATATAGGTACCCTGCTCCATCTGACTCCATTTAGAACCAACAGGCCCGACCTACACCCGCCAGATTGTCTTGTTTGAACTACATACCGCCGACTTAACTATAATCTATACTTTGTAACTCGATCTACTGTCTACTTCGACAATGTGCTCTGTGCTCGCTCACTCTCCAGTCAATGCAGAGATTCTTGTTATTAGTTTATTTCATACTTTTTATTATCATAAGTAGGAAATCTATACATACGTACCTAATATTTCAATTTCTTTTTATTGTTCAATTCATTTTTATTAGAAATATTTTAAGAGGAGAAATGCATCATCAAAAATTCTCCGATGAGAGGATTCGAACCTGTGCCCCTCGCTTGCCAGGCGAGTGCGCTGCCACTGCGCCACACGGGAACCCACGTGACATGGTGAATTAACGACTATGTTTTGTTTAAGGCTCGATTTGAACACCATCTACCAGAACAGTTATAATAGGTAATATAGGTATGTAATGTTTTTCTTGTCCGAAATGTACCTACATAAAAAAGTACCAATGAATTTGTGTTTAATGAAATAGAGTAGGCACTATTTTAAACGTAACCTTAGGATAGAAGTAAGTAAACCCACTGGAGTCATATTTACATTTAATTCGGTCCCAGATTAGATATAATTTGTGAAGGCAACAAATCTTTCTTTTTCTTTAGGTACCCAGAAAACGAAGCAATTTAATCAAATTAATTGCGTAATATTCATCCTCTGAAGATATATGTTCAGAAAAACGGTGTCCCATTTCGAAACTTACAACGTTTCATGATTACGGTTTCCACAAAGGAAATTCCAGTCTCATTTTGAGCTGAACTCGGCTCGGTTCATCCATCTTTCCCATTCTTTGTTGTTTGATTACAACGTCTACTTCATCAATAACTTTTCTACAAGTTTAGTTCTGAAACCGCGGATTTGGCATGCCCGCTGTAACGTAATCAACTTTGTGAAACTTCGGTTACGTTGTTGTGTGATTTGAGCTTTGTTCAGTAATTTAATCAGCAAGTCTTTGTGTGTTCTACGAAATATATGAGCACTAGGTTTTGAGCATTCAATAGTTATTTGCTTTACTGTTTCTGACTTCATATTACTCATTTCTCACATTACACATAGAATTTCGTATATTCATAATATTGGTTAACCTTTCAGGGTTCTGAAAATCACAGGTGAAAATATAGCTAACGTCATCAACGATCGCGAGTACGCGCGTCATCGTTAATTACGATGTAGGTACTAATAAGTCAATTTAAGATAATATTATGTAGTAACCGTTTTAGTTTCATTTTACACGCACCTATCTGTGGGGGTATTCACAACCCTAATCTGAAACCGATGATGGAAATGACTGTACCTGTCACTTTCATATTAAGTCGCGAGATACGTTTTCAATTTTTGGTATCGGACCGATGGTCTCTGAATAGTGTCGGTAGAAGTATTTATGTTAAGTTTGTATTATTTTGTTGTATGAAAAACATAGGAAGGTAAATGTTGCTCTCTACATCAATCGAAGGTCAAGACTACAATACTTTATCATAATATCAAATTAAATTTTAGTGGCACGACATTCGCGCGTTCGTGACTCGATAACCTTACGTTTATGTCAATGTTTTTTTAGAATTACAATAAATTAGCAGGTGTACAATTATAAATTCCTACGCGCCCATTTAAACTTAATGAAACATCTCTATAATTCATTATAAACTACACAAATATTTATAGTTTCAACATATACTTACCTAAGAATCTATTTAGGTATGGACTTGCCTTTGACTCCATATAGGTTAGAAGCATACCAGAAT
This sequence comes from Idaea biselata, assembly GCA_958496205.1. Classification (NCBI taxonomy): domain Eukaryota; kingdom Metazoa; phylum Arthropoda; class Insecta; order Lepidoptera; family Geometridae; genus Idaea; species Idaea biselata. The sequence goes on along the minus strand of OY292396.1, from coordinate 25,259,267 downwards.
TTGCAGTCTATTATTATCGGTTACGTTTCCTTCTACGAATTAAATTATTGTGCGTCCATTTACGTTAATACAATTAAGTTTCTAGTGACACAGTTACCCACATTGAGTAGACGCTAAAGGCACGCGCGCACTTTGCTATAAAAGGGCCGGGCGCGCCACGCCGCGCTTCCTTGTTCTAAAATGAAGGACGACTCAATAAAGATTCATTGATTGAATCTATGATGTTTGTTTTGTTTTTAGACTTGGAATTGAATATAAATATCAATAATAGAATATTGATGAAGTGGATATGGTTGGCCTGCTTGTCTAGCCAGTGATGATACAAAGTCCAATAACTAAGGCGCCATGCCTACTTCAATTGCACACGTTCCTGTTGTTCCCTTGATAGATAGATCCGCACATCATCGTAAATGCTGTAATTTATTCAGCTGAGGGAGGTTCTTTCTGTAAATTAGTCTGTCTCCGTCTGCCATTTTTTCGTAGGTATTTGTTGGACATCGTCACGGCTGGCGCCATGGTCGCCATATTCAATAGGAACCACTGGAGCCATAATATTACAATAGCCCGAGTTGTTTCTTCTGTAGCTTATCAATTAGATAGTTCTGTCTGATCGAATCGGAGGTTGTTCTTGGTTGTATTTATAGAGTTTTATGGTTTACTTTTGCGATTAAAATTAAGATTGCTAATGGACGTTTCGGTTCACCCCAAGCTTACCTACCTTGCAAAGGCTCCATGACCATCTCAAAATTTTTAGCAAACCATAATTTATGATATGAATAGATTAACCATATCGGTTATTTGAACCCCCACGATACAGCATAGCCTAGTGTGGGGATCGTCTGATATATATTATTAGTTTACATAATTCTCTCTGCATAAATTACCTAACTGTATTAATTTATTTTTTCTTATGCTAATATAAGTTTAAGGTGTATTTTTGTGATTTATGCAGTAATAAACATATTTTTAATTTTCATATTCGTATAGGTACGACTATTTAATGAAGTACAATGAATATTTTAAACTTAAGAGAAAATCTGGAATATTGTATCATGTTTGAAGAAGGTTTGTCGCAGGTGGTGGTGTATGTGTAACTAGTTACTTTTCTAAAATATTATCTTGGTATCATTGCTAGAAAAACAATACAATAGGTATTAGGTATTATCTAATAAATGAAGTTATTAATATTTCACTGCTGTGTCAGTATCATGGTAATTTAAAACCCGTACAAAAGGTGCGCAACTACGCATGTTAAATTAAAATGATCAAGCCCTAGTTACAAATTTCAGCCGTAATTATGAAAACTTAATTCTACTAACGTAATAGGCTTTAGCGATGAGTACCTACCCAACTGCCCACCTAACCTATTCTAAATAAGTTTTAATTAACTAGTGGTCAGTAGTTTTAATAACCATGGATACTATATCGTCATACATAACTTTACATAATCCCTCACTACTTACTTAAACCACAGTTTACCTAATAGTTGGTTTGCCTCGTGGCGCTGTAATACCTACACTGTCACCTTGATGGTGACTCTTTAGGCATGAACTCTAAAATAAGTCACTTCAGTCAGTCACACAGGACAAAAGGAAAAATATAAACAATAGATCTACAGTCGTTTGAAAGAAAACTGGTTAAAAATTAAAAAAAATAAGGAAATAAAACAGGTACCTATTTTTAAAATATTGTCTTGTATAACTTCGTTAAATTTAAAGGGGTAGGTCTCTCTAAATTTAAATCTAACGAAGTGACCTCAAGCACAAGCCTCCGATTTTATCTTCAAATAAATTTATTTGCGTACTTATTTCTAGTGGCGAGCTAGGGACGTTCTTGAATTAATTATGCACTCGATAAACAAGTTGCAGTCGTGGCGTCTCCGGACCTTCATGTTAATTAACTTCATTTCTGTTTCCTTAACATCTTTGCTGGAACATCTCTGGAAGAGCTTTGGCAGATTATAGACTTTTTGTCGGCCTATGATTGTTTGATATTGTGTTTTTTAGATTTTAAACATTAAAATTATCGTATTGAAGATACGATATTGTACACGGGGCTCTTCTCACCACAACCTACAGTTAAGCTTATTTTGGCTGCCAGATAACAGATTGGATATAGGTATTTAAATTCGTATTTATAAAATTTTGAATACATATTCTAAGTACAGAAAAACTCAGAATCGGAATAAAAAACTTACAGGTCATATAAATATTTGTTTTACTACCCTGTGGGAACTTTACCCATTGTCTATCTTGTATTCATCCACTGTTCCGCAAAGATCGCCAATTGATAACAATAAATATAATTTTTACTATCGTTTTGGAGCGCTATATATCGCCCAACTAGAATGTTTAAGTCTGCTTGCAGCCTAAGTGCTTGAACTTGACTGAACTTGAAATTGTCGAACGCTGAGTCTACTAGTCTTGAGTTCGCATTCATTTTAGTCGAGACTCTCTCAACTGGTCTCTAATAATAACATTTCATTTAATATTAGTTTTTAAACTATTTACTAGAGGTACCTACTTATATGTAGGTATACGCATAATACATAGGCATACAATATGGATTGGGCAATAAAACCCTTCTTACCTTATATTTTTTTAATCTAAGTAGTAGGTAAGTACGAAATTATAGACAGCGATCAAACGGTATTACCCGCGTTAGTGCCGTTAGAATATCAGGATAAGAAGCCTGCGTTAACCCAGATCTCTAGCTATCTAGAGACCAAGTTATATCGGTTATTTATAATATTATTAGAATACCTACATTCACCCCCTCAACAACACACAACCTTTCAATCTTCCACGACTATTCTAGGTTTCTATAAATGGAGAAGGTACCTACTGCGCAAAGACAATAGAAACAATTGACTGCTCATAAGTTAAGGTACCCTTCCGCACGAAAATGGTACCTACGTCGTTTTAGTAGTAGTAAGTAACTGAAGGTACCGCATTACTATTTCACGTTCTAGGTATAGATACGTAATGCATCGGCCAATCACAAAGTTTGATTATTACCTCACCCCCTGCCCGCAGTTGTGATTTGTAGAAAAATTCGCGGTATTAGCAATCAGTCAATTGGTACTGCGTAATGTATCCAGGGTCGTAAGTTTAGTAAGTATACCCCACTATGAACCCCCCCTGCTACACTCGAAAATCCCAGTCCATCGAATCATGGTTTTTCAGAGAATTTGTTACAATTAGGGTGAATAATTTACCAGGACAATGGGGAATTGTTTGAGTCACTGCCCGCATGTTAAATGAGTAGTGATATGACTAAGTTTACTTTCAGCAATGAAAATTACCAAGCCCAAAAATATATAACCTAGTAGGCTAGTAAGAAATCATTTTTCAATTTTCTTATGGCCATGAAAAGTTTAGATGTCCCTGAAAATTAATTTAAAATCGTTCTCATTTTAATTTCTAATTCAATTCACGTTTAGTTATTTTACTTAGTTTCAAAACTGCTTTAAAATATTTAAATTGTACTTTATAAAGTACAAATTGAAAATTTTGTTTCGTCATTTTAAAATCTGTCATACCTTATAAATAACGTGTCGATAAAATGAAATTTATTGGTTATGCCTAATTAATTTAATTAGTGTTGAATTTGCCATTAAGCTTTTCTAATTGAAAACCTGTTTATATTCGTTGGTTGACTAAAACTTGAATTCTAATAATTTAGAAATGGAATGGATCACTCTATCAACTTTAAATTAGCAATCTACTCCAATAACTTAGAGAAGACAAAAGCATTTTTGAATGACGAAGCATTTTTCACTAAAAGGAATATTTTATTTTCTTTCATCTTAATTCTTGCCTCTACTTAAGACGTAGCAGTTATATTTTTGTTATCTCCAAGTTGCTATGAGTATCTAGGTAAACTACTCGTAGGTACATAGATCCATGCCTTTTATGACGCCGTAGTGCCCGGGACATTATTAGGTAAAGCCTGCCTCCCAGCCTAGTCAGCCAAGTCCAAAGGAAAGAACGGTTCAATAAGTCTGGAGCTAACTAAGTCTCCGGTTTTCCTCAGGAAAACATCATGTTTTCCTTCACCATAGGAGCGTAATTATAATTTATAACATAATTATAAACAATCACTTTACCCGTCTTTGCTTGAGTAAAAAAGTAGAGCTAATGCAACTTGGACAAATAGACAAATACAATCCACTCATTCGCACAGGTAAATCACTGGAAATATTTCTGTAGATGGGTTCAAACGAGCTTAAGTCGAAAATAGTAGACAGGGAAACATACATATTCTTTAATTCTTGGTTCGCGGTGGGAACTCGCGTGGTGCAATGGATTAGTACGCTGCGGTACAAACGGAGAGACGCGAGTTCGAGCCTCATCATCATCATCATTTCAGCTGTAAGAAGTCCACTGCTGGACATAAGCCTCCCTCATAGATTTCCAGATGCTTCGGTCATAAGTGGCCTGCATCCATCGTGAACCCGCGGCCTTAACTAAGTCGTCCGTCCATCTCGTTGGTGGACGTCCAACGCTGCGCTTTCCGATCCGCGGTCTCCATTCGAGAACTTTTCGGCCCCAACGACCATCTGCTCTCCGTGCTATATGTCCTGCCCACTGCCACTTCAAAAAGCTAATCCGTTTGGCTATGCCTCACCGCGAGTAAATTATTGACGATGTATTTTTCTATTTAAAAAAATGTTTTTAAGGAAATTTTAATTTTCGGCGAGGCTTGAACTCGCGTCTTTGGGTCGGTACCCCAACCTCTATTCCAACTAGACCACGCAAGTCCCTCATGGTTGTATTTTTCCCTGAAAATATTTCTAGTCGATGTGACTAGAGCATTAAAAAATAAAAAAACGAAATATTTGATGGTAATCCAATCATCTAACCTTAGGGATCAACTTGTTGGATTTGTTTAATTAGTTCCCCGAACATCTACGTGTTTTGATTAAATTAACATGGTGCTATGAAACAGCAGAGATGTTGTAACATGTGTAACATTCGGTTGACTAGTTTAACAGCACTGTACTAATTAATGTTTGGACCTTGTAGCTTTTGAAACGGTATTTTGTTCAAAATATTGGGAATTGAAACCCTCACAGCAATAAACAAATAGGACTGAACAATGAACATAATTCTCATTTGTTCACATGTGTACCTACTTAATAATTACATATGTATAAACATACATAGGTATATCAATACACAGTCAAAGCAAACAATTTCAAATAGTTTTATGCAGTTGACAAAATGACACACGATAAAGTATAAATAAACAATGTACAGGCAATATACATTTTAGTTTCTTTATTCATTTTATTAAAGTAAGCCAGTGCAGAAGACTTGTTTCTTACCAACGTTCAACAGTTCCTAGAGAAGGAATGTCTTTTAATCTCTATGGCATTGCAAGATACAAACTTCTGCGCACATACGGGCAAGATTAATAGACAACAGAACTTTAAAATCAGATAGTCGGAGTCGCTGGCTGGGGACGACGACTGCGAACAATGGAATAACTACCTAGTAATCCTTAGACACTATTGTTAAATTTAATACACGATTTTCTATTCTTAAAACATCTAACTAGATTAGACAAAATATACTTACCTCGCGATAGTGCTTTAGTTATCATCACTTTTCGTGAAATAAAAGCAGACTTTATAAATATAAATAAATAAATAAATATTGCACGACGTTACACACAGCGCAATCTAGCCCCAAACTAAGCACTAGGCTTGTACTATGGGTACTAGACAACGGATATACTACATAATTTTACTTTTTTTTTGTAAATACATACATATGATACATAGAAAACACTGAATATCCCATGTCTTCGGACCGTGGTGAGTCCTAGGACATGTTGGTTTCCTCACGATGTTTTTCCTTCACCGTAAGAGCGATGTTATTTAGCGCACATACCTTTTTCTTAAAGAAAAAGACATTGGTGCGCGGTCGGTCTGGATTCGAACCCACGACTCTCAAAATGAAAGCCGGGGTATCTACCACTAGACCAACACCGCTCAACTTTACTAGTAGATATGAAAGAGATACGACTACCCCATACCTACCTTATAAACATGATTATACCTACTTATTCATTATCTATTTTAAACTTAATCATATTTATTTCGTGAACTCTCCCGCCGTTCTTGAATTTTTAACGCAAACACCAAATTCCATTGTGTATGAACTTCTAAAACAGAGCCGGGTTGTGTTTGAAGTTGGAAGTTTGTTAGAAATTAACTTAGCTTTAACTTAGGCAGATCTTTGTCAGATGGCATAATAAACTTAATTGAATGAATAAGTAAACGATGCCGATGGCTACCTAACTCTTCCGAGTAGAGACGGTGCGATGACGATGACGCGACGATCTATGTCTTACAGGACAAACCACTATCTAAGTGCTACGGATTACTGTGCAAATGCTACTGTTGTCGGACTGTACGCGTAGGGAAATAGTGAACTGCTGAAGGACAATTTTGGTCAGGTGTGTCGTATATCAACTTACAGGAGGGTTACTGCGGTTCGTTTCGATACGACATTGATACTGTCATACAATGATTCTGCTGTCACATTCTGATAGTAGGGTGACAGTAGAACCATCGTTATGACAGTGTCGTTGTCGTATCGAAACGAACCGAAGTAACTCTCCAGGAGCGGCGGAATTGCGTCAATGCATTTTACCAAACAAACTCTACAACGTAGTTTTGAAAATAGACAACCTAAATTACAGAGTATATGTTTTCTAATAATGTTATTCCGCGGATTGTGTGTTATTATAAGTATCTAGCTAAAGTTCTAATACGAGTATATAGAAATATGTTCTAAAATCCTATCCTACCATCCTACTAATATTATAAATGTGAAAGTTTGTATGGATGTTTGGATGTTTGTTACTCTTTCACGCAAAAACTACTGAACCGATTGCGATGAAACTTGGAATACAGATAGCTGGACACCTAGAATAACACACAGGCTACTTTTTATCCCGTAATTCCCGCGGGATCGGGACTTACGCGGGTGAAAACGCGGCGCGCAGCTAGTGTTGTATAAATGGAGGAGCTTTAGGTACAAACCGCGCTGGGTGAAAGAGTGGTAGTAGCGATTTTCAAACATGAAGGATCGACCAGACAGAGTGAGTCAATGTCCTAAAATATTATTGACTGTGGACCTACAACCAGGCGGTTAACACGCGAATGCCAGTAACTTTTAATAACATATTTTAACATCATATCACAAAGATAACCTAACTAGTTTATGTCAAGTATTGGCATGCATAGTGCTATGAGAAAGAATTAGGTACTTGTATCAAGGATTATGGCCTAAGTCGCGTGTCGTCCAACAGTAATGTCGCATGGCATGAGATATGTTGCGTGCAGAATTCCTAACTGACGTACTTACGTTCTGTAACGTGCTAGACAGTATTTCGAATGCTCATAAGATTAACGTTTTATTGATTTACAATCTCTAATGGAAATGGAAATAGATATATATTTATCACAGCTATTTATAGTGGTTAGGCAAATTAATACCTGCATAGAACTGGACATGATTAAATTGATGGGTATTCAATTTAAACCCTTTTCATATCCAGTGATATACAGGATGTTGCTTAAATACCTACGTTGTTCTACACGTCTAGGCGAACAATTTCTTGTACTACGAATTTTGGAAATTCGAAGTTGTATTCGAAACTTTTGAGTTTAAATTTACTAAAAAATTAGTTTCTGTTAATTGCTGTTTCTGAGAGTTAGAGGTCATTAACCTTAAGTTGACCCGTTTTTAGTTTGGACTAGGTACTACAATCTAAACAATAATTGCCTTTATTTTGAAATACACCTGTTTTAAAAAAAAGTTGGACGCCTGGACGTGTAAAACAACATACTACTTCTATAACCAGTTGCCCGATAAAGTCCAACACCCTGTATAGATAAAAAGTGTCGAAAGTTACAAAACTGATATATATGATGATCTTTAAACGACGATGAAATACAAGTATCTGATTGAGTAACACCTTTAACACTTGACTTGTGACATTCGGTTAGTAAAATCTGAAAAGGTGAAGGTAGGTATCTTGTAAATATTAAAAGTAGGTAGCTATTAGTTACGTGACTTGCCACATTATGAACATTTGCTCAGAAATGTAAAAATTTATTTTTGCTGTCTGAACTGAACACGACACCCGTTTTAGTTTACAATTTACTATTAAATTACGATCTGACAAGGATCTAACAGATTTTATTAACATTTTTTATAGTTAAAAGGGACGATAAATTTCGTTATCATACTGATAGGTATAATGTTTAGCTTGTTTTAAAAACATTTTCTTTACCTGGCTAAGTAGGAAACACCTACTTGGTCCCATTTCTGTTTTTAAGGTCCCGATTCTATAAAATTTTGATTTCTATTGATGCACGTAAGTATATATACCGACCTCTAAAAGTGATGTGTGCCTGTAGATTCGAAGATTGATCGAAGAACAGGAGGGGTCCTTTAATTCTACGAACGAACGAAAGAAAGAAAATCGTCAACCGTCCTTTAAAACCGTCAGAAAATAAAAAAAATGTACAGATGGATGACAGATTTTCTTCTGGAACTATAGTTTCGTTTAATCGTGCGTAGAATTAAAGTGGAGGCCCAGGTATTACATGTACAGGTGCCGGCAAACATCTTTGAAAATTCTGAAGTGGAAGGGGTAAGATCGCGCAGTCCATTTCCATGCAAACACTAAGAAAAATCGACGTCTTTTTTTTAGACGTTTGCCGTCTCTTGTAGCCCCAGCACTTCGTCAGATCAAATCGCGCTATAGGTACTATCAACAACAAAAGTGGGTAACCAGTTAGCCAAAAGATTCGTTTGAACCGAGCGCCGAGCGTGGATAAAGCATATTATACACACATTGATATAGATAGATTAAATTAAAGAATTGGTTAATTGACCAATCATTTTACAATCTTAATGAATATTTCAATTTTAAATGTTGACCCAATGACATTTTTATTTCATATGTTTTGTTTTATTTTGTGTATGTTATCCGGACTTTTATTAATAATTCTAATTTTTGACATTTTGTGTATGAATTTATTTTAATCTTTAATAATGAATGTATTAATTAAATTAACTTGATCAATTATTTTATTCTTAAATGTACATAAAATAAATTTTTACCTGCCCGACATATAGTACGCCCAGTGTGGTGAACTGTTGTGACTAATTATAGCATTATCATCCGCTCATGTACACAGTTATCCAATAAATGATTTCTAATTTCTAATAGATATATCAATAAATATCAAATGTGTGACAATTATTGTCAAAATTCAAAATTCAAAAATTCATTTATTCATTTATATTATTATATACGTACGTTTTGAAATGTGTGTATCTAAATTTCAACTCCATGCGTAAGTGTCTGGTTAGCACAGCGATCTTATTGCATTGATTTCAATATAAAAAGCAATCCGTACTGTGATTGCAAGCGAAATTAGACCATACGGTGTATACCAACTTTCGTCGTTGATAGTATCTACGGGGACGGGAGCGAGAAACTGTAAACTTAATTGGTTATATGTGGGCGACAGTCATAAAAATATTTGTTTAGCAGTCATTTGCTACTAAACTTGTTATCACCTTGTCACTAAAATTGATTTTTACACTTTGAGTTATTATATTACTTTTCTTATGGGAATAGTTAACGGACTTTCCTCATATTGACCGTGCCATATTGCTTTTTCTGAGAACACCAAATCTGGTTTTGTTAACATCGTGTTGTGTGTTTTATATGGCACAATTTACAAAAAGAATAAGTACAAAATGCAAAAGTGGATTTCATTGGAACAACATTTTATAAAACAACCTTCATTTTTTCGTTTCATAACCTCTAAAGTCTTTCAATGGTAGGAACTGTCTTTTTATCTCGCATATTTTAGGGTTCCGTACCCAATGGGCAAAACCGGGTCCATGAGACTCCGCTGTCTCTCCATCTGTCTGTCTGTCCGTCTGCCACAAGGCTGTATCTCATATTCATGAACCGAGATATCTAGACAGTTGAAACGTTCACAGATAATGTATTTCTGTATTAATGTATTCCGACAAACTAAAAACCCTAAAAACAAAACAAATATTAAAGTGGGGCTCCAGGGTTGATTTTAGGGTTCCGTACACAATTGTGATAGTGGTACGGAATTCTTCGTGCGCAAGTCCAACTCGCACTTGACCGGTTAATAATTTCAAATTAGTTAGGTATATAGCTTTAGTTAATCGATATTAAAGCGTACTACTTTCAGAATTGTTAATTCGGCTACCTACTTGATAGATACGGCTGCTCAGTTTACTTTCACAAGCGTAATACACGTTCATTTCTTATCATTCACCATACATGTTGAGCAGACTTTCTAAATTTCGCATGTCTGTTGCTCCAGTAGGGATAATATAAATTTTAGGACATAGGTACTTACAATCGTTTCAAAGGCCTTAGAATCTGCATTTCATTTCTATCTTCTTAGATGGAAGTATCTGTAAAAAGATTTTTTTAATAACTTATTACATGTGCTACTTTTTTTTACTACTGAATCAAAAAACAAACCCCCTTTTATTATAAAAGATGACTTGTAAGTGATAAGTTATGTAATGTTTGTTTCTGTCTGACAACTTTGAAACGTCACGTCACAGTAAAGGACAAACGTTACATAGTGCAGCTCTTAATCAGCGTTTATAAGTAAGGGAGTAATTTTACAATTATGTTACAAGCAATTGAAACTCAGGCTGTAGTTCGGCATAAACAACGAAGTAACTGTTTGCATTATCTATTAATGAATTAGTTAGGGAACAGCACAAACCGTTTTGAAGAACTATTAGTCACCGCTATGAATCACTGAGAAATTGAATAAGTGCTAAGTAAACTAACTTAGTTACCACTATCGGTTTAATTCGATTCGGTGGTCAGTCTGTTCCGAGATCGTGACAACACGAACGGAAGTCGATCCGGACGAGACTGAATGAGAAATTGTTTTACGCTTTGCCATTTCAAACAATACTCTCTTACAGTTCGCACGGGTTTTCTGAGCTCTTTCTAATATGTTATTGTGTTTTTATATCTCTCTCTAATCTCTATAAATGTATGGAAATTTTTTAGCTTTATTTTTGATTATGTAAACAAATATGATTTTACACAGACGACGAAATACGTAATTGAATAATATTTGTAGGAAAACAAAGATTGGATTTACAAGTTAGGTAGAGTAAGTGCCTACCTACTATAATTTTAGGCATGAAATTCATATTACAGGGTAGTCCGAGGAGGGGATAGTAAGCTAAAAGGGGGTTGTTCTAGAGGTCTAGGCGAACAACTTTTGTTTTACAACTTTTGGATCCTGTGAAATCCTACTAATAAAAGGTGAAAGTTTGTGAGTGTGTTTGTTGCTCTTTCACGCTAAAACCGCTGAACCGATTGCAATGAAACTCGATATGTTGATAGCTGGCGACCTGGAATAACACATAGACTTCTTTTTATCCCGATATTCTGACGGGATCGGGACAAACGCGGGTGAAACAGCGGGGCGCTGCTAGTACTAACACATCACATTCATGAACCTACTAAAACCCCATTGGTACCTATATCCATTCTACCAGTCAGCCTAATGTACAGACTTTTGATATAGGTCCCGAATTTTTGTTTTTCAAAATTAAAAATGTTAAAATTTTTGCCAACAAATGCCCGTCCTTCATCACTCCCAAGCAAGTCCCAATACACTGAGGGTTTTTATTTCATTTGTGAAACACTATAATGTTAAATTATTCACGTAGTAGGTAGGTAGGTCGAGTACATTGTCTAATTCGTTCGGGTTTGACATTTAGATGTCATATAAAACGTGAGAGTCTATAAAAACCCAAACACTAGTGGGTAGTTAGGTGGAGGTAGGTATACTGACTGACAGTCTTTTTTTTTCTAATACGCAAACGATATAAACGTCGATGTTAATGTCTCAATCAACGCCGAATAAAATATGTCGGGTTCCATTTGGTGCTTTTTATAGAGTGCTTTGAAGTCTCATAAAATCAAATGGCTGTTGTGTCATACTAATTTCATATGAAACCAACGCCCTGTTACTATTTATTTTAATTTTAATAAAATGTGTTAAATAACAACCTATACTTACTTATTACCTACTTATTTGTTCACTTTCCAAGCTTGAGAGTTTATTTTACATTTCCAATGTGATCTCAATCATGTTTCATGGTATCAATAACAAAGTTAATGAACCTATAGAACAAAAAAACGTTGACAAAAATACTCGTCTCTGTTCTGACTTCTGATATTTTGGTCAGTGCTGCCTCTAAGGAAGTCTTCCTACCTTCAGTTGTGCTAAAGATGTCTCAACTCAGGACTAGGACTCAACACCTCTTAAAATCACCTGGAGCCTTATTTTTGAATCGTTGGTTCCAAATGGAGAGACTGAAATCTGCACGTTGCGGTACTTCGTTTCACATTATTAAATAAGCAGATTCCCGAGGTTTCACCCGCGTAAGTCCCGATCCCGTGGGAATATCGGGATCAAAAGTAGCCTATGTTACTCAGGGTGAATGTAGCTTTCTAATGGTGAAAGAATTATTAAAATCGGTCCAGTAGTTTCAGAGTTTATCCCCAATATACATACATACATACATGTTACCAACGTTACCGCTTTATAATCTAATACTAATATTATAAAGAGGTAACGTTGGTAACATGTATGTATGTATGTATGTATGTATGTATGTATGTATGTATGTATGTATGTATGTATGTATGTACGTATGTATGTATGTATGTATGTATGTATGTATGTATGTATGTATGTATGTATTTATGTATGTATGTATGTATGTATGTATGTATGTATGTATGTATGTATGTATGTATGTATGTATGTATATTGGGGGTAATCTAATATATAAAATTTCCATGTCACAGTGTTAGTTACCGTACTCCTCCGAAACGGCTTCACCGATCTCCACCAAACTCCACATACGCATTCAGTAGGTCTGAGAATCGGCTACTATCTATAATTTATAAGACAAAACAACGTTTGCCGGGTCAGCTATATTAGTATAGATCAAAAGAAATCGAGCGATATAAATTGTCCAAAATGGGATTCATGAGCGATGCAAAAATAACAACATTTTTTTGTTATTTCGAAGAACTCCCTACTACTTTTGTGTATTAACCCAGATACATAATATGTTTTGAGACACTTGTTATGTGATCTCGTTGTGAAAATATATAAATAGAGCTGTTTCTCCAATAAGTTGCTTTTATATTTAGATAATATCCGATAAAGCCTCATTTACAAGTCTCATCCTACACAATTGATTCTCGGAATCGTGTTTATTTTTCGAACATATTCATTAGGTTATAATAATATATACCTACCTACCTTTTGTAATGTAGAGGTTGCTAATAATAAGTCCCGATCTACATTTATAAAATGTAAAGAGAAACTCAGTTTCTAGTCTGTTAATTGATACTTGTGGTACATAAGTAGGTAGGCATGTCCGTCGTCTACTTCAATCAGAGTGTATCTTGCTTGTCCGAGCATCATTTGGTATAGCTTATAGAAGGTAAAGTAGGCTATATCAAGTATGGTGTTACAACTCGTTATTATAGTATGTCCAAGAGAGGTGTAGTGTAGGGTGGCACACCGACCGGGCAGAACGACGACGGGCGCGGCGGACGGTACTAAGAGAAACTTAAAGCTTTTTCCTTTTCTCTGGGCTACGCAGTGGACCTTAGTGTTTTTTTTTCAAACCAGTTCCTCCGAGCACCGGTACCGGGGGCGATATTGCTCCTTCTTTATGATTCCCACTCGATCGCACTCTTCGGAAATTAATTGAAGATAACAAGCTTGTTTTTTCCCCTCACCACCTTGTTCATTTTGGAATCACGGTTGATCGAAGAGATATTGTTTTCTTTTGGCGGTTTTTTTCAACTTGGCAATGTTAAAGTTTCGAATCGATGAATTACAATAGGTACAAAGTTCCGTCTGAACTACGTGATCTTTTATGTTTAGTCTACGTTAGGTACCTACAACTGGAAAGCGCAGGCTAAAAAAGTTATTACTGTTTAGCACGATCTACTTTTTCCTAGATTTTTTAAGTTACTGTTGAGGTTTTAAGTAGGTAATAGTAATAAACCACGCACGTAGTATTTTAAATGTTGGTTTGGCAAAATGGCCATAAATAAGATACCTATCCATTAATATTAAGGTTGACTAACTAAAACAAATAGAAAGCAAAATAACCAAGGTGTTAAATTCTCAAGAGTCAGTGATCAAAAAGCATTCGTCATAGACGAGGAAGCGACTGTAAAAAATGAAGATGCCGTGCGTGACCAACCACAACACTATAGAATCTATCTATAGATAAGTAAAACCAATAAAAGTACAATCTAATGGCAAATAAGTAAGCCGGTAGGTTAATATCTAAGTTCCAAGTAACTTAGAGAAAAACATTAATTACCTACTTAGAAAGTAGGTATTCAGATCAGTTTTAGCAAGTTCAATCTAGAATACTGAGGTTGGCTTATCAAGGCACCCTGTGACAATATACCGTAGGTACCTTAGGTATATTAAAATCAATAAAGTCTGCTTACGAATTCTATTTAAAAAATATACTGCCTAAAGATTGGTAACAAAATAAAATAACTCACTGACAGGCTGACAGGCCGAAAGCTCTATCATTCCAGCTGGGTAATCCTATATAGATTATTTGTGTGCACTCCAATAAATAAATGTATGAGTCTCCAGAGTCTATTGATAATGAACTAAAATAAGTAGGCGCCTGTCTGATGTTTTAAAAATGAAATTAAAGTCTATGTAACTTTGCCCCGACTGAAACCGCTGCAGCTGTCGCATTTTATAAATTAAAATAATAAAATAATAAAACTAAAATGTTAAAGTAAGTACCTAATATAATAATATAAACTAGTCTTACTATCAAAAATCTCGTTTTTAAATATATAGCCGCTTGCTAGCTATGTCGATAACAGTTCTTGTTCAATGCAATGATTGGTTTGTAAGTAAGGGGGTAAGTCATTGTGCCTAACTAAATAAAAACAGATAGATTTGTTTTTAAAGCATCAACGAACTTAGCAAACCTTGTTAGTCAAGTAACTGTAACAAGTTTACCCAAATCATATCCAATGAACCTTTCTGAACGAGTAGACGCTAACTTTTTTTAAAAGTTTTTTTTTACATAGTTTGTTTGACGTGATTTTGCGAACTATTGGGTAATTTGAAGTAAAATAAAGTCGATGAGAGCGTTTTCGTGCACCGGTCGTCGACCGTATAATTTTGGCGTGAATTATAGTCACGAAAACGTGTTGATTTTGAAACAGCTAGCTTGGGTCAAGATCTTAAAAGTGTTTAAATATCGTTTAAGGCTTAGTATCACGCTAACGAATTAGCGGGCTCGGTGTAAGTAGATATTTGGAAATTGTTACATTAAGGATAGGTGATTTTTTGTCGATTTATAGCAATTTCTAAATTTGGTTATATATTTAATTTAATGGTTTATAATTACTAAAACTGAAATGTTTTGTAATTTTATAATCATTCATACTACTTTTGTCAAAATTACCACAATTATTGATGTATGAAAAAAATGTAGTGCTTGGATTGAAAATGTCCAACTAGTTACATTAATTTAACTACAATGTAACTAGGTGAAACAAACCTAAACATTTACTTAAAAAATTACACAGGTAGGTAACTTACCTCTTCAATATGACGCTTTCTTTCTTATGTCGACGTTGTGACTTCCACTTTGCATATATATATTGTGATTAATTGATTATGCATATAATGTCCGCCAAGAAAAAGAAAATAAAAGATAATTTAGGTGTAGGTATTATAAAAAGGCGACAGAAACACGTTAGTAGAGATGAAAGTGATCGCGAACACAGCCACTCGGTATATTTTGGAACCGCAGACGTAGGTAGATACTGCGGTAGTCGAATCTCTCTGGCTATTTGTTACATTCCCGCGGTTTCACCCGCGTAAGTCCCGATCCCGTGGGAATATCGGGATCAAAAGTAGCCTATGTTACTCAGGGTGAATGTACCTTTCTAATGGTGAAAGAATTTTTTTAATTCGGTCCAGTAGTTTCGGAGATTACCCCCAATATACATACATACATACATACATACATACATGTTACCAACGTTACCTCTTTATAATATTAGTATAGATAATGGTCTAGATTAGTTCTTAATATTTGTCTTGATAATAATACCAATCGATTCCGTAGCCGAAGTGAAGAAAATTGCGTATTTCTTTTGTTTTTAATTGTTCATTTTGAAAAGCTTAAAAGGATAGATATGTTACAAATCGTCATCTGTTTTCCTTATTCAAAAATAAGCATTAGAAAACTTAGACAATTAATTTAATATTAATATGTAAGGACCTCTATCTTTATTCAGATAAAGATAGAATAGGTAGGTAAATCTCAGGATTTACCTATTTATTATAATTTTAATCATAACAATATTTTAGTTAGGTACATAACTGTTATCTACATAAAAATAAACAGCTTTTTACAATCATAAATTTAGGTATTAACAGATAAACAACCAAATTAAAATCTCTGTCAAACTGTATTTTTTATATTATTTACAAAACACGTTTACTTATCGAACGTTGTCCCCAAATCATTGATGAAAGGAAAAGATTTAATACGATCGATACACAAATAAACATTCACATCCTCATATGTAAAAGTAACTAACTGAACGAAAACTAAAGTACCTAACTAAAACTATCTTGTATTTTGTAACATAAACAGTAAAAGAGTGAACATCAGCACCCGTATTATTTATCTCATTGATATAAGAGAGCTTGCTAGGTAGTAGTATACATTGCTGCATTGACGTAACTTGGCAATCACCAGCGATTACCTCAAAGCAGCAATGTACTTCATAGTTCCTATCAATTTGAGTAAACAACGAGTTAGATAATACTCACCGGGTGCTCACCGGATCGAGCATGGCGATCGAGTGTGGTGAGAGTTTTCTTACTGAACACAAAAAGTTTAGCAAAAAAAGTTAATTCTGGAAAGAATAAATAAATATTACAGGATGTTGCAGACATCGCCATCTAGATCCAAGCTATGCAACTATAGACAACTGATATCTACTTACATTATGATGTATCTATCTACAAAGAAAAAAACCTGGCCAGCTACAGTTACTTTACTCAGTCCCCTCGCGACCAAAACCATTGTAACATGGTTGAAACGTCGAGGTAAGAAAATAAACAATAATACGCGATTAAGACCCGGGAAAATGTTACTATGTTAACAAATCGTGTCAATTCAGAAAGTTTACGTTACTCTAGAGCCAAATATTCGAATTAAATTTAAATGGCTTTCGATTGATATTAGTAAACATAAGAGAACAAGGTGGGCTTTCAAAGTTATATGAAACGTCTAAATAAATTCAATATGTAAATCAGAACGAGATCGGGCCAACGTCTTGAGCGGTCAAACCGCTCTGGTTCCACTTAATCTTCGTATTATCTTTGTGGAGATTTCCTGCTCGATGCCAGACACGAGTTATCTTTCTAACTTATTCTTTAGGTATGTTATATTATAATTCATGTACATGAATATATTTATGTAGATCCATTAATTAAAAACTTTGGAATATTTGAAGACAATCAATTAGCTGGGTATAAATTTAATTACTTACCGGGGGTAATTATATTTATACCTATACTTATAAACTATGACTAAGTTTATGTAACGTTTGTCTTTTACTGTGACGCGAAGTTTCAAAGTTTACCTACAGACAGTGACAAACGTTACATGAACTTAGCCATCGTTTATAAGTAAGGATGTAAAAGTTAGGAGATTATATAGTTAGATATCTACATTAAGTAAAGAACTTTAATTTCAAATTTAAATAAAGTGAGTGGTAAGTGTCTTGATCTGTATATGGTTATGATAAAATCTAAAATAGAAATAAATAAAGTAGAATTTATAACTTGTAAAACAACAAAGTTGACGCAAGTCTGCAGATGACTATAGAGTTTTTTTTCTAAATAAGTTATCTTTAAATAAATTTTGTAGGTGCATCAATAATTAAAATTCGTTAAAAACCGTTATTCTACAATTTATTTTTGTACAATTTTTTAACAAATGTAGCTGAATTGAGCATAAAATGTTTGAAGTTATGACCGGCGAATTTTTATTAGGCGATGCGGATTTCACTTTGTCAGTTCATAGTGCAGCTGATATGGCAACGATAAAAAAATAATGTCATATTTGATTGCTGAAATCTAAATGGGTAATAAAACAATTTTATAACAGAATTCAGAAACGAAACTACATAGTAACATTATCAAATAGTTAGATATACCTTTCGCAAAGTTTGGTTTTATGAGGACATTCTACCTACCTACTCTTTCTCCATACAAACGTAGTCGACTGATTCCTCCCTGGATAAAGACATAAGAGTAAATATGTTTATGCCATAAAACCCATATCTGCCATTCCGCTACGTTTTGGTTTTATTAATTTTCTAATAAGAATAGAAATAAAATTTAGAAAAATTTAAAAATTAAAAATGTCGAAACGCAGGGACATGGTTAGTGCTGATATAGGACTTATGGCAAAAATATATTTTCTAATATATTTATCCGGGGAGGAAACAGTCGACTACGTTTGTAAAGTTTGTATGAAGAAAAGAGTAGGTAGACTGTCCCCTTAAGAACGTGGCGACTGTTACCATTTCCATACAAACTTAATACCAAAATAAATTAAGAAAAATTTAGTTTTCTACCATAATATCGATATTATTCGGATTAAGATTTTACTTTTAAAGGGTCCCCACCGCAAGGTTTTCCAAAATATTCATTCGAAATGAAATAAAACAGAAAACATTTTTTCATTGAAAAATGTTTCTCCGTTTTATTTGAATGTGTTTGGTTTGTGTGTTTATCAAAATCAACAATTAAAGTTATTTTAATTCTTGATCAGATAAACTATTGAAAAGTAGTAGAACACAAATTAAATTTCATTAAAATCAAGGCTTCTGAAATAAACAATCTGATAAATTGCTTTCAAACAATGGGGAGCTTTGTTTACCACAAAACAAACGCCAATTAAAAACCAACAATGATAAAATGTACAATTAAATATCCCTAGGTAAAATAAGGTACATAGTCGTAATAATAATTTGATTGTCAGAAGTATATCGACGTATCGGAAAGGTATCTGGCAACACGATCGAGATACAGATTTTATTATCCATTATATAAATACGAGCAGTAGCGAGAACTCCCGTCAGATAGTTCCAGATAGTCCAAGCAGATAAGTGAACGGCTCGCCAATTTGGGCACCGGAGTTATGAACATTGTATTGTTTAGAGATTGCCAAGATAATGGGGATTTATTAATTTAGTTTCAGATATAGTTCGAACGGTTATTTGAACTACTTCTAGACATCTACCTACTAGCCCGTTTATTGTGCCCAATTCACCACTACTCATTCTTTTGACATGGTGTAACAGTTAACACCGCCACACACACGGGGCTCTCGTCCACGGGCGAGTTGCCCCCAATGCCAAGTTTAATGGCCTGATGAGAGAGAGTTCCTAAGTATTGGACGTCAATGATTGCATTTTAGTTGACTTAACTGCTCGTTTGACTGTCATTAACATCCAGTGAATTCTGAGAATTCAAGTATTGAAATCTTTGAGTGGCGTGGTGACTTCCAAGGCCAGTGCATTCAAATCTACGGGCGCGGGCGGTGCAATACGTTACCAGTTACACAACCCACATCATGTCCAAGACCGACACTCAAAATTAATTACTTACGGTTTTAGACAGATCGATATGATGAAATCCGTTTGCTAAACACTAATATGAACATAAACAGTTTCATTGAGTAACTGTCAAAATTTTAGCAATCGTTTGTGCAACGATAAGGTATTTTAATTAACTTTTGATTGCGGATGAAGATTTAATTAGGAGGTTGCTTAAAATGTACCTATTTTTGATATTTATTCTCCAATTTGACTCAATTTTAATATTACTTTTTGTGAACTTGAAATTGTGTTTCAATTGTCATAAAAGAATTCTAGTGATTTATAATAGATTCCGTTTTAGATTGAAAATTCGCTTCAATTCATGAGGCTAGGCTACTAGTTCATTAACGTAATAATAAAAATTTGGCTTTTTTGTTAAACCTTAAAACATAATTATTTATAAGTAACAACTGAGAAAGGTTTGTAACTACCGATCTCAATCTCGTTTACCATAGGTATTGTAGAAAACAAAGCCACCTATTGCATTGGGTACATAGAGAGGAATATTGGTAAAGAAAACACGTTTTTAGATTCAACAGAACTTTTGTTTGTTCAACATCTTCGAAACAAACCTGTAGATTAAAGTTTTTAAAATTCTAAAAAGTTATAGAGAATTTCAAAGATTACTACTGTGAATTCAAAAGCAGTTTATTCAGCAAGACGTGACAATTTCTGTTCTTCAGAATCTAGGTCTTCAAATTAGATTTGCAGAGCTGTAATGGGCCGTTTATGCAGATTTAGTTCGTGAATGCTTTGGCCCGAGTTATGAATGAGCTTTGCAGATTTGCTTCTGTAATCGTTCTGTGGAACCGTGGGGGTAGTAACGGTGCTATAGGGGAACAGCTCGCGGCCCGCACTGAAGGTTCAGCTGAAAGCATAGGAGTAGATGCGACGTTGGAACGTTGCGTCTATTCCTATGTAAATCCTGTTGGCGCATCCGACGACATTATAATACAGACAATTTGCATGTCCCCTTGCCCTTTGTGGCTGAACAACACCGCTATCGACCAAATGGGTGTCACTACCAACTTCACTAGCACACATGAATATCAATCGAACGACGAGGACAATAAGTACCTACACGATGAACCACTTTCAAGCTTAGCATTATAAACCTAATAGAAACAGAGTAGAATAGTTTTGTTGGTGAAATTGATGAAACGGTAACCGTGACACGAATAGCTAAACCCGCGTTAACCTTTGTAACCAGACACTTTGTTGGAATTAGTTAATTAAATTAATTCAAATAACAGAATATTTTTCTTATTACGATATTAATATTTATTGTAGGTGCGTGATTCTATTGTAATATAATAATAAAAATATAATGAAAGGTACAAAGCTTTAAGTTGAATAATATCCAAAAGAATTATACCTAAGTAATTACATTTATTTATTAGTCGTTAAGCATATTACAACAGGTTAGCAGATTAGCAGACTAGACTAAAAAAACATTGTGAAACGGTTCGAATTGTATAGGAGTACCTAAGTTTCTAGTTTCTAGCCAGATAGAAGCAAAAACACATTGGTGAGTTCAGACTAAACCGGACGTATAATTTAAACATCGTCATCAATTCTTAAGAAGCGGCTAGGACATATCGTGACTGCCAAGTATTGCGGGCAAGTTCGACATCGCGTCGTCGGTCGTTTCCTCTAATGGTCCAGTCAAGTGAGACCCCAGATTAAAACTCAGTTAGTATAGCCTAGCAATACATAGAAGCAATTATGAGTTTTTCCCCCGGGCAAAAAGGCATCCGGTGGCTCCTCTGCGTAGATTACTGCTTCTTATTATTGTCAAAGTCATTTATACAAAATAGAATGGACATTGCAGTTCAAGTTTCATCGTCGGTCGATAAAATATGACTTATTTTGACGGCAGATTTGCCAGCAAGCTTTCTGATTCCACGATAATTAAAAATAACTATCTTCATACAGAGTTACATCGTTATCGGTCTATTCTATTAACAGATTAAACATTTTTTTAAACATTAAACATTTATAACATGGGATGTTACGTATTATTTTTAAGCTACTGTAGGTACATAGATACCTACCGTTTATTTTAAGATTAAAATGAGTTCGCAAATTGAAAGAGAAATAATTTAAAGAAAATACATCTACGAAAACAAGGCCACGCAAGGCAAGACTCAAAGCTGCATATCTCAGTTCTGTCCAAGCAAATTAGCGTTAGTCCTGAGATATGCGGGTTCAAGCCCCGACTTGCGTCGTCTTGCGTTGTGTTTTTGTAGTTGCATTTTCCTTTCAAAATATCTTTCAAATTTGCTTTGTACCTTAACGTAATATCTGAACAAATATAATCTTTGGTGACGTTGAAATTCCATACGCACCTTAACTCAGACCTGAGTTAAATAGTGGACATCGCCGGGAAAAGCAGTAGAAACCATAAGTACACTACTAAAGTTTTTTAGGTTGAGTTTATGTGCGTGAGGCTGTAAACATGAAGCTCTGAATTTTGTCGCTAGGTAGACTTCGAGTATAGTAGGTACTTAATAAATGAACTTATTCTTATTTCGAACAATATATATAGAGTTTATATTAGTTGGATATTTAGAATATCCAACTAATATAAACAAATGCGAAAATTTAGATGTTTGGATGTCTGTGTGTCAGTTAATCACGCAGAAACGGCTTTCAACTTTTATTTTTATTTTGTACTAGCTGACCCGACAGACGTTGTCCTGTCGTTTAGTATAAAAAAATAAAATTCATCAAAATCGGTTTAGCATTTTTTCTTTCATAAGAACCTTCTCCTGACAATAGCAAACACGACAAAAAAAGAATTATCGAAATCGGTCCAGCCGTTCACGCGTGATGTCGTGACAACGGAAAACGTTTCATTTTTATATATAAAAAAGAAAGAAGATAATATATAGATAGATAGATTTGTTTATTAAAGAATCAACAGCACTTAAACAACTAACTTATGATACAATTACACAAAGCTTACTGCCAATGACTGAATCTCACTTTTTACAGGTAGCTAGTTTATAACCTGAATATTTCTACGGGAACAGAAACTAAAAGGGAAGAACGGGAAGGGTAACCCGCGGGACACAGCTACTAAGTAGGTATTTAATTTTGAATAAGTGGGTAACCTAAGGCCTAAAAGTTTTTAACAAAACGTACAAAGGCTTTATCCTCCTCGACGACCTCGGTGGCGCGTCGTGCGAAAGCGCGACTGCAATGCAGGAGGTTGCGGGTTCGATTCCCGCCGGGTGCAAGTATTTATGCTTAAAAAAATAATATTCGTGTCTGGTCTGGGTGTCCCTCTATGTATAATATGTATGTATTTGCAAGAGAAAAATAAATATAAGTATTATATCCGTTGTCTAGTCACCGTAACACAAGCTTAGTCGCTTACCACGGGGCTAGATGGCGCTGTGTGTTGTTCGGAGAATTTATTATTATTTATTTTATTATCCTGACTGAATTGACTGATGGATCAAAGCACAGCCTAAACCGCTGGTAGAAGAGAGCTGAAATTTGAATAGTGTGTTCCTTACCTATATGATGTAGACATCCGATAGAAAGGGTTTTCGAAATACCTAACGGACTTGACAATAAATATTTTATTATTTATTATTTATTTATTTATTTACTTGTATTGGACTTACGCGGGTGAAAGAATAAAGAAAGAAAATGTTCCCGTAAAAAAAAGGTTTTGTCAATACTAGTTCCGAAAGTCAAAGGTAGATAAAAACATTACTTACTTAATGAGGAGGAACACTAACTTTTTATCCCGGCAGAGGGCGTTAGTCGAATGATCTTAGGTTTGAATTAAGAACTGTCAAACAGGTTTTCTTTACAACTCTCGGCGCCAAATTGGCCATAATCAGTCTCAGACCGAAAGAAAAAAAAACTCGGCGTTTTATTCGTGGGGACCATCAACAAAAAAAAAAAAGATCATCCGATGCCAGCGCCATCTGCTCACAGCTTTGCGTGTGCCACCCCATTGTAAAAAACTGTCTCAACTTTACAGTACGAATTAAAATACTTTTTATTTAGGAGGTTGGTGTTATTTATTTATAACGTGTTATAACAAAATATTGTAAATACCTATTGCGTGTTTATTATTTAAAGCTTCTTTAGAACCTTCATTAGTACCAATAAATACTGTTCTTATTTTAATTCCAATCACGTACAAGCACCTAATTTAGTATAAGATATTTGTTACACAAATAATAGACACAAATATTTTGAATATCTCATTACGCTCTACACACCAAAAGCAATTTGTTTTCGGCTTCCGATGACCCTACAGAGATTATAATCACGGTAGGAATGTTGAAACTACTTATCAATTCGATACAGTTTTATTTTCTCACAGCACCCAACACGACCGAGTTATAATTTTAGATTAAAACAAAAAACGAAAGAAACGGTACCTGGTCTCGGAAAATGAGACGATAAAACTGCGTCTAGCTGACGCACTAGCCTCAGTCGTATGTCGAACCGTTGCCGCGTGAGCACACTACGATCATCTTTTTGACATAAGAATGCCTTTTTGCTTTTATACAAATGCCTGAATCATTCTTAAAGACGTTTTAGAAACAAATTTAAAAATGTTTTTAAAAACAATAATTTTATGAAAATGCATGAAGATGTGTCTAGCTCATTTTTCGAATACGCAATTTTAGAATATACCGTATCTACTATTTTTGTTTTTATCTAAGGTTATAATAGTCTTGATTGAACTAAGGAACATAACAGCTAGAACATGATATTAGAAGATACTCCCCGAGGGCAGAGACGAAAAGTCAATAGCGAAATCAGAAACAGTTATTGCTCATTCTTGCTACATCATATGGTTTGAGACGAAGGAGCATTTGTAACGTTTTAATTGAAGTCAGTTTTAGGGGTGCCAAGGGAGGTTTCCGCTCGACTTGGCTCAATCCTACGCGCCGTCGACTTGGATGAAATTGGGCCACTTTGTTACTGTAAAATACTTACAACAGTCTTAATTTTCACTTGATTCTGTATTATTGTAATCCTTTCAAAAACTTTGATCATTAGAACGGATTCAGGGTATCTTCCGACTTAGGTATTATGAAGAATTGACTTTTCACTCAACTAAGTAGGTACCTATACTGGAAAATACAAGGCACGTAACACTTAGGGTGTAACTTAATAATGAATTGCTTTAGGGTCTAAATACGTATTGTGATGTAAAAGTTATTTCGGGTTTAAGTTAGTTACCTGAAACTCGGATACCTTGAATAAAATAACATGTGTATTGTGTATACATGTACCTACCTATGATAACGCTCACGTTCCTACTTCTTACGTGGGCATACCTAGGCCATCTATATAATATATAAAATTCAATTCAATGACCTATATAGAGCCCAAACGCTAGACACATGGAATTTGGAGTGTTTTCTTTGTTGTGTATGTAGAAAGGTATCTATTAAGAATTATATTTTCGAAATTCTCACGAGATCGGAACCTGGACCGGTATTACACTAAATGACACAAGATGACAATACTATTACGATTATATCGACACACTATTGCCATTATATCGAGACTGTGACAAATTTGGTAGACTTCAATAGTATCGTAATGGTGTCTCAGTCTGTCTGAATTGCAATAGTAACCATGGTAACCAACCTTCTCTGTCTGTCTGTCTGTCAAGTCTGTTAAAATCCATCCTGTCATTAGAGTTTTGACAACTATCGAGACTCCATCAGTGGCATCTCAGTGGTGTCTCCGTGGTGTCGCAGTGGTAGCATAGAATAGTTAACATAGGAAACTGCCAAATATGTCAAATACACGTCAAATATGACGATTAATATTCTATCGATACACTATTGAAACACGATTGTGGAGCGTAATACCGACCCTGGTTACCTATACATAAAGTACCTAAGTTGATGATGATCTAGCTAGAATTATGCTACATTTAAGAAGTTCTTAGGAATATAAGCGCGATGGGAGAGAGATCAAATTATATGTAGGTCCGATTGGATTGGGGCTCTTTGTTCATAAAATTATACAAGCAACGTTGCATGCATATTTTGTTTCTATCTGTCAAGTTTGAAACTTCATGTCACAAAGATAACTATTTGGCATGACTTAGTGAAGATTAAAACTGTAAAGTTTGGGAGCTAAAAGCCGCTATGTGCATTGCACAGCACATACTCTAACACTTATACATTTTTAGAGATTTAAGTGCACCACTTCATTTAAGGACACAATCCCTAATAAATAATTCAGAGTCAACCGCTGTCAATGACTTGTCTATCTGTCATTGGAGCCGTCAGAGGCATGAACGTTGTAAATCAGAGACGTCAACTCATAGGTTATCAGAAACGATGATATACCTACGTGGGACATAAGAGGCTTTCGAGGCACTTGAAGGGTTCGAAAACACCCGACATGGTGTTTTAATGTGGGGAAACAGCGTTTTGGCTTTTTCTGTTTGATGCCCAATCTGGAACATTGAACCGACAAAATTAGTAGGTATAATTATTTATTTACTTTCGAGTATCTCATTTATTTGGATAGTATTTTGTTTTTAAGCTATTGCATAGATTTTATCGCGGGCTTTGAGTGCGGCTACGGAATCAAGAAATTCTGTAACGAAAATAAAACCTAACACGGGGGTGTTAACTCCGCCTACGTACAAAATAATTAAATAATTATAATTGCATAAGTAAGTTTTGAAGATGTTTGTAATTTGAATAAATAAAATTTGTAATTGATAGTTAAAATTAAATAATTCAATTGAAATGTGTTTAATAAATAGCCATTATATTACATAAGTTGATAAAAATGCTATGCAATAGCTTAACCCGCGGTAAAGCAGTCCCCGAGTGCCACACGTTTGTTTTTTTTGATTGTCATTTGTTTCTGTTTCGATCGTCTTTCTTGTTTCTGTGTCGATTATCTCATTTCAATACATTATGTAGGTTACAATAGTGTGTTCATTTTGTTACATCTGGCTGTTCAAACTAAAAAGTTCTAATAGCCAGTCTGATCTAGCTTAATAATATAGCCATCTCAAATATTTTAATTTTATTTATTTTTCTATCCAAAAAGCGAGCAGTACCTATGTTACCCCAAACTTTTATTAGATTAGGTTCCATGAAAGGAACACACCTAGAAACTTTTATTTAGTGTACCTAATGATATTATAAATGTCTACCTACAAGGGTAAACCTATTAAATCAAATAACAACTAGGTAACCCGAATTCCGTAGTTTTTCCGCGAATAACTCGAAACAATTAAGAGGAAAAAGTAATTTCACGCTCTAGCCACTTGACCTAAATTGGCACTCAATAGAAATAATTAACTTATTTTATTAGGAATTCACATTTTTTAATAAAGACTGGTGGATTCACTTAATATTCTGTGAAGATATATTTGTTAAGAAGATAGAAATATTTTCATCTTCGACCAATATACCTATAATCCATCATAATATTTATATTAAAGGCTTTTTTGTGTTGCTCAATTTTTCTATATTTAATTATTCATAAGTACTCCTAAATAAAATTACGTGAGAATAATGTTAAATTCACATTTTAAATTAAATGAAATATCTTGATTAGAAGTATTAGCTGTGTCCCGCGGTTTCACCTGGTTAAGTCTCGAAACTGTAGGAATCTCCAAAAACCGTGGGTGTGTACTTATCGAATGCCTACATGACAGGGGTCGGCGCAGAAGGTAAGGTCCATTCATACCTTCTGCAAACAGATTTGGCAATATAAGGCAGCTGAGCGGCAACAATTTTACTGCCGCTCAGCTGCCTGATGCCAACCCACCTTGACAAACTTAAGATTTGCTTGTCTACCTCAGATCCAGTCGCATTTTACCCACGGGAAGAGATGTGGTAACCCTATTCTATGCCGAGGCTACTCAAGGGATCTAAAACTTTATAGTAGGTACTAAAGAATTGACACCCCAATTACTAATAGGTACCTATTAGTAATTGGGGTGTCAATTCTCAACTTTGTTTCAAGATGCAACACATTGTCCTTCCTCGTGTGTTGCATCAGTCCGAAATGTAGGTGACTGTAACTTACTACACACCTGCGTATATAAGTACTATTCATAGCCGTTTATTCTTCTAATACTAAAATGTGAAGTTTGTGTGAAAGTATGTAAACGACTATGTTTGCTACTCCTTCACGTAAAAACCACTAAACCTATTACTATGAAACTTGGTATGCAGATAGCTGAAGATCTGGATTAAACATATAGGCTACGATTCATCTCCATATCCCCGCGGGACCGGAACTTACGCGGGTAAAACCGCAAGGCGCAGCTAGTTAATAAATAAAATAACACCAGTTTGGTACGTATGAACAAACAGCCAATGAAATCTGGTTTCAATTTTTTATGAAAGTAATACTGCTCATCGTTATGGCACGAATAAACCCAATGCACCATAAAATAAAATGTTTCCCAAGAAATAAGAATATTCATCTTATATTTTAGTTCAACTAACCTATACACGTTTTGGATTGGTCGGTTTTTACTTTCTTAAAGGGAAAGTCTATCTACTTTTTTCTTAATACAAACTTTACAAACGTATTCGGCTGTTTACTCCCTTGATAAAGACATTAGAGAAAATATGTTTTTGCCATAAATCCTATCAGCTATGACCATGCTCCTATACGTTTTGTTTTATTTCATTTTCTAGTTTTTTCTAAATATTATAAATATTAGTGTCGCCCGTGTATTTTGCACAGACATAAAGAAATTCGTGCATGCGTGCTGTAGGGGTGGGCTCAATAGGTAAACTTGCAGTGTCAGTGTCGCCCGTGTATTTTGCACAGACATAAAGAAATTCGTGCATGCGTGCTGTAGGGGTGGGCTCAATAGGTAAACTTGCAGTGTCAGTGTCGCCCGTGTATCTTGGGCTTAATGTCTCTACCTATCCAGGGAGGAAACAGTCGACTACATTTAAGGAGAACGAGTAGGTAGACTTTCGTCTTAACATTTAATTCTTAAGCTGCACTGAACCTGGTAGGTATCTATCAGGCAATCAGAAGCAAGGCAACTGCTGTTGCATCGAATTGCCGCTGGCGGCGATTAAACGCTCTGTTAATACTCGAACAACATTACAGTGTACGATTGTTACATGCAGCCAGCTGAGATTTGGCCGGGAATGTCGTCGAATTTCGAATAACTGGAATACCACTAGTTTCTCTTGCAGTAACATAGCTACGAACAATTATATCTATTGGAAAATGAAAAAACCAAAACGAAGGGGGGCATGGTCAAATGGTCATGGCAGATATAGGTTGTAAGTGGCATTAAACATATGTGCTCTAAAGCTCAAAATACACGGGCGTCTTTACCCACACCTACAGCACACATTATAAAGTGTGTGTCGTGTCGCCCGTGTATTTTGGGCTTAATGTATTTACCTATCCAGGGAGGAAACAGTCGACTACGTTTAAGGAGAAACAGAGGTAGACTTTCGTCTTAACATAATATAATTCTTAAGCTGCACTGAACCTGGTAGGTATCTATCAGGCAATCAGAAGCAAGGCAACTGCTGTTGCATCGAATTGCCGCTGGCGGCGATTAAACGCTCTGTTTATACTCGAACAACATTATAGTGTACGATTGTTAAATGCAGCCAGCTGAGATTTGGCCGGGAATGTCGTCGAATTTCGAATAACTGGAATACCACTAGTTTCTCTTGCAGTAACATAGCTTCGAACAACCACTGACTGACCTAATAACTTTGTTTAAGCTTGAATTGGAATATTGAAGCTCTGGTTGGAAAACTTCTGGCGTCTCAGTATAAACTTTAAAAAAATATTGCACGATTTTACTCACATCGCAATCTAGTCCCAAACAAAGCCCTAGTCTTGTCCTATGGGTACTGGACAACGAATATACTACATACCTATTATATTATTTTATTGTAAATTCATAGTATGATGCTTACATAGAAAACACCCAGACCAGACCCAATCAAAAATAATACTTATCAAAAAGATAATACTGAATATATTAATTTGAGATAGATGTAAATGAAATAATTTTGTAGCTAAATGTTATTGAACGTCAATGATAAGATTGATAAGTAAGCTTTAAAGGACTGCGGGCTTTTGCTTTCGAAAATATTAAATATATTATAAAACTTTTTGGAGGGCAAAACAACTAACAACTCAATAAAACAAGAGACATTCAAAACCGAAACAAAGCTGATAAGAAACAGATCAATATACCTACCTACTCACTATTTACTTAATAACTAATGATTTCTAAATGTAATATATTTATTAGGCTACTAAACAATGTCAAATACCTACCTAATAAAAACAAAACACAATCTCGGTAACACACCTGCTTACAAAACTCTCTTCCATTTTCCTTACAATCGACTCAGTAAACACATCATTCCCCGAAGAAATAAATACGATAGGTATTTATTTAGCAAACATTCACGGCGATTGAAATGTAATAATGTCACTGAGCAGAAAGAAAGTCAGTGTCGCCATGAACTTTCCGCAAGGGCGGGCGGCGAGTCGCGATTTCTGTAATGTAACCGCCCGCCCAGTGAGTCGCGAGCCGCCCAACAGAACGATCGCGTTTCGAGCTAAAACAGAATATCACTATCGTAAACATTTCACTGCATTCACGAGTATTTGAACAGTGTGAACCGTGAACAAAGATGACAATGTAAAGCGTAAATCGAATGACTAAAATTAAATAAGAAACAGTATTTTTGCCGTAAAACTACTTTTAAAGTTAAATTATTATACAAATAAGGCGAGTATGTAATTACTTATTTAACTACTCGTAGTACTAATTATAATAAACCAATAATAGCTTCTTGAGTTGGAAATAGTTTACGCCGAAGAGAAAATTTTTAGTTAAAATTAGCTAAAGAAATGTCTCTACTTTTACAACTGTTAAGTAAATAATTTTGCTAATAACATTTTAAAGATACCTAAAGTTCCTGATTTATGGCAGGACATAATTTCGACAAAAAATTGTTGTAAAAATGTGGATACTTACGGTTAATTGAATTATCTAGGTACCAACATTAATCTGGCGGTCTTCGTAAACAATCATAACTTTTAAATCCTAAGTGAATCTCGGCGAGAAAAGTTTATGGATTCCTCAAAATACTTTTGAAGACGACTTGATGCTTATATTGATAACAAGAAATATAGTAGCACTTTGACGAAGGTAAGTTAAATCCTTTTTATTAAGATTATAAAGGTAAAGTTAGAGACCTTAGAGTGACCAGAAAACTCTAACACTAGGTGAGGCACAGCACTACACGAAAAAGAAGATTTCGACTATGGTTATTCCGTAAATCCGTACCTATATTGTCTTTCGCTGGAATATTATTAGGAAACGTTCCTTTTATAAAAATAGTGTAGTAAAATCCCAAACAGCAGCCTCTACCTTAATATAGGTATTGGGAGTCATTCGAGTACCTACCTACTTATAGGCATTTTATGGGTAGTTGAAATTGTTTGCTACGCTTCTTTGCCGTTTTATATATTTTGTTATGTAGGCGTAAACTATTTTATTCATAAGTTATTCGAAGTTTCAGAGTTTACGTATGTCTATATCGAACATGCTACATTATTGACTAACGGTAGGTACCTAAGTAAGTCCCGATTCCTTGGGAATATCGGGATAAAAGAGCCTATGTTTTAGTCCAGATCTTCGGCTTGATAGCTGAAGACACCGATCGGTATTTTTATCGAATTTCATCACATTCGGCTAAGCTTAGTTTTTGCATGAATTAGGAACAAACACACACACATTCACACCCACAATCTTGCTACGTCTATTTGTATATGTATACAAGTCTATTTCGAACGTGTTGTATACATTATTGATATTTTTGTATCTTTTAATTTTAACTAGCTGTGTCACAGAGTTTCATCTGCGTGTGTCCCGATCCCGTAGGAATGTCAAAAAACCATTTCTTATAAGAATCATATAATGAACGCACTCTCCAAATTTCAGCTTTCTACTATTAGCGGTTTAGGCTGTTCATTGATCAACCAGTCGACTGACTCAGGACAAAGCATTTTATAGACCTACAGGCCTACATATAGATTTGGTGATGATTGCAATTTCCGAAGAACTTCAATAGTAGATAGGAATAATAAACAATCGATGAAACAGAAGCGCTTTAGACGATTTAGCCGTAAACGAGGATTGTCGGGAGCCGATGATCGACAATTTCGTAGCGGTTCCGACTGATTATCGTCTCAAGAGTCGTGGGAAAATAAACAACAGTTGTTTTCGTTAACGGCCTCTTGTACTACGAGATCTACTGCAATTGTCACCCGAATATCCTTTCAAATATGAACTTTGTTTCGACGTCGTAAAACAACAATTACACCTAAATCATTGCTGAATAATCTCTGTTACTTATTTATTCAGGACTGTAAAATTAAGCGGACAATCTCCTGTTATTATTTCTTCTTTAAATTCTGAAATTGTTTTTACAACACCTTTTATTGTACTTGCTTATTTGTTATATGACCTATGGCCGACATAGATATGATACATACCAACTGTTATAAACAAAATTTTTAAACATGTTTTTATTTGAATTTTCACTTTCGTGCTAAAGCATCATCAAACCTTCGAACCTCCCTGGGTACTGGCCTATATTACTAACAATAAAAGGTAATAACATTAAGGAAGCTAACACCGTTGAAATTTGTTTAAATAACTTTATTATAAAAACATGTTCCCTACTAAATTCTAATGTTTATTAAATATAGTATAAATTTATTTTAATGGCATCGCCTCTCGAGTCCATTTCCGTTCGGTAACAGTTTCCTTCCATAATTTGCCCGTGTAGGTATTACCTACAGCCCCCTTACATAAGTTTGATGCCACCGAGACTCGCTCCGCCATTATTTATGTATGAGTTTTTATTTGTAAGGACTAAGAACCTCAGTATAAAACCGGTTAAACAACTTTGACCAGTAAGTTTCTGTTTCTTTCTAGTTCAGTGATCTTATCTGTAGAGTGAGGACTCTACAATGGCGGGAGTGAGGGAGAGAGGTAACATTTCTTACGTTAACGTAAATCCGATGTGTTACGAAGTTCACTCGTGAAGTTTCGGAGATGCGCTCGCGCTGGCGCGGCTGGCTCGCGTCTACGACAGCCTACGCCATTTTATGACGTCTTTTCATTGATATTTTTAAAGCAATTGTTCTAGATTCTTTATCACTGTCGCAAATCGCAACATTGCCATTGTCGACCTACATATAAACGTTTTTCGAAAGCAAAATTCTTAACCTAATCTTGAACTTTATATAAACTTATTACAGTTACAATTCAGTAACGCAACATAATTATCTGAAAGGAATGAAACAGTTCTTTAATTAAATATCAGCCAGTTTCGATATAGGTACAATATTTTCGAGCAGGGTGTTAAGAAACTGCAAGCTCTTTGTTAGGACCGGTTTCTTTGATTGAAAGTGGGTGACTGTCAATATTGCCGGCTGTAGGTAGGTATAGGCTCAGTGCCACAAGCTCGGAGAATGTACCACGAGCCAAGTTAACATTGAACGTCAAGGTAAATCCCAATTAACTTAAATTTATAATAATGCAAAAGCTTGATCTGAATAAGGAAATGTTACAACTTATTATTTCGGTTGCGCAGTAGGCAGGTAGGTACAGAAGGTTACAAAAATGGATATCTAAAATATATAGTAAACAGTTGCTAATGTCTTAGAATAGAAAATTTTAAATCCCTCACTAAATTTCTAAACTAAACTAAACTTTAAAATTTAAGGTACTTAATGTTGTATTTCGTCATCTACTTTCGTGACCTGGCTTTACATACATACACTAGCTATGTATCTAAACTAGCTGCGTTCCGCGGTTTTACCCGCGTAAGTCCCGATCCCTTGGGAATATCGGGATCAAAAGTAGCCGATGTTAGGGTGAATGTAGATTTTTTGAAATCAGTCCAGTAGTTATTGAGTTTATTCATTACAAACATACGACACAAACACAAAAATACAAATCTTTCCTCTTTTTAGTATTAGTGTTGATGTAGATTAATAAAGCTTTGAACAAAAACGCAAAAATAAACCTTCTAAAATTGTGTTATATCAATATTTTGTATCAATTAGAGTACCTATCGAGAGTAAACAGAAACAATCATTAGAACGAAATAGAAAATACCGATTTGCAAAAATGCGAAATGAAAGCAAACAAAACGTAAAACGAGTTGGGCTAATTTAGCAACACCCTATTAAAAATGTATCGCTCGAGTTTGCTTCTACGTGATCAGGATCGGAAGTCAGATAATCACGAAAGTTTAATTGCTGTTTTTATAAAAGAATTCTTGGTTGCAAAAATAAAAACGTTAAAATAATTATTAGGGTTCTCACGGAGCGAAATGCAGATAAGGTTGTTGCGATCTGCGAACCGTGACCTTTTGGTCACGTCTCATGACGATAAATATACTAAACTCACACCTGACATATGTATTAACTTATAACTAACTAGCTTAAGACTAAGTTAAGACCTCTGTGGCGCGTCGGGGGAAGGCCCGACTGCAATGGGGAAGGTTGCGGGTTCGATTCCCGTCTGGTGCAAATATTTATGCTTAAAAATAAATATGTGTTTCTAATCTGAGTGTTTTCTATTCATATTATTATGTATATATTTACAAAAACTTACCACAGTCTAGTAGGTACCCAAAGTACAAGCCTAGTGCTTAGTTTGGGACTAGATTGCGCTGTGTGTAGTGTCGTGCAATATTTATTTATTATTTATTACTTACTTCACCAAATTACATTTAGTTTCCTACGCCATAATATCGTGTTAATTGGCTTTTTACCTATTTAGGTATTTGAGTTAGAAACAAATAAATGATAACAAATCTAGACTACTCTGTGCCTACTTATTATTAAAACAATAGGACCATTTGAATTGTAATTTAGGTACAAACCTTTTGTTCTAACTACTTAGTAACAATCTTCAATCTGTACTTCTGCCGAGACTCTGTCTTTTCCTATTGTATACTGAACCAATCAGTTAACATACTAACTGTAGATATAGGCATATCATATAGGTCATTTTGAATGTAGTGTACTACCTGGGTATAATAATGTTGCGATATCTGATTGGGAAGCTTTGAATCGCGACCTATTGCCACTTAATCTTTGAAATAATCTGCCTGTCTCATAATCTGGCAAGACAAGATAGACATGATTTTGAGATATACAAACATATTGAGTAATATTCAAAACTTTATTTCTAAAAGTTTTTACCCACACTACAGAAATGGGTCTGACAAGTAACGGGATTCAGTTTAGGATTTAAAACGACCATTTTTGGTGATAAAAAAAATATTCGTTATTTAAGTATCCTACATCGGTATCCTACATAAAAATACCTATGGCTGCAATTAAACTTAACATATATTTTTAAAAAGCAAATTCTAAGAGCGCTTCTTCTTATTTTCGTGTAGTGGTGTGGCTCACCTAGTGTTAGAGTTTTCAAGTCGAGAGCGCTTAGAGTTCAACTAAAATATGGACCATTAAATCTAAACTAAATATAATACCTACGTATTTAGTTTAGATTTTATACACTTGCAATTTTGTGAAATTGTGAAATTATAGCAATAACGTAAGTAGTTATTATCATGATAAAATAGAATGTAATAGAGCTCATTCGAGACATGTTTAATCCTTTGGTTAGATACCTACCTATACACTATAGTAGAAATCTATTCAGTAGATAATTTGTTAAATGAGAATGACCGTGCTACGTCTAGCAAATTGCACTGCAATGCAAATGGCTAATTTTAAAGTCCCGTCGTTGATGCGTAATTTATTTTTATACGTCGATTTAAGAGATTTTTCATGAATTAACCATTTCGAATTTACATTTTATTCGATTGTTGTTTTACAAGAGATTTTGAATCTAAAAGTGAGTTTAAATTAGTGTTAGAATTGAAGACAATGAATAGGTATTTGAATTTATTGCGACTTGGTAAACAAATTTCGGTTTTAAGGCCTAAAACAATCTTGAGGTTGGTAAAGATAAGATTTTGTTAAACTTAGTTTATAGTCCTCAACTCCGTAAAAAATGAAATTCTAAGCTATAAAGTATTCTACCAAGTTTTGATATTTTTATAAAGTGACATTAATATAATATGAACTTGGAAATAGGTTTACCTAAGTATATATGTTTATCTACTCATACTATCGTGTTATTTCTTTTATAATGTAGGTATAGATTATTTAACATTCTAAGCCCACGCCTCTGACTTTGAAAGGCATTCGGCGTAGCGTAGTTAGTTACGTACAAGATAATATTGATTTAAGTAGAGAGTTGTTGAACTTGACCCCGTCACCCTGTAAACAGTACGTAATTGTATAATTATCTGTGGACAAACAATCTCATTCATATACATAAATACTTAGTTACAAATTACAACGTTTTTTGAACGTCTCTAATCTTCTTTCATTTTGTATTTCAAGTGTTGTCATCATTACCGACTTGTATAATATATCTTTCGGTGTTTAGTTTGTAGTAGGTACTCACTTATCAACTTATTTGTATAACTTTCAACTATAAGGTAGAAATGTGAAGGTCTCGAATCAAATCAAATCAAATATATTTATTCTTTAAGAACGATGTATAAGTTACATGAACGTTTAGAAATGTCGAGATTTTACTGTGGTTTCGGAATCTTTTAGCTTTGTAACTGTACCTTCTTATGTTTACTTTACCGTCTTATGTTTTTGGGCCCTGTAGCCCGAGTCTAAAAGAATATGGATACGGTGTCC
The DNA here is from genome assembly GCA_958496205.1 of Idaea biselata. Classification (NCBI taxonomy): domain Eukaryota; kingdom Metazoa; phylum Arthropoda; class Insecta; order Lepidoptera; family Geometridae; genus Idaea; species Idaea biselata. The sequence continues at coordinate 25,222,670 of OY292396.1, read as the reverse complement.
CCCGTTGTAAAAGGCGAACAAAAGGGGTTTCTTGGTTTGGCTGAGGCTTGTTATTACCCGTCGGCCTAAGTCGTAGCGCCAAGCAGACTCGTCCATGTTCCGATACGTACCTACCTACCTACTACATATGTACCTACACTATGGTACAGCTTAGCTAGCACGCGTGCCATTAGCTACTTGCTACGAGTAACTAACTAACTAAATTACATGTCACGTTAATTTTATGCGAGTGTTAAATTTCTACAGTCATGTGCGTGTAAATAAATATTATTATACACAGGCTCAATGCCATTTCTAATGTTTCTTCAAGCCATACAATTGCTTTGTCAAATAACTAAGTCACTTATGTAGAGGTGTCGTGTGGCGTAATGAAAAATGCCATATAAGTATGAAACAAATAACCAAAGGAAATTAACTAATTTCTTGTCGAAGGGCACTAAAATGAAAGCCACATAGGTAGGCATATTAAATGTTGTGCGAATGAATACATTGTCTCTTTCGCACGATTTAATCGACGAATTTAATTCTAAATTCAACCTTATTTTGCGATAGTGAGGGTTGAAAGTCGCATACATTTCGTTCAAGAAATGGTTTCGGGCATAGCTGGGCGCCCTAACCAACTGCGCCAAGTGAGCTCAAGCCACAGGATTCATTTTATAAGGAATGCATTACTCTTGTTTTACGAGTTACGCCGGAGCTTGAGCTTACTTGGCGCAGTTAGCTTGCGGGCCCGGCTAGGCGGCTGGGAGCTCGTGGGTTCTAGTCTCGCAGGGACTTAATTTTAGAACAATAAAATCATTTTTGGGCATTCAGATGGTTAATAAAAAAATAAATTCTTCGATAGGAAATGTTTAATAAAATAAAACATAGGTATATCCCAAGGTTGAAGTTTGCTAATTTAGAGAGACAATAAAATTGAAGTAATAGTTTGAGCGACTTGATTTTGTTTCAATATTATCATTTCTTTCCTATTTTTTCGGCTTATTTTATTACCTACTATTAATCTTTCAATCAATGCATTTTATAAAGATCAATAAATATTGATGAGCTCGTCGGAATAGGCTCTGATTGATACAACTCATAGAAACATCTCGTGCCTACACTTAGATGAAAACAAAAAACAGCAGATACATTACCTAGTCTCGGCAAATGTGACGATAAAACTGCGTCTAGCTGACGCACTAGTCTCAGTTGTATGTCGAATCGTTGCCCCGTGAGCACGTGCTGTCACTCTGCGATTCTCTTTTTGAAATCCATCAGAATACCTTCTTGCTTATTTTACAAATTTATTTATTTATTTATTTGGAAATCCAACAGCTATTCCTTAAAACTAGACAAAACTAAAGTAACAACAGAAAGCCAATTAAAGGATTGCACGACTAAGTTACAGAACAACAATATACATAAAATATACAAATATAATACATATAATATACAAATGCCTAAATCATTCTTAAAGACAAATGTTTTTAAAAACAATACTTTTATGAAAATGCATGTTTTCTAGCTCATTTTTCGAATACGGAATGTTAGAATATACCGTATCTACTCTTTTTTGTTTTCATCTCGTACCTACATTGATAAAGATCAATTCGAAGCAATTGCTGTAAGTGGGCCAGTAGTGACTTTACTTGACCGATATTAAAGAACCAAGGCACAATAATTATTCTTACGACTAGCGATTTAAACTTTTTTCAGGCGTCCTTCATTTCCATTGCGCTATTCAGCAAATTGAGTAGATACGTAGCTTTTAGTTTTCTTTGTGCATAGAATTTTAAACGAAAACTTACTAATTAAATTGTTTTTAACCGACTTCCAAAAAGGAGAAGGTTCTCAATTCGTCGCGTATGTTTTTTTTTTCAGAGTTATTCAGGTACCTAAAAAGGGTAAAACGGGACCTTTCTTCTGAAGCTCCACTGTCCGTGTGTCAGTTCTATCTTATGAAATAGTATTTATGCTGACCTAGCTGTCAGACAGCTTAAATACTTATCCTTAGCGGGAAATGAATCCGCTACCATCTGCGATGCAGCCGCGGGTTCGCCCGACGCGCCACAGGGGCCGTCTAAAAATAGCCATGATCAAGCATTTCTACCATAAATCACCTCTTTTAAATTAAAACGTAGATGTTTTCAGCGTGAAAGATTAGCTAGCCGATCAATACACTAAGTTTCTTTCAAAAAGAACCTTCTAATGCCTTTATCATATAAGTATATCTATAAAATGCTTTGTCCTAGTCAACGCGCAACCTAAACCGATAATAGTACAGAGCTGAAATTTGGAGAGTGTGTTCTTTATGCGATGTAGACATCCGAGAAGACAAACAAGGACTGTTGAATTTTTTTACGGGATCGGGTAAAACCGCGGGATACAACTAGTACATAATATTAGTAGCATTTGTAGGTACTCTTTGTATACTGTAATCGTCTGTCCGAGTTTGTATTATCTGCTCGTTAAAAGCAACTTTAGTTTAAAATTCATGAACAGTGTTGCTCAATGTTCTTTGGATTTGCAAAGCTCACTTAATTATCTCTGGATTGCTTTTTAATGTAAATAATTGAGTTGATAAGTTGCTAGAATCGTGTTATCCACTCACTGAGTCTTGCTGTCGAAAAATAAATATAGAGAAATAATTGTTAGGTATATGCATTAGGCATCTAACAATTCTAAGATAAGTTAGATAAATCTACTTCTTTTCCTTTAAATTCTCTTTTAAAACAGGATTTTTATTGCGTGGGTTAGTGGATAAGATAAAATGAAATTTAAAATATGATAGGTACCTACCTACCTACCTACACAACACTCAGACTCATATACCTATATCTTCCTATGTAGGCAAATTATTTATTTTTAACTGTTTTCAGTATTTATTACAGTACTCTAGTAGACATTTCCATAACTACCTACTATAAAATTATAAAAAGAAAATATTGTCAATTTTCCTGTCCCGTTTTCCGTTTAGGTCTTGTTGGTTTTAAAGAAGAAGGATTTATTTGTTAATACGCTCCGAAACTACTAGACCGATTAAAAAACGATTACATTATAGGAGTAACAAAGGCTACTTTTAATCTAGATATTCCCACGGGATCGGAACTTAAGCGGGTGAAACCGCGGGACTCAGCGAGTATTATATACATTCAAATTCGTAACTAGATAGCCAAGCAATCTACGAGTACATCTACACTAATATTATAAAGAGGAAAGATTTGTATTTGTGTGTGTATGTGTGTGTGTCTGTATGTTTGTAATGAATTAACTCAAAAACTATTGTACCTACCTATTTCAAAAATTCTTTCACCATTAGAAAGCTACATTCAACTTGAGTAACATAAGCTACTTTAGATCCCGATATTTTTACGGGATCGAAACTTACGCGGGTGAAACAGCGAAACACAGCTAGTAAAACATAAAAATAAAAAATAACCCAGTAAAATAACGAATGGCATTACAAAAACAAACTTAACATTTGGCAACGAAGAGATAATACCGTACAAAAATAATGATCTAAATAAGGCTTTTATTGTCAACGAAACGGAATCGTAGAGCCTTTCTCACGACGTTCACGTGGATATAGCGGACAAATAAATCAACACGATTATATACACGTAATAAATACTGTACGTACATCCTTTACAATTTTAAATGTAGGTTATATTACATGCTTAAGAGGACAGTCTACCTACTTTTTCTCCATACAAACGTAGTCGACTGTTTGGATAAAGACCTCCCTGGATAAAGACATTAGAGAAAATTTGTTTATGCCATAAAACCTATATCTGCCATGATGACCATGCTACGTTTTGTTTTTTTTTTCATTTTCTAATTATAAAAGAAGTAAAATTCAGAAAAATTAGAATATGTAATAAAAACAAAATGTAGGGGCTTAGTCATGGCTGATGCTGGACTTATGGTATAAACATATTTACAGTCGAATACAGAAACGCCACTCAAAATTTGAGGCGTACTTAAATAATTGAGCAGCTTCTAAATTTTAAAATAGTATGGGTAATTTTTGAATTTGAGAGGTGCTTAGTTGTTGAAGTAGATCTCAAATTTTGAGTTACGTTTCTGTATTCGGCCGTTATTCTAATACGTATATTTTATCCAGGGAGGAAACAGTCCACTACGTTTGTAAAGTTTGTATGGAGAAAAGAGTAGGGTAGAGTAGACTGTCCCCTTAAATGAAAGGCTGTAACGTTATGTAGGTAAGACAGTAATTAATGTATGTAACTAGATCAAATTATAGTTACATGAGGCTGAGACTTAAATCGCTGTGTCCCACGTGTTACTTCGGATTACTTGTCTTGTATTCCGGTTAAAACGTAAAACCAGGCATCAAATGTAACTTACGCAAGTTGTAAAAAGTGATTGGTCTTTTTTATTGGTTTATTTCCAATAAAACGGGAAATGTGAAGTGTGCTTTAGGCACTTGTTCCTACAGCATCGCGTCATGGTTGATTGCATTGCAGGTATTATTTATTATTGCCTCTTCTTTGTTAACCGTTTTCTAATTTACCCCGATTGCTAATTTCACTTATTTGGTTTTGGATTAAAAAAGGGATAGCTGCTCTATAATTCGTCTCTGTAGGCCTACTGCGTTTCTTCGAATGATAATTTCTGACGTTCGTAATTCATAATTTGTTTGAGACTGTTCAAGAAAAGTTTCGTTTACGAAATAAAGAAGGTACCTTGTCTTGGGTCGAACTACAAACTGGATCTAGAAATTTACTGAAAGTAACCTGCCCAATTCAGTCTTCAGTGGATTTATTTGTCTCCTTTTTTGAGCCTGGGTAAATTAAGAGTCAAAAACTACCCACGCGGCTTTTAAATCGTAGGTGACTTTGTAGATTACCAAAGCTTTGAGAAAAAATATTGAAGGTTGAACTAATTGAACTCAGATAAAGTCGTGGGTAGGTATCAGCTATATCTCTATCTGCTTTATTATCATTAAGATACATAATTCATATACATAAAACAACATTTGGTGCGACAAACACCTGCCAGACGCGTGGTGGCAATGACCTCGACAAACCTATTTTTGGAAAGCAACCGACCAGTTTCGGTCTAGTAGGTAGCTGTATTAAAATTCAACCCTTTACTCGCGGCCTTTGTGTTTATTTTAATTTCATAGGGTTCTTTAATTTATTAGGAAGTAAAACGTTTCAGCTAATTTTATATCATTATTACAAATATAGGTATGTATGTAGGTATACGTACTTTCCAAATATTAATAAAAAATATGTACTTATTACTTACTTAAATAAAATGAACCAACCTTACTTACTACTTAAATAATTTTGTCGTATCATTAAAGAAATCACTTATATCTGATTATATCTGACTGATTGCCCCCTTACTAATAAACGATGACTAAATTTACGTAACGTTTGTCTCTGTCTGTTTACTTTGAAACTTCATGTCACAGTAAAAGACAAACGTTACATAAACTTAGTCATCTTTTATTATATATAAGTAAGGGGGTAAAACTCAAGATTAAATATTCCACACTATTGTTTATTATTTTCTATAAGATCGACACGCAAAGAAGAAGAAAAAATAAAGGTGCCTAAATAATATATCGTTTCGAATAAATCAACATGACAATAAATATCTTTAATTAGTAATTACGACCTTAAAATAAAAATGTACTGGGTACTATTAAATTAATACAAAAACGATCATAAAGAAAAATTATGGAGACACTTCCTTTTAACACCTGTTTAAAATTAAATATCAAACTCAAGAACAGACTTTAAATATTCACACTTCTGTGGAAAATCGATTTTATATTACTTAAGTAAATGTCAAAGTAATAAAAATGCGATCTCATTCTGCCAAATGTTACGATGTGTTTTAATTCGACATGTCTCTAGCATTGACCTCGTTAATTTCGACTCGCAAATGGCAAACATGAATTTATTCCCATTATGACATCGACTAGAACAATAGTAGGTACCACAACGCGTGACATGACTGTGTAAAAATGTTGTTAGATTCAATTGTTGACCTTTGAAGGCGGATTCCTACCGCGAGCGAAGCGGGGTCATTAAGAGGAAAGTCTACCTATTCTTTCTCCATACAAACGTAGTACTCTTTCCTCCCTGGATAAAGACATTAGAGCTTTGTTTATGCCATAAAACCCTACGTTTTGTTTTTGTTTTTAATTTTCGAATTAGAATAGAAATAAATTTTTGAAAAAAAGAAAATGAAAAAGAAACATAGGAGCATGGATAAGGCAGATACCTATAGGTTTTATGCCATATACATATTTTCTCTAATGTCTAATCCAGGGAAGAAACAGACTGAGCTCCGAACGGTATATAGAATTACCCTTGAACGATACAATTGTACATAGAAATCACCATTCGCCCATCATCGGTTCAAAGAGAATATTTTCTACCGATACCTTTATTCCCAACAGCTCGGTTCACCGAAAGAACGATAAACATAATAAATGTTTCGTTGATACCACGATTTGCAGATAAGGCGGTTCGTAGAAAGCTCCACTGACCGAAGAAGATCTTTTAATAATAAGCAGCCATAATTTCAGGCCCGCCTCTGTAGTGATTGAACTACTTAATATGAAACGGACATTACAGTCGCAGTACGCTGGTGAAACCGTGGGGCGCAGCTAGTAGATTATATACATATATATATATCAAATAATACATACTCAGGGCGACTCTGGTCTTCTTTTCGGTCTGCAACCATTTACTTTAAGGAACTCCTGATGACTTTGTATGGTGAGATCAACTACGAGAACTACGAGAATCTATTGTTTCACCTTGACTGTAATGTCCGTTTCATAATATGAAACGGACATTAATATTATTAAGAGGATAGTCTCCATTCACTTTCTCCATACAAACGTAGTTTAATAAAAAGGTAGATGCATAGTCATGCATGACAGATATAAGTTTTATGGCATAAACATATTTGCTCTAATGTCTTTATCCAGGGAGGAAAATTTAAACTACGTTTGTATGGAGAAAGAGAATGGAGAGGCGTCATACGACTCCTGCGGACACTTCTGCACTATGAAAACGATTGTTGAATAATAAACGCATCTGATGACTTTTCTTCGCCCTTGTGACACTTTGCAAGCAATAAATGATTGATTGATTGATGGGTACCCGGCTTTAGAGTTAAAAACTAACTTTGGTTTTTAACTCTAAAGCTATCTAATCAAATCGAAAGCTACTAAAGCAACTAATGCAAGTAAAACGAAGTGGTTAAATGAGCTAAAAATTTCATAACATTATGAGTTACATTGCAAACAACAATTCTAACTAATGTAATGAAAAGAATCTAAAAAGCCTTTTTCTTCCCAGAATCATATATTTTCTCTACACAAATCTAGTAACTGCTACACACATACATAACGTATTGTTATCTTATTTCCCTGTAGGAATCATCTAAGTGGAAAACTGTTATGTATGTATATTTCCTTGTAAGAACGGTACAATTCTTATTACCAGAAGAGTATTGTTAGGTTAAATAAATATGAAAGGGTGAAGTAGAGTCTGCGATGCGGTGTCGTTTAGAGGAAGTAGTCTCATCCAATTAAGAGCATGCTCGCTGGATTGCTTCCAGCGTTTTTATCGTTTTTGCAATCGTCTTCACAGTTTTCCGTTTACAATGTTAGTCAGAGTACGTTGGGAACGCCTACGCTCTGTTATTCAATTTGTAACTTAAAATTCAACAGGACAGAATATTATTAGGACCCTGGAACAATACCTTAAAACATCTAGTAAAATGGAAAAAATTCCCAGTAAATTTGGTAAAGAATTTAAAGATGAAAGACGCAAATTTGATTTTCATATCTGTGTATTTCTAAAATAGCTTTTTTATTGAAATCATTATGCTAAACGGTCGATTGTCGGAAATACTCATAATACTTATAAATTCATGACCGTTGCATTTAAATGTAAAATGTTGTTCATTTGTATGTTAAAATCGTGTGTGAATGAGACTCGTATACAACAGAGTAAAGAGGAGTAGGCAAGGCATGTCTGGAGTAATATGCAAATGAAGAGTATTGGGAGTAGCGTTGTGTCGACGACGGGCACACCGACCTCTATTGTCGCCCGCCCCGTTTCCATTGTGTGGGCTGGGATATGTGCAGCGTGGTACAGTGCCTACTGTGCACTGTACGTCAAAACGTTTTCAAGCTTTTAAGGGGAAAGTCTACCTACTCTTTTCTCCATACAAACTTTACAAACGTAGTCGACTGTTCCCTTCCAAGATAAAGTCATTAGACCAAATATGTTTATGTCACTCAAACTATATCAGCCATGACCATTGACCATGCCCTTACGTTTTGATTTTTTATATTATATTTTTTTCTAAAGTTTATTTCAATTCTCGTATTGTTAGTAAATAATATTATATTATTTATTCTAATTAGAAAATGAAAAAAAAACAAAAGGTAGGGGGGCATGGTCATAGGAGATACAGGTTTTATGGCATAAACATATTTGCTCTAATGTCTGTTTCCTCCCTGGAAACAGACACGTTTGTATGGAGAAAGAGTAGGGTAGACTTTCCTCTTAAGGTATAACGATAAAAGTACATTTTCTGTGTTGCAAAAGGACGCGTCAGTTGCAATAACTTTGTCGTTGCATTGTTTCTTTTTGCAAAGGTATACGAGTACATTAAATATGGAACGAGACACGAATCCTAAAGTAGGAAGAGGCAAAGAAGAGATACAAATATGAAATTACTTAGGTAATAAATACTTCTACTACTGTGAATTATAAATCCCGTAAGTAAGCACATCCAGATGTTATTGATACCCAGTTTGTTATTGTATACTTAGATTAAAAAAATGGAACCAGGTCGACTAGTCTGTCGTTAACTGTACGCGCGTGTAGGGGATACGACAATAATCGTCGCTCGTTGACAAAACGGTACTATCGGCGACTCGTTTCGATTTCGTGATGGACTCAACGTGTTCTTGTGATCACTGCGGTCACTATAGTATTGGAGTTTATGTCGTATCGGAGGGTGTCTGACATGTAACTAATCAACGAGTGACCCGAAAAAAACGCACGTCCAGTATCATGGGGCTATGGAACCAGAGTTATTGGTGCCCAACTTGTTGGGTTGGGCTTCACGCACGCCTTCCAATAGCTGGGTTGTAGTTGTAATGTTCGGTTGTAGAGGCCTTTTTCTATAGCAATTTTACTCGCAAACTATGAACTGGCGCTTATTTTATATCTACAAAACTCTTTGTCATGCATGAGTGACACACTGACTGACTTACTGCACAGCCTAAACCGCTGGTGTAGAGAGATGAAATTTGGAGAGATGAAATTCATAACATATAACTAAATGACAAAGGGCGTATAATTATAAAATCATGAACCTAGTAGGGCACTGCAATATAAATCTTAATTCTAATATATACTTCTACACCTACTAATATTATAAAGAGGTAACGTTGGTAACATTTATGTACCTATGTATGTATTATCTGCGGGTATAAACCACTGAACCCATTTCAAAAATTCTTTCACGAATATACATTATCGAGGAGTAACATATAGGCTTTTGATTCCGATATTCCCACGGAATCATCGGGACTTACGTGGGTGACACCGCGGGACTCTTCTACTTACTTATAAAATCTATTCTTATTGATACATACATACATATCTTCAAAGAAATTTTCTATAATTAATTATCAACTCTACGCAAAATACAATATCAGTCACATAGGAAGGAACATTTTTATTACCTACATAAAAAGAAAGAAAAAATAACATAATGATTCTACTCTAATGATGTCGTGTTTTTTTTTCGTTAGCTGTTTGAAATGGTTTTCCCGTATGAAAATCACCAACCTACATTTTTAATTTCCTCGTTCATGTACTTCAGCAAACACGGTTATTTATCAAAAGAAAACGAATTGCTACGAAAAATAAAATAAATAGATAAACCAGGAGGTATAGGTATCTACCATTTACTGTTTCAATGATGTTGATGACGAATGAAATCACTAGCCTTATTAACCACAAACCCAGTTTAGCTTTTTAAACCTTGTATTTTGTTTGTCTGTCTATATCACAGAAGTAGATCCTAAACGGTGCCACAATAATCGACCCTGAGTGCTCGGAAACACTTTACAATTGGCACATGCATGGGGAAAATCTGTCAGAGGGGTTCCTGTAACGGTATTGTCCAAAATTTCATTTCAACATTATTACAATTGCAAACAATACTTACAGTGACTTACACTCAGAATGGAACTATAACTTTCTGGCAACTGGACTGCAATCGCAACTTTATTGACTCAAAAATGTATGGAAATCCGTATTCTCTCCAAGGATTGTTTTATCGGATTGTACTATCAACTGTTATTTGACAATCGTTTAATTTGAAAGTTAAAATTTGACTGCAATTTGACCCTCATTAGTTCTATCTATTGTCTTTGGACAATCATCACTTGCCTTATAAAGTTCATCCATTGTGCATGTGTTATAGGACGGGTCCATATTGGCTCACATAAAATTCTAAGTCATATTCTTTGTCTTACTATCGATTTGTTTTCATAATAAACACTCTTCATAATTTTATTTTTCATACTTTTTTTATTCAGACATTTTTATTACTACCATCGGAGCTCATAACAGTTAGTGTTCATATTTTTTTATTCATACTGTTACTACCAAGAACAGTTTAAAATCATAATATTATTTTTCAGATTTTGTTTCTTCATAACATTCATGATCATATTTCTATAATTCATAGTGTTGTTACTAAGATTATTTATATTAATAAAGGCAACTGCAACAATTTTTTTTTTATGAACTACCCCATTATCAAACTTTAACGGAAATTTTCGATTGTTTTTGACTTGTGTTCTGTCGATTTTCATAAAAACACTTACAATTAAAATACATCAGGCTTTTTTTATTTATAGTATTAGGCGCTTTGGCGACCGCTGCCGCAGCACGCTCGCCAAAGCGCTGCACGTAATCATGTTCTAGCATAAACCTAACCCATCCGAGTCGGTGTGCTCCGTATATTCTTTTCCAAGTTCGAGTACAATGCGCGTTAAGATAACAATAGTAGGCGAAACAAATGTATGAATATAGATTAATTTATTTATTTATTTATTTATTATGATTTTCAATAATATTTATAAAAGCACTTATGATTAAGAAAATTATTTAAACAAATATTAGTAAAAACGAAATTCATAATAGTGATATTATGAATTTCAATGATTATGTATTTTAAATTATATGTTTTAAAAAAATTATCAAGAATGATCATTATGATTTAAAATGGTATGTGAAACATTTTCGGACCTCCGATGTTAGGAGTTAAAAATTTATGTAAGACGATCCGCCCCCGTTATAGGACACATGAAGGAGCTTTGTCTATTCTCATTTTTATCAATATGGTTCATTATAATCAAAGTGACACTTAATATTCTTCACGATTCGGAACTCTACGGTAGATATACCACTTTAGAACCCTACTGTACTTCTCATAATATAAAACGTGTTTGTGCATACAGAGACAATACCGTAAAAGCTCGTGCACTCGATGGTCGTGCCAAATCTCTTCATTATGTTAGCTAGAGGTGGCCAGATAGCGGTACATCTCGCTGTTTGTTTACATATTACCTTACCTATCTACCACTACCTATGTACAATACAAACACCACAACTTCACATAATGGCTTCCCAATACTTGCACAAACAATTGTTACTCTTAGTTAAAGGTAGGTAAGGTACTCTCTCTACCCACCAATAGACGTAGTCGTTAAATAAATAGAAGTTTTAAGGTCCATTATCGTTTAGCACTTTAGGTGCTACGCAATAGATATTTATCTTTATGGCGTTAAAAAAAAACACTTAAATTTGTACATAAACTTGCCCTCTCCAGAATAATAATGCCCATAAATGCAAGGATAAAGCGTAAAGTAGCCTCTTCTGTACATTGTTAATCAGGTGATAACATTGCCTATTCAATGGTATTGTTTCAAAACACATTATCCTTCGAAAACATTAAATTAAATCCTCATTCGTAGGCCGAATGGGCATCAGACACTTATTAAGATGCGTGTAGGGTATACGCTCGTCGTTACACCGGCCGACATCGTGGACCGAATGCCAATGCTTCTTCATATCGAGTCTCCCTGCAATAATTGCATGTGAATTAACTGAAATTGTGTTAAAGCCCTGTAAATGCAAAACAGGCACAGCGACTCTGTTATCTCACCGCTCGCTCTAGATGCTGTAATCGGTCCTCGGAGCGACACCATCGCATTCGTCTACGAACGATAAAGCGCCTATATAAATTACCTACATTGCCTGCGACAGCAACTGAATAATAAATTAGGGTTCGGCTAAACAGCCGTGCTAATCTGTGTTTGCGATCTCTATTCCGAAACGTTGATCGTTGACAATGGTCGTACGAGTAATATTATCGGCGTTAATACCAATAACATGTTAAACTTAAATTAAATCGCCCGGAAAACTACGCATGCCAAATTCGATTAAACTTTATGAAATCAAAGTTCATTAAAGCTTGTTATGTAGGGGATTAACAGCTGAAATTTATATTACTGCACTCATGTTTAACTTGTTAAAGAATTTCCGAATTGGAAGGAACACATAGAATTTGTCTGTGAAAAGCATTGGATACGGTTAAACATTTTGGCACCAAAATATTGATGTGGCTTCGCCGAAGTCGTTATTTGGCAGTCGGCCATTTGTAACTATCGAGAGTGTAACCTCAAGGAGAGAAACAAACTGCAAACAGACCTTGGTGAGTTAACCCGTCAATTGCACAAGTATGCAAAAGTTGATCCATACAAGTCCACCGCACAGGTTTTTAAAATTTAAAAATAATAAAATATTTTATGTCTAAGAATTGATATTCTGCTTAAGTTGCAGGATTTTAAATTTTAATTTATTAAACTTTAAAGTTCTGCTTTTAGGAACAATCTGCTTTTGAAAAAAAGCTTTTAAAATTTTAGTACCCGGCGTTATTCAAACCCGCGACTACTGGTATTCCGTCCCAGCGCGATAACCGCTACGCCACGGGAACCCTAGGCCAAAATTAAGAAAGCATCTCCAAGGAAAGAAGTAACAGGAACTAGGAACAATCTGATAATTTAGACAATTTAAAAACTCTACTGTCTACTTTTTTTTCTTTCCTACAATGTAGGTACAAAATTACAGCCCATCTTTTTTCAATATAATTGAGGAGATTATATTGAATAATATTGGAGGTTGGGTACCAAAGTTACTTGTTCTTTATAATAATATGAATTTTATATGTATAGATAGGTCAATTTTGATTATCTTGCTAACTACTGGCCATCATAGGGCCACAGGCACCACACGAAAATCCTGGCAACGGATTCAGCCGACAGCAAACTATCGTGCAAATACTAACAGCTCCAGGGCTCAACTGGGTTTAACGTCCCTGCGTGGAACACAGCCAAGCAATAAAACTTGATGTTTATACAACGACTCTGCAACATGCTAGTTTATGTATCGAGCTCAACTTGAACCGTACACCAATACAACCAGTCGTAGATACAGTTACAGCAGACGAGCCGGTTGTGATTGTGACAGTGGCTAAAGTAGCGAGCCTCGACAAAACGGTCCACGAGAAATCGAATGTAAAGGTTTTCAAATTGATTTTTTTATCAGTGATATAATAGGTGTTGGAGCACGCGGCAGGTGAACTGTTATTATTGGAGTTAACGAGACCATTGTTCTCCAGGTCCACAGTCATCCGACCTGCATTGTCTGCTCGCCAAGTGTTTTAATAAACCTCACCATTGTTAACATTTACAGTTTTTATAGGAACTCGTCTTTTGTCACTCACAATCGCAAGGGGTTTACTGCCTTTTTAATTCCTGATTTCTTCAGTTATACAACGCTTTTTTTCTAGAAAACATTCGTTAAATCGCGCAATAAAAGAAAATAAGAATCACAAACAAGAATACACAAAGAGTACCTATAAACCTACTTTACGGGCCTTAGATATAAATATATTTATAACAAGCAATTTAATTCTGAAGCAATCTTTAATTGAATTTAAATTTTTGTGAGTTTTCAAGCAAGGCTGTAAGGACTATTATGTATTTCTATTCAAGTTTTATCTTATTAGAGTTGTGTATGCATGCCGCAATGTCAGAAGGCAAGCCACAATTAATCAAGAGAACCTTGGAACTTCGTGCTCCACATCTTAAGACGTAAATTAATTCTCCCATTAATAACGTAGGTGCCATGATCTTCCTAATATACTACCTACCCCCACTGAAGTATCTACTGAATCGATTATTGACTCAGTTGTTGTCAATGAAATACGTTGTAGGTAGATACTTATTATTATTGTAGGTATACTTATTGTTATTCATGTTATTTAAACATAGATTAGAAATAGCTGTGTTGTGACAATCTTGTAACGGCATCAGCGATGCTGCGACTTGAGACACCGTAAACCGCAGATGCAGTGATCTAAAAAGCTACGAAATAAGTAATTAAAACCCACTAAGCTCATGAGAATATTAAACACTCATCCGGTTTTAAGATTTGTGAAACTAGTTCAAACACTTAAGGGCCCTATTCTGAAAAACTGAAAATCCATGTCGGGCGCATTGAAAATTGTTGATTATTTCATGACGGAATGTCGTAGAACTTTTTTTTGTGTACAGATTGTAGGCGACATTGTTTCCGATATTTTAGTGCAGTTTCCATACAAATATGTCGAAACGTATTGAAGCCTATCGACATTTTAGCCAAATCAGACATTTTTTGTCTAAAATTTGGATAGGCTTTGCACCAATAGGAGGTTCTTGTCTTAAAACTACACCAAAATGTAGGAAACAATGTCACCTACAATCTGTGCACAAAAAAAAGTTCTACGACATTCCGTCATGAAATAATCAACAATTTTCGATGAGCCCGACAGGGATTTTCAGTTTCAAGGTCGTTGGCGTTGATACTCCTCTTAACGAACAATTTTATAAATACCTATGTTACCTACTCGTACTACCTATATGCTGAGCTGACTTAGTGGGTAAAATTTATCAAAATATTTCTAACAAGTTTTCTTAGTGCTTTTTGAAAAAATGCTCTCAAAAACTTTAGTAGGTACCCGGCGGGATTCGAACCCGCGACTATTGGTCATCCGAACCAACGCGTTAACCGCTTCGCCACGGGTAGCCCTCCAGCCGCCCGCCGCCGGGTACTAAAGTTTTTGAAAGCATTTTTTCAAAAAGCAGTATTCCTAAGTGTCGATTAACACTAAGAAATAATGTTTACAAGTTTTCTTAGTCTATAATTTTATTACCGGAATTTCTCAAATTGGAATAGAAAACAGAAACTCTATAAATAACAGCAGCATAAAATCTGTTCTATCTAAGTGCAAGTGCAATAAAAGCCATAGATAATCAGAAGTTTCCTCCATTCAAGAGTCGCGCTTATATTTGTTTCAAATAGCTATTAAACATTTGGTGACAACGTGAGTGTAAAATGTAAGTTGCAGCAATAAACCGGTGCTTTAGTTCGATGTTTGAACAAACGATTAGTTGGGCAGCGTAGGTGGTCATTTGCTGCATTCGGACCAGTTCAATAACGGGCCGTATTATATTTAGAAACAAGATTAAATGCAGAGGTACCTACTGAATGCACTGATTGACGTAATACTCTATATTCGTTCCTTGATATCGCTCCAGTAATTCTATGAACGATAAACTAACTCTAGTTGAAATGGAACGCGCTAGAGAAATAATAAAATTTGGTGTTTTAGTTTAGGTAGTACCAAGAATCCCAGACACAAAACTTTGCCAAGAAATATTTTGAACGAACATAAACAATTTTATATCTGTTTCCATTGTTCTAACACCCGTATTTATAGACGATTCTGAGTGATTACTTTGGCTAAGTAATGCCCTGTCTCGCTCTAATCAGTGATTTTTAAAGTCAACGAGAATGTGACAGACACATAACTTAGACAAGTAATTACTTAGAATTGACCATAAATACGAGTGTTAGATTATTCGTTGACTGAGATTACAATCACTGTCTCGAGTTAACTATTTGTGAGACACGTCTACCCACCGTATTAAGAGCCCTATAGCCGCTAAACTCAAAATCCATGTATTTTTTTTTGTAAATGGATTGTAATCGACATTGTTTCCGACATTTTCGTGCAGTTTCCAGACAAATATGTCGAAACGTATTGAAGCCTATCGACATTTTAGCCAAAACAGACATTTTTGGTCTTAAATTAGGATAGGCTTTGCACCAATAAAGGGGTTTTTGTCTTAAAACTACACCAAAATATAGGAAACAACGTCACCTACAATCCATACACAAAAAAAAAGCTCTACGACATTCCGTCATGAAATAATCAACAATTTTCGATGAAACCGGCATAGATTTTGAGTTTAGCGTCTATATGGCTCTTAAAGTAATGTTATATTGTACTATACATCTTAGTTTCAACTTCGTATACAATTCAGCAATCGATTACAAACGCTACCACGAGTTACAATGACCAATCAAATCGATTCGTCGTAGATAAGTAATGGCATAAATTCTAGTTTCTCAAAATCAAGGACGATCGTTTTTGTCCAATCGTATGATGTAATTTATTACTGGTCTAACAACAATTTTGTTTTTATTTACGTCAAAATATCAATCAAACTAATTGAATAGAAAACCTAATGATCCACCGCGTTATTACAAAAGACAAAAAGTCAGTGAATAGCATTATTTATGAGCAAAATGCTAATGAACATCTGGTTTATTAAAAAAGTAGGTACCTACCCATGTAAGTATCTACCTAGTCACCTTTTTAGAGTCCATCGTCAATCATACGCGACCTAAGCTAGTAAAAACGCCAAATGACGTGATAAATTGAGACAACCAGAGCAATTATGTCCATTGCTTAAAATCTGTTCATTTCTTTTTCCGCATTTAAAACCGCACGTAAGGGTAATAACTTAATTTTACTAGGTTACGTTTCCACCAGATATGTGCGAAAATAACTTGCTATTGATGTGTTTGTTAGAAACAAAAGTATCATTCCATTTTTATAGCCTTTTTAGCGCAGCTCCAGCTTAGGTGGATTCTATTGGTTTTTAAAAAACGCATCCATTGCAAGGCATTCTCGCACATCTCTGGTGGAAACGTAGCTTTAGCTATAAATATACCGTACCTACATACGATTTTAAGGACCACCAAAACGTGGTTTGCTAATTAATTCCAATCTATGAATTATTAATGTGTAGGTAGGTAGGTGCCTGCCTATATCTGGACGTTTCCTTGTTTTTTTTTTATTACACATTGTGAATTGGTGTTGCTTAGAATATTTATCTTGAGCTGGAGAGTATCTTATTATTTAAACATCAATAGCTTTATTAATAAACGTGGAGTAAGGTCGAAGTAGTGAGAACATGCTTTATCTTTTTCAGTGACAAGAACTTTTAAAGTTGACAGAAAGAAACAAAAAGTGGTAAAATTACTCCGACCTTACTCCACGTTTATTAATAAGGTTATATGAGTAGGTACGGAAAGTACAAACTAACGCGTTTGCGTTAACGTGAAACTTGAAACTTATACGAAAGAAGTAACAGTAAAAACGTGAATACCGTAGAGTTCCAAAATGGCTACCTTAAGGGCCCTATTCTGAAAAACTGAAAATCCATGTCGGGCGCATCGAAAATTGTTGATTATTTCATGACGGAATGTCGTAGAACTTTTCTTTGTGTACAGATTGTAGGCGACATTGTTTCCAATATTTTAGTGCAGTTTCCATACAAATATGTCGAAACGTATTGAAGCCTATCGACATTTTAGCCAAATCAGACATTTTTTGTCTAAAATTTGGATAGGCTTTGCACCAATAGGAGGTTCTTGTCTTAAAACTACACCAAAATGTAGGAAACAATGTCACCTACAATCTGTGCACAAAAAAAAGTTCTACGACATTCCGTCATGAAATAATCAACAATTTTCGATGAGCCCGACAGGGATTTTCAGTTTCAAGGTCGTTGGCGTATATACTCCTCTTAAGTACTCATTTGATATTCAACACTGCAACACTGCGTCCTGGGGCGTATTCATGGAGTTCTGTGGTAAAGTAGCAGGATAAGTTATGGAAAGGAGTAAATAGATGGTTCTACCTACGAATTTTATAATAAAATTCTAGAGTGTAGGAAAGGAATGCAAGGCTGGCACCACAGAACTCTGGTGGTGGGTCCCGGGGCGGTTTGGGCGGTGTTGGGCGGGTTGTGTGTTTGTGGATGAGATAGTGTTTTAAGTAAATTATTTTTTTTATGTTTATTATTTTGTATATTATAACTTATTTGAACAGATAGACAGACAGACAGAGTTACTTTCGCTCTTGTAATGCTAGTAAGGATTATTATAGTAAGTATGGATTATTGCTCCAGTTCCACTTTTCTTCAATAATATTATATATGCGACAATGTAAATCACATGATAACTGCAAAAAAAAAAAATATACAAAAAAAAACCCCATGAGTTTCTTGTGTCTTCTTCTCATGTCATGGAGGTCGCGATCCGAAGACATAGTAAAGTAGCTTAAATTAAAAAAAAATTACATGTCAAAGAGATATCTTGCTAATATCCGAATGAATAAACGTACTTTGATTTTTATTTTTTTTTGCATTAATAAATTAATGTAAATTGTTAGTATCTATCACATCTATCACCTTCTCTGTTCCTCAAGGAAGATAACTTTTTCTAGAGTTAAGCTCTCCTATGTAGGTACATGTATTCTTCATAATAGAATGTTTTGTGTCGAGGAATGGATTTAATGGCCTGATTGAGATGCAGGACTTCAACTTTAAGGCCTTAGGCCACTCTAGAGGCCGAAAAAAATAGGCTTTTTGGGATTTTTTTTTCAGAAATACTACAAATTAAATCGAGATAACAGAAACGTGATTTTATTATTCATATCAGTGACTGCTTACAATAATTTTTTTAAAACGATTTAGTGCAAAATGGCGGCTGTGCAGCGTTTTTGCGATGACGTCTCTTTTTTTTCGGGGTCCACGGCCGGACTAACAGCTCCTGTAATTTTTTAAATCATAATGAGCCAATGAATTTTTTTTTATTATATATAATAACTGCTATAGAAGTACGTAGGATTTTTGCGATATATTGATTTTTGGCCAAATGGCGCCCTTCTAAAGTGGAAAGTGAAGAACTTGCCTAAAAAAATTGTCAGATAATTGTTAATAACGAATGAACTGCGCAATATAAAAAAAAATCCTACGTACTTCCATAGACAATGTATTTTTCAAGATATTTTTAAAATTTCAAGTTAGTCGGTTGAAAATTGCCTGAGTTATGAGTCCGGCCAACTTGAAAAATGCAGTATTGAGATAAACGCGTTTGAAGTTTTGAGTACTAGAAAATCATGAGTAATTTTACAATACCTTTAATCTGCGATGCCTGCACCATACAATTGTCCTTCAGATTATCTTCCTGCTCTTGCATTTCTTTTCTGCTTGATCTTGAAGCGACTTGATTTTTCGAAAATTCTAGGGTGGCCTAAGGTCTTAATTAACAAAACTTCAAAGTTATGTTCCCATAACTTAAGCTGTAAGCTCTTTGATATTCCCATATCAAAGAGCTTACAGCAAGCAGAACTTTGCCTGCTTTGCTAAAAAACTGCGCCCTGCTTATTTGTTCCATGAACAAATTCAAAGGCAGGCCTGCTTAAGAACTGCCCTGCATTTAGATTGTTTTTAAAACTAACCTATTGGTGGACTTGCAGTTATAGTTAAAAACAAATAATAGATTGTCAATTTCAAAGCTCTGTAATGTATATCGACTTTACAATCTTGACTGTACCTAGTAGGTTTATACTGGGTACGCTAGTACATGTAGGTAAACCAAGTATTTGGCATGGCTGATCATAATTATACCATTATGCCATTACTCCTTTCGGAGGCACGCAGTCTGGGTCCTCAAGGTTAAATTGCGTCACGAAATACTTACCTTTATTGCGCTTTAGCTTATTTAATATAAACTGCCCACACAGTTTGATTGAATTATAGGATAGCTGTGAATGTTGTTATTGAAAAGGTAGGTAAAATACAATTTTTTAGTCCTTTCTTTTACCTTATTTAAACGATTTCTTAAAATAGGAGACCAGAAGCTCCTATTTACCCCATTCAAACCCCATATTTATGAATACAACATTTTGTTGCTATTTTTCTAAAACAACTGAGCTATTATTCAACTAAAATTATTGTAACCGTCTTTCAAAAAGGAGGAAGTTTGTTTACAATGCCGCTGTATGTCAATTTAAGATTTACTTTTTCAAAAATAGGTGTCGTGGCTGCATTGCCTTCTAATTATTTTCTTATTAACAACAAAAACATAACAATATATAAAAACTAGAGTTGCTACGATTTTTTCTAAAATTGTCTTGTACCTATATGTATAACCACCGTAATGCGTAAGTACCTATCATGTGTAGCTACCTACTATGTACTAAGCTGCTTACGTGTAGGGGAAAATAGATAAGATAACTGAGATGTGTAGTTGATTAACTATGTTGATATTTCATTAAATTAATGAAGTGAATGGCTGATAATAAAATTAGATTACAAACTTGCGAAGTTGTCTTAATTACGAATAATGTTTGATTATTATTTGAGCTATAAAAAGTGGGTATCAGAATTATTAATGAGTTTTACCGTGTTAAGTATCAAATAAGTACTTAATGTAATTAGTAAATTATAGACATCGATCATTGAATATTATTATTTTTAATCGACTGGTCAAATATTACCTACCTACGATTTTGAGATCATCATCATCATCATCCGAGCGATGTTCCCGGTTGCATCCCTCTCGAGAGGGGTCCGCTTTTACGTCTCCACTTCGCACGATCTTACGACGTCTAGCCAGCACTTCTTGGGTCTTCCCAATCTGATTTTGAGATAAGTACTCGTAAAACCAATGTGTCCCAAAATAGATTTGTTGATACCTATCAGTCCATCTCAGAACTTTCAATTGTTTAGGTCAATATTGGACAGCTGCTGGGCAGTTCAAAATATATGCACCTGTCGATGTAAAATACAAAGAGATTTCTAACACTCATCGCAAAAGTTAAAGGAGAAAGTGATTCAGAAGTTTTTTATAGTTTTTCCTTCTGAATTATCCACTTTCTGTAAACCACTTATCATCATCAGCCAAAGCTACGTTAAAGTCAAACCACATATACCACTTTGCAATATTCTGTAAAAGGTAAAGAAATGAATCTCGTTTGGCGCTTGCATTTAACGTTAGGTGTGAATTTATAACTAAGTAAACCAACAGACGACTAATAAACACACACGTAGCTAACTAAATAACGAATCGTAAAAGGAATTATCTATTTGGTTTAGTATCTCCTTAAGTTTTAATGCTCCATGTTTGTGCAATACGGAGAACTATAGAGACTGTTTTTTTTTCTTAAAAATAAACTTATTTGTGGATTGTTTTTTTCCATATACCTAGGTACATTATGAATCTTATAGGCGTTGTATGAATGTACCAACACTTCCATATGGTGGATAGAGCATGGATGGGTTTTGATATTCCCAGATGTAGAAACCCCCACCTCAACCCCCAAAAACTTTCTTAGCATTCGCTTACTCCTTCGCATTCCTCTAGAAAATTAGAGATGCGTCACGAGTACTCACGAGTCCAGGCATTTTTCCATCGTTATAACGGGTAGGTGGTTTGGCAAACCTTCACTCGAACTTTGGTAATGCTATGTCTCATACATAACAACCTAGATGAATGTTAAATTGACGTTACCAAGCTCTTTTTATTAGGTATTGGTGACGCAAGTTTATATGAAGATAGAGCTCATAATATTATCATCATTCAATCTTTATACGTATTTCATTACGAAACAGTTTCTCTAGAAACCCGGGTGTTGTCCCTTACACAATAAACATGCTTAGTAAGAACATAAATTTATCGTTAATAACGGGATGAAATATTCATAGGTATCATATAGTAGAGTCAGTTAACAACAAGAATGCGGGGCTGTGATGCAATGCAGACCCACCTGCGCTTGCGCCGCCAAGCGGTCTTCTATAGGTAGGTACAAGAATGTACTTATGATTCAAAAACCAATGTATGTTAGTAGATACTTATTAACGTCAATCGTATACCTACATATAAACTGGTTAGTTCTGTGATATTACCAATGCAAGTGTCGATCCCGTGGTAATTTCGAAAATAAACCTTTAAGATGATGGGGGCATCTAAAAAAAGAGACCATGACATAGGCACAAATCTATATGAGCATCAAATTTTAGCCTGTCCTTTGGTTGAGTTGTGCATTAATTAATGCACAATTCAACCACTTTGTCGTTTGTCGTCAATGACAATTATACTGTGAAATTATTGTCATTGAGGACAAACGATTTTATAAAGCTATTGCGTTTTTATAACATAATTTCAATTGAATCATTTCTACGATAAAAGCAGCCATTTTTAATTGATAGATAAATAATTATGGTTATGATCAAATTGCGCTTTGTTAGTAAATACGGTTACTATTATAGGGGATAATTGATTAAATCGAACAGCCATTTTAATCACACCTTTTCTGAAATACTCCGCATTCATAGATTCATAGCACACATTCTAACATTAGCAAAAAAAAAAAGACAAAAGTGCCCCCGAGTGGATTTGTATTTTATAATATACGTGAATACAACTTTTGACAAAATATTCTGAACATATAACTCGTGAAACAATTAGGTAAGATAAAAAAATACTGTCTGCATGTGCAGTCACTATATTTTAGTGAGTTATTTTATAAAAACTGTTAGTAAGTATAGTTTGTTGTTATAAAAATTGTAGCTGGGTAGCTATCTATTTTTATTCTTTGAAAGGTAGGTAGGTACGACTTAAGAGGATAGTCTCCATTCTCTTTCTCCATACAAACGTAGTTTACATTTTCCTCCCTGGATAAAGACATTACAGCAAATATGTTTATGCCATAAAACTTGTATCTGTCAAGACTATGCATCTACCTTTTTAATTTTTTTCGTTTTATTATTTTTTATTATTATTTTAATTAAAAAATAAAAAAAATAAAAAGGTAGATGCATTGTTATGTATGACAGATATAGGATTTATGGCATAAACATATTTGCTCTAATGTCTTTATCCAGGGTCCTCCCTGGATAAAGACATTATGTAAATGTAAACTAAGTTTGTATGGAGAAAGAGAATGGAGACTATCCTCTTAAACACTTTTGGTAAGTACAATTTAACCAACTCGTCGCGTCGAACAAACAGCGCGCGCAGTATGTACGTAAATTATAATTTTTGAACGTTAGAGTAAACGTATGAAAATACTTGTCTTATACTTAGATAATCAAAATATTAAACTTTACGGTACATTTATTTTTTTTAATCCTCTCCTAATATAAATATTTAGTTTTAAGATAGAAAACGCCTCGTAATATAAAAAAACACATAAATAAATATAATATTTAGAAAGTTGTAGTCATTGTGGCGACACATTCAGATTTCTCACCAAAACAAAACAATAGGCATTGAAATGTGAGCAATATGCAACACACAGGTTGGCATAATGTTATGATTTCTTTTCTATAAGTTGGTGTTTTTCTCTTGTTATTTTTTAGGATATTAGCGTAGGTACAGCATAAGGTATTTTACCATATTTAATCAATTAATAGTTAATCCCTATAAATATACGCATTACATAATATATACAGAGTCAACCAATTGATGAATAATCGACTTGGCATTTAAAACGAACTTAGCCTTTTTGCATCGCTCACTAATATGGTATAGAATAGAACAGTGGTAGTGCTTCTAACCAAATTATGTGGCTTTCTCAAAGGACGAGAAAAAGAGACTGATGTTTTTTGTCGACATAGAAAATATTTCTCGTACTCGTATGCTACTACTGCAGTACAGGTATGGAGTGGGCCGTTGCTAGAACGGTATAGGTAGTGGATAAACCTGTATATTAGCGGGGCTTTTCTGTATAATAGGTAAGGTAGGTACCATATATTTCCAGAATTTATCCTTTATTTGAGGTTATTCTTAGAATTTTCACTTTATTTTGTATTTGTAATTCTACTTAACACAGACCATTGGCGTGGTGTGGTGTGGACATAACGATGCGATAAACGTGCTAGAGCAAACGCACTAAGATCTTGGAATAACATTTCGCAGAAAACCTTTGTTTAATCATGGAATCCTAAATAGACACGTTATGAGTGTTATATTATTATAATCCTGCTTGGTTTTCATATTGTTTTACATGTTTTTTTTTATGAAAAGTGCAAAGATTTGTACCTTTAATTTGTTTGTTACTAATCTTTTTTGAATTTCAAACTATAGCTGCTAGTTTCGCCTTGGAAGCAAAAATCAATATGATCAATATGTCCGTCTCCTGGTTCTATGCTACCTCGCCACCAATTTTTTTTCAGCCAAATTTTATGCCAAATCGGTTCAGTTGTTCTTGAGTTATAAATTTTAATAGTGTAACGAACACGACTTCTTTTATATAATACTAGCAGAGTCCGCGGTTTCACCCGCGTAAGTCCCGATCCCGTGGGAATATCGGGATCAAAAGTAGCTTTTGTTACTCAGGGTGAATGTAGCTTTCTAAAGGTGAAATTAAAAACATCGGCACAGAAGTTTTTGAGTTTCTTCATTACAAACATACAGACACACACACACACACACACACACAAAAGTACAAATCTTTCCTCTTTATAATATTAGTGTAGATGTAGATATAGATTACATAAATGATTTTTTACTATAGTTTTAGGTACCTAACAAACGTCTTGTTTACGGAATAAACAGGTGCTTGTCTGCTTAAATAAAGACACTCATTAAGAAGAAAACGATCGCCCTGATAGCTTTGAAGGTTCATTCATTTTTACTGCTGATTGTGCGGTGAAAACACCTGGGTGAACTGGTAACCGATGAACAATTCCGTTTCCTAGTTCCGAAGTTCATAATGACCCAAGAACCATTAAGATATCTAAAGCTCTAGTTTATTATTAAGTAGTTGGAATCATATTCCTTTTGTTGCAACTTAATTGTCTTTCTTGTTCTTGTCGTATTAGGGTTCCGTAATCGACAAGAAACCCCTTCTTAGGAAAAGAGATCGGTTTAAGTGATAATCTCATTGTGCCACATCTTAGCTCGGGGCCCTTAGGACCTAGAACACTAACACTAGGTGCGCCACACCTCTGTACGAGAAGAAGAAGAAGGACCTAGAAAGCTATTTCATAAAGTAAGCATATTATGTAAAGTAAGCTTTTGATGATCGGAACTTACATTAGGTTGCGTCACGGCATAAAGAAGTACCTACAGTATGTTTATATATATATATATAGGCAATGTGTATAATCCGGCATTGTATAGAATGCCTAGGCATTGTAAGCGCATCAGGCAATGTGTATAATGAACGACGGCAGCGGTCGCCGAAGCGCCTAATACTATAAATAAAAACATTATTAACATTTATTTCATATACAGTGCGATTTTTATACATCACGCCTTTTTTATTTACAGAATAAGGCGCTGCGTGTAATCATGTCCTAACCTAACCAAGTCGGGGTGCTCCGTTTAGTTTTTCCGTGCTTTAGATAGTTAGATAGCATCGGGATTTTAACTGTAAATATTTTAATATTAGATACCTATTCGAATACGTACACCCCTAAACCCCCTGCTAGTATATAAAAGCTTATTTTAAATGAAAACTGTTGGTTTTTTTTTGTATCATGATCAAATTTCCATAATCAAGTGGTAAGAAATGAAAAAGAAAAACACGTAACATACATTACCTATGCGTCAACCGGCATTCTATACAATGCCTAGGTATTCCATACATTTCCTAGGTAAAGTGTAAAATAGTTTGAACATTCAATATCATTTCACACATTGCTTGGACGACCCCGGCATTCTATACAATACCTAGGAAATGTATAGAATACCTGCATTATACACATTGCCTAAGTATAACATGTATACCGAATCTGCAAAGGGACGTTAAGGTAATATCAATATGTCTATCAAAACTAGTTAGAGTTTTAGTACAACGTATTCAAAGTTGTAGGCATGAGATTTCATTTCATTTATATAAACACTAGCTGCGCCACGCGGTTTCACCCGCGTAAGCCACGATCCCGCGGGATTTACGGGATTAAAAGTAGCCTATGTCCTGCTCCAAGGTCTTATCTATCTCTATACCAAAATTCATCAATATCAGTTAAGCGGTTTAGGCGTGAAAGCGTAACAGACAGACAGACAGAGTTACTTTCGCATTTATAATATTAAGTAAGATGAGAGTGACGCAGTAAACCTCTGTTTATTTGAAACCTGTCAGCTTTTGGTAGATAAGTAGGTATTCTGCTTCAGTAATATATACTTTTCTTTATACTCTGGTTGAGTCTTGAAAATCAATTGTTTATTTATTAACTTAGATACCTTAGGTTAGTTGCCTCTCTAATTGCTACCTCTAGCTCGAGGGTAAGGATTAAGTAATCGAATAGATAGTAGTAGGCATGTAAACATCAGAAAGTTGCAAGCTGATGCATTAGATAATTACAAAGCTGTATGTAAAACCTACCTATGAAGTTGTGTGTGTGTGTATATACATAGATACTATACTTATACTATACTATACCTACCTAGGTACCTATACTTCGTTTTTTAATTGTGTACCTACTATGATTTGATACACTTTCTGAAGAAAAATGTCAAATACATACCTACCGTATTGTAGTCTGAAATTCAAAAAACTATAAGTATACGTGAATATCTAGGTAGGTAGGTAGGTACTGTAGTATTATACCAAATTATCTTCTAACAATATTTTTTGCTGGAAACACCTATGCAGTAGGTACCTCTCAAAAAGCAAAACATTCAAATAACCATGTCCTAAATTGAATGTAATCTGTTAAATTACAACAAAGTTTCCGTTGTCTAAATGCTTTGACATTTAGGTGCAACATAATGATGGTAATCTTGATCGATGGCTCGACTCATCCACGAGTCGATTCTAACTCGCTTAGATGTAAAACCAGAATTAAACTTAATTGCTAAGAATAAAAGTCGGTGGAACTCGGACCAGACGTAGAAGTAATTACTTTTCTACAGGCTTTGAATTTTAATCGTTTGCGGGGGTTGCGTCGAACGTTAGGCGGCACCTACACATACAAACCTACACGGTTTGCGTTTCCTTCTCTGCATTTCTTACCCACTGCACCAATAAAATGTTTGACGGTATGACGTTTTTTTTACAAAATGGTCAGTTTCAGCTAGCCCTTTCATGAAATATAACCGTTTCATGAAATGGTTGCCCACATCACGAAGTAATCCACATTACGAAGTGATCGATTCTAAGATTCGACCACGACCAAGACATATTAATATAACCGTATGCATAAGAAATTCTATGTGGAAACATGATCACAACTAAAAACTTCGTTTGTTATTTTAACTTACATTGAACCTTTCGTTAGATCTTCCATAAGACGGCAGGTGCAAACCTTCGTTTGTAGGCGCACTGTCTCGCTATTGGTTGATGCGCTGCGCAGGCGCTGATTTACTACCGCATCCCGCCAGCTGCTGGTACAGTTAGCTAACAAACTCTGCCTCACACAGGCTCTCACATCAATGTTTAAACATGTCAAATACAGGAAATTGCAGAACAAGATCCTTTACTGATACCTACAGACAGATTAATGGCTGGGTTTACGTCCAATTTTATACACCCATTTGTGGAAATATTTAATTTATAATACTCACCAACTGTCCAGTCTGTGCCGAGCTCCAGAAATGTCATTCGATATTATAGGTAATACGGTACAAACCACCTTTATAAACTAATCAAACCGACCGACAGGTACCTAATCGTGTATTGTGCTTGTTTGGTAACTGGCGGAGACATTCATTTTGATCAGTCTCTGCTTTGCATTCAAAGGCACAAATACCATGGCTATTTGGGAACGTATTAATCAAGATTGTTAAACGTGCTGCCGTATATGAAAATAGACGTTCTAAAGTGATTTGGTGTGTTCCGCATAACGCGGCGCGGTATGGCCTGAAGCTAGCGTGACCAGAGACATGACAGCGGCGACGGCGGCAGCCGCGCCAGGACACGCCGAGCCAGGCACGCCTGGCCTCCCCCGTCACGCGATACCACTATCTTCACTCTACAAGGAAAAATATTACAATTGTACGAAATGATATCCAAATTGCCTGCCAGTTTGTAACCGAAAACTTTCTTTACAATCAGCTTGTTTTCGGTAGGTATAATTTTCCGCGGAGTTTTTATTGAGCAATTACATTTAAGAGGATAGTCTCCATTCTCTTTCTCCATACAAACGTAGTTTAAATTTTCCTCCCTGGATAAAGACATTAGAGCAAATATGTTTATGCCATAAAACTTACCTATATCTGTCATGTCATGACTATGCATCTACCTTTTTATTTTTTCATTTTATTATTTTTTATTATTATTTTAATTAGAAAATAAAAAAAAATAAAAAGGTAGATGCATTGTCATGACAGATATAGGTTTTATGGCATAAACATATTTGCTCTAATGTCTTTCTTTATCCAGGTAGGAAAATTTAAACTACGTTTGTATGGAGAAAGAGAATGGAAACTATCCTCTTAAGAATTTCTGATACTGTTAGCTCTAAGAAATTTTACGATACATAGGTATTATAGATACAACTCCGACGAACGTAGGTTTGTCACAAATAACACGTCATATTTAGCTTATGTCGGTAATCTCTCATCTTGTGAGGTAATTAACCCAAGAGATAAAAGGCAGAGTGGTGTCTTTGCGAAGTAGCGTCGAGTTATTAGTCAGCGTCATCTGCACCACGTTTCTTTTGTCACAACGTCATTCATAACGGAAGGGCGGGGACGCGGACCTTGTACGACCGCGTCCATCATTGAGGAGAGATGAACGCGATTAGGAACAAACTCCCGATGCCCACATCACTATGATTAATGTTAATTGCACCTCGATTTCCTCATAGCTGATGATTGAGACTGTCATTAGCATTAGACTGTACCCGCAGGCGACCACTGCTTGTAGGTATACTTTTCTTGATTCCCAGGATATCTTAGTGAAAGCATACACCGCAATCACCCCAATGATCTGTAATTATTGGTAATTCTCGTTTTAATGACATATTAGGTGTATGTAATCAACCTACATATTGTAGGTAGGTACAACGACATCAAATATATTGCACGCAAAAGGTACGAGTAATACAGGAAAAGTAGAACATTAAATAACTAATAGTAGACTACTGGAACTCGTCCGTCGAGTGTTGAGATAAATCGAATCGCCCGACACAAATAGAAATTGTATTTTCTAACTAAGTGATTGGGTTGTCAGTGCTAGGTATTAGGCATCAGACTAAATTTAATACTCTGCTTAAGACCGCATTCTTCGAATTGTTTTCGTTCTTCTGTTGTGATTGTTTTAGTTATTGGTGGACTTAGCAAGAATGTTTTTGGGAACAACAGAGAACGATAACATGTTTTCGAATATGGCACGTTAAAACCGAAGAAACTCGGTTGCAACTGTACCTAGCTTGCCGTAAAGGCGAATCGTCTCTATGTACCCTTTGACTGTTTCCAAAAACAAATTTACGATATGCAAAACGAACTAAACCAATTATTCCCAACAAAAAATGGAGAACTGGGCTCTTAATTGCATTCAAAATTTTAAAATCCTATTAATACAACTTAATCTTTTAAATTCAAATTTGAAAACTGGAAATAAGTATTAGTTTTTAGTATTACTATATTTTGTTTTTCTAAAAAATCGAAGTAGCTACACGTGCTTTAAAATCAGAAGGTAGCTTTGTATTATTTTTTTAATCGGTGTTTCGTAACGAAATTGTTGCAATAAGGCGTTAGGTATGATTTATAGTCTTAGATTGAGTTGACCTGGCTCCAGTTCAGTGGTTCGTCACAGACCGATGCAGACCGACACTCACTACTTGTTAACGCAACTAATAACCCGTTAAATTCGATTACTGCGTGTACCTACAAATGAAAACGAAAGTTGCCCAACTATTTGCCACTATCACACCGGTACACAAAATATGCTACACAAAAAATCTCGGGCAAGTTGACTCAGAAATGAATTCGTCTCAATGGGTTATGTAACTTTTAGTCACACTGATTACTCTTTTATACCTTGCTTAAGTGGAAAGTCCAACTCTTTTAACCAGGTTAATAATGCAGGTGATTGGAAAAATGAATCATTTGCTCACTATCTCTACATGCATTACCAGGATGTTTATAAATGGGTATTTTAAGAAGATATGACTATGCGCTAAAAGACAAATAACTATTGAAATCGATTTGCATGTTGCGAGTTCAGCATAATTTACAATATTTTTTTAAATATTTTCTTATAATTAACAAAATTATAATAATATGTCCTTCTACATAACATTGATGTTACATGGATCTAAAAGGACATATTAGGTAATGTGCGTATTTGGTAGATAGTACCTACCTACTAAACAAACCACTACTGTATAGGTACGGCATTATGTATTCTGTGCCTCTATAGAAACAACCTAACAAGTTGTTAGTTTTCCTTTATCGCCCATTGTACCAACAATTACCGTGACACGATTGTAAATAAAAACAAGATGATTGAATGTTCGTTAATTGCACTTTCAAGAACTTAAGTGATTGTTAAATAATAGCCCTTTTGAATTATTTATGACAATACCGTTCTTTAATGAATTACGAAAATTAACGGTTAAAGCCGGTATGGCTAGTTAGAAAATCAAACAAATGGATATAATTACGATTTTTGATTACGAAACTGTTTCCAATGTTAAAATGTTTAAATGGTTAATTATTTAAAGATGAGTCTGGCTGAGCGTTTTATTGCCATCGGCGCCTTTCTATGGTGGCTTTATTAGGCACTATTTCTTAACATAGTGTGCGTTATGTCACTGCAGACTGGCCCCAGGGCCCGGGCCATGGCCTTATTTGCCCACGGATATTGCATTAAAGAAATATAATAAACTGAATTAACAAAACGTGTAACTAATCAATGATTTAAATTAATTCGAATTTATGCGTTTCCTGTGTGATCTTATCAATTAAATTAATAGAGATGTTTTGGGCATAAATATTGTATAATACTAAGGTATAAATATGTAAATAAGGATCTATTTTTATGTAGGTACAATCGCATAAATAATTAAACTAGAATTCCTTATTATATAAAACTTACACCTAGTTATTTATAAATGCCTTTTTTATTTTGATACTTTTTACGTAAAAATCGTCATGTGATAAATTATATCTGCAATGTTTGTTTCAGTTATACCATATTAAAGAAAACATTCTTCAAAGACGAGTTTTAAAAGGCGTGCGAATCATGGGTAAGTGAGTATTATATTAGTTTACTATAAGCATGGAAGTAATCAGTACCTACTACAACTTTTTACTTCCATCAGTAAAATAAGCATCTTAAGGGTTTTTCTATTTGACTCGTGACTCTCGATACAAAAAGAAGACTTTTTTTTACCCCCTAATAACATTATCCAAAGAGCTACGATGATTTTATGTGATTTTATTATTGTAATAGTGTGTACCTACATAGGTATAATATGTAGCACGCAAGAAACTGAAGACTTAAACATTTTTCGTTTTTAAATTGAATAAAATGGAACTTACATTTATTATATTTTTATTAAACTAAAAAAAGGAAGAGTCTTATGCCTAGTTAGTTCTCTATGAGGTTATTAATTAAGACCACAAAAAATCACAGGAATCGATAAATAGAAAAGATGTGGGTTATACCTAAGTAACTTACTAACTTCATGAATTAATAGTACCTAGACCGATTAATGTCGCACTTCATGGTCTATGAAGAACGACGGTAGTACATACTATATTTAAAAAAATAATTACTATCTTTATTAGGATGCTTTTTTTTAACAAAACCACATGAACTAGTCTATGGATGTTCGTAATTCTTTCTTTTCTAATTTAATAGTTTCTACCAATATGAGTACGTACTTACCGGACTAGCGAATTCGAGTTAGTCCGACGACGATAACTCGTCAGCCTCGCATTAAACAAAATTAGGCACGACGTGTCAGAAATCTCTAAAGCTTAGGTTTTTCTCTAAGCCCCAAAATTAATCAGTGTAGTCGAAAAGTGACTTTAATTACTCGTAAAAGTCAAAAGGTTTAGAAACATCTTGTTTGATGAAAGTATCAGACAAAATGTTAAACATTGTACAAACAAGAGGATTAGGTACCTAACAGCCCTAAACCCGTTTGGAACATGATCCAAAATAATAATTAATAAAGTGCCCAGATTTATAATGGGTCAATAAACTTTGTAACTCGTCTACGAGCTATTTTCTGCAAATACATCTCGTCAGTCGGTTCCTTAATCTTTTCTTTTTTATAAGAATCTAAGTAGTGATTCGTTTTTCTTTGAGGTTAAAAAACGTCTAGTAAGACAGCGTGGGTGGCGAGACTGTATTCATCCATAATCATGCGATAACAAACAGGAGGTGAGCAAACAACTCCTACGCAATTCCCTGATTACATTGGGTACAATTTCTTTACTAAAGAAAGAGTTTTGTTCTACATTTGAATTCAAGAGATGTAGTTAGGTACATACGTACACATACTTTTACTTTTTTCCTTAGTGTAATGTAAATAAGGTCGTTATTACTTTGGTATTTGACGGTTTCTAATTCACTTCGACTTAAATATTGCTTCTTGTTTAATCTAATCAAAGCCTAATACCTAAATGGATACTTTACCTAATTCTCTGACAAATAGATGTAATTTATTCAAACTTACAATCTCAGATTCTAGTTACAAACACAAAAGTTATTAGAATTGGATTTGGAATTCGATATTATTTTAGTATCTACATAACTACTTGTTAAACATAGATCAATTTTAGTTGATTACAATCTTAAATAAGTAAACGAAGTAAGGTAAAGTTATTGATCTCGTTAAATATTCTTAAACATGCCTAAGTGGGGTAAAACAAAGGGTGTATAGAAACTTAATCAACCGAAAGCCTTTTTGATTCTATTGTAGCGAAAAGAGCAACTAATTTTTAATATAATACCTAAATAAGTACCCAGATATTAAACATTTTTCTTTTTTCAACACA
Source organism: Idaea biselata (assembly GCA_958496205.1). Taxonomy (NCBI): domain Eukaryota; kingdom Metazoa; phylum Arthropoda; class Insecta; order Lepidoptera; family Geometridae; genus Idaea; species Idaea biselata. The sequence goes on along the minus strand of OY292396.1, from coordinate 25,189,458 downwards.
AAATGTTCAAATTTTTGAAAAACAAGAGGTTTTTGTTTACAGAATATAGTCTCCCAATTGGACGGACGAGGATCTTTGTAATCAAAAAACTTAAAGTTCAGAAGACTTCGGGGACAAAATGTATTTATTTTGGCACTTTGTTTATTGTTATATTACTTTGATAATAGTATACAGTTGATAACACCCTTGATTTCCCCACTTTGTCTTTTTGTGTTCCTGCAATTTTAATCAAAATCATTACCTACCAATTTTAGTTTTTATGCGGGTCCAATACCTACTCAAACAGTTAAATACATCCCCTTACTTATAAACGATGATTAACAGATGACTAAGTTATGAAACGATTGTTTCTGCCTGTCAACTTTGAAACTTAATGTCACATTAAAAGACAAACGATGCATAGTTTCTGCAGATGTTAATGATCGTTTATAAGTAAAGGGGCAAATGTCTGCAAAAAAACTTAAATTAAACATAGTTGAATTTAGACCAAAAAGTTAAGCAACGAAATCAGTGGACGTAATAAACGAACGTAACAAGCAACGACACGTCATAATATGGGTACATTTCATGTAGATTTCATGGCTTTGACATAGTTATTGTTAAAAAGTCATTGCATGCAATTGTTGATGTAGGTAACGCTAGTATTATAATTGGGTCTATGATGTAGGCACTAGGTTCGTTAGGAATCGATAGTATAGCATTCGGCACTATCATGGCACTCAGCTTATAGTGTCTGGAAGACTGACGGTTATGTCAACTATAAAGTAAGCCTAGAGATTAGTCTCAACATATCCAACCTTTGATTGATTTGTTGACTGCTGGATTTTAGATGTTATAGTACGTTTGTTTTAATTTCAGACTATAATCTGACGTATTGGTGCTTTGCATTGGACATTTCTTCTTTAAAAAATAAAATAATAGTCTAAAAACGAAGTATCATAGATTACATATGTACGTACTTACGTATTCATTCGAATTATTATTATTTAAAAAGCGTTTTAGAATAATTCTGTCATACCCAACGCTCTCTTATTTATTTCGTGACATAGAGTAAATAGTAATTACCGAGAGACCAAAGCTCAATAGCTCGCAGTGTAGTAGCTATACTTAATTATTAACCGAGAATGTTTCCACGTGCAATGAATGGCACAGGTCTGAGATGGAATGCAGCAATTTCAAGGCAAGCAGCTGACATCAATGCTTCGGAAAAATGTTTTGTACATTGAGGAAAATATAACCTATTCATTTTATATGACTTGACAGACTAACGGGCGACTTTAGACAGATCCATTTAATATTGGATTTCCAATTTATTTATACCTAAATTTATTAATCTAAGATTGGAGTCAATAAATGTTTGAAAACAATGTTTATTATTTGTAATGTTATTGAAATTTAGATCAGAAATCTAGGTAGCTACCCACCTAATTGTGAAACCGTGTTGTGAGCAAAACTTTGATCAGAGGACTTAGAAATGAAAAGTGGAGGTCGCGCCGAAATGTCGGTATAAGCATTACCATTCGTATTGTTGCGTGCTCTTCGATCATAGTGGCCTTCTTTTACTTAGAGATACACGACACAATACGACCATCACAATGATCTAATTTAATAGCCTTTCTTCAAATAGCAATTTCATACCGCTTGGCACTGAAGCCAATCACTGTCTGAACATAACAAGTAAGTATTATAAGTTTAAGTTTTCCGTAGCTCGTGCCAAGAAATACTCGACTATAATATTCAAGGAATGCATCCACTAATTCACGTGGTAAGATCATTTCATTCAACCGTAGATAAATAACTGTTTTAGTGTCGTTAGGAAGGTTAATCGAAACACCATGCTATTCGCTGACATTTATCGTCCCCTAAGAATTTGTTTTTACATCAGTCAGTACCTAACTAGTTTCCCGCCTTTTAAATTACCGATCTTACCTTACCTTAAAACACCGATCATTATTATTATTATAATCTCAAAACGGAATAGCATTGACGGTTCATAAATCTTTATAGGATTATATGGAACCATCAACTATATGATTATGTTTTCTTCTTACTACTTATTCTATACATTATTGAGCTTTCGGATCGAGTGAAGTGGGAGCTCGCATGAGCCGATATATGGATTTAAGATGATTGATGACAAGAACTCAAAGTTGTGAAATTGCCGTCCCATCTCAGCACCGAATGTTGCTTCATGTCTCACTCACTGGGCCTTCTTCAACGGAATTTGTAACATTGCTTTACCTAGGAAACCTGTACCTATAAGTGAATAGGTAGTTAAAAGGAATGTAGTCCATGACTTAGAATGCCTATTTTTATATTTATAATGAAAAAATCGAATTAAACGCGCGTGTCAATGTTAATGCAGCTGTCTGAGGCACCTGCATTAAAGAAGCTTATAAAAGGAACGATGAACCCACGACCTTTCTGCATCTACCAATCATACTCGATGCTGTATCGTCGTGAACACCTGATACCTTTAATGGAATTGCAAAGACAGATGCTGTTAATTATAATAATGTTACAAATAGCTAAAACGTAGCTATTTCTATATGTTCGCACAGGAACCTTATATCATCTTCCAGTTATTTATAGAGGTCCGTTTCAAAATCAGAAAGAATCTTAGGTATATTGGGTGTTACACCATAATAAAATTATGCTGTCGTTAAGACAATGTGTCACATTGACATTATTTATTTATTTATTTTTATTTAACAGGAAAACAAACAGTTATACATCACAAATGAATAATATAAAGATACACCTACAAACCAATTAAATGTTTTCACATATAAGCGACTATGCACACAAAACTAGTCTTGAGTAAAAAAGGAAAAAAAAAAGATGATATACCTATTTGTAAACATAATAAACAATAATACTATATGAAGGGTAGAAAAAGAATTTACAATAAATAAATAATATTGTTACAATAATAAATGTTCGTCGAACCAGTGTCGTGCCAAAATGTTCCTGATCGCAACCGGCTTAGTATCAAACAAGTCTAATTGAGGGAAATCAGTCAATTTATTAAACGCATCTGCCACTCTGGGAAAGAAAGAATTTTGCCTGTACGTAGTGTACGATTTAGTTGTGCCAAGATAATTAGGTTGTCTTAGTTTGTTTTTGTAGCAGAACAAAAAATAAAATATAAAAGAATAAAATTAAAACCCCAAAACAACGCTTTATTAATGACAAGAAGGCGATTAATAAATGTGTAGAGAAGGATATATGGACTTATCATTCTATTTTGGGGTAACATTTTAGGTCAATGATCTAGTTTGACTCTATGTTAAAAATAGAAAATAGTGACTTATAATTTCTGAAAACTATCGGTAATAGAAAAGCAAAAGCTTTACAAACCGAACGACGATAGTAGTATTATACCTTACAAGGTAAACATACCTATTATAGGTAAGTAGATGTCTGAATAACTATGGAAATAAATAAAAATGGGTCATCAAACATCACTTAGCTCTCAAAAGCTCAAGCCCATGCATGATAAAAAGGCAGCACCTAAGTGATATTACTCCAAGTTCAAACCGCTCTGTGGTCCCATTAGGGCTTCATCACATTCCTTGTCATTTGTCCTTTCCCGGCACCCGTTAGAAATGGATGGGTGCATTTAACGTGCTTGAGGTTCATATTATGAACGTTGCCGAGAATGTTAATAACATCAACTTGCAAGACCGTTAGGTTAGACCTAAGATAAGTCACCGTCAACTAAACGGTTAAGATGTTTCTTTAAGGCGGTTACTTTCGTAACTGTTTTATCAATTACAAGACTTGATAATTATTTATGTCTATTTTAAATGGGTTAATAGCCAACATGAGTATTAGTAAGATAGTCTTTGAAGATGTTCGTGTCATGAACTATGAGTAAATTCTCATCGCCGGTAGGTGGTACTAATTATGTTTTGTTCATCGGTTATTCATGAAACAACAGACAATTCGTGAAATACGATTGTTCGTCTAAATTATGGAAAACGGAAAAATCCCTATAAAATAGGTACCTATCTGTTTACTTGTGACTTGAAATGAGAGTCTTTAAAGTTCATGGGTGACAGCTTATCTTTCTTACATGACCACACTGGCCACGTAATGGAACACAGACAATAAGTCTGTCGACTTGGGTTAATAAGCCACTGCGCATATCAAGCAATCCACCTTTGTTCACGTCAAATCACGTGTGGTGTGAGACATACCATGGGCCAAACCTAACGAATACTATATATAAAATCATATTCCTCGCGTCCATGTTCGCACTGTGTAAATAGTAGGTCAATTATTATTATATATTGTACTATTGGTATAGTCATTACCATTAATAATAAAATTTACACAGAGCATGACAGGTGTTTATTCTTACGAAGAATAAGTATGGCACTAGAATTTTAATTGGATATAATAGATACAGCAGGCTAAATAATACAGTCAATGTAATTCCAATATCTAATGCATTGCAGCATGTCCGTCCATATGATTATTAATTAAAATGTAAATGCTAACAGAATTCCAACGCCTATTGCAACTGGAATTTTATAATCATCTTACGTTTTATGAGACAGGCTCTTCATATCCATTTCTGATTACGTTTCTCGGTCTCGAAATATGCAAAATAACCGCCATTTTAAACCTATATGTTACCAGAGGAAATAGCCTGGTACGGTCCCTAAATTAACAATCGTTGAGGGTGAAATGGACACTTAGCTAATACAAGGGACTGTTTGTAGGTAGGTAACCCGTTAGCTTATCGTATCTACAGTGTAAGTATAGATGTACATTTTAACAGCACCCGTACTGTGCAGATATAATAAAATTTTAACGAGTTTCCTAGAACCTTCTATTTATAAAAAGCGCTGCAACAAGTTCTGCAGATGTTAATGAATAGGTAGAGTTTTTATATTTGCCTATATTTTATTATTGGATGCACATACGTACTTATCTTATAGATACGTCTAATATAATACTCGTATAAGTATGTAGGTATGTAGTTATATCTTCACATAAACATATTTTTTCCACAGACTGCTTGTAGTCTGTTTGCCCGACCCGCCCACGACTTATTCTCTATTTAGTGAGCAGTTCAACTTAACCTTGTTATTCTGGTTAGATCTATGAATAAATTGGTAAAAATATTATACAAGTATATTCTAACGCTAAAAATTAGGTTGGTAACTAGGCAGAAATTACCTTAAGTTTCCTTTACCTTGACCGTGGTTATTTGTCAACGGGGCTCGTCTTTGTTCCGATATGTAAGTCGGTGCAGCGACTAGTTTTCCTTTCGTATCTTCTACTTAGGTACGCATGCTGCATTATGATCACGCACCACTTACCACGCCGACGTATTAATTAAGTTACATAAAAATCGTCCACTTCCATTCTAAAAGACCGACTAAATATACTATCGATTTGTCCTAAAGATGTGACTTTTATTTTAATGTTTGCAGCAAGAGTAAATATCCATTAGGGCGGACGAGTAATGGCCCCTGGTACATTAGGTGCTACCCGAGATCGTCTTACTTTATTAAAGTAACGCTCTACAATGCTGTACTAGAATCACAATAACCATATACTATTACAGTTTAAATACACGGGTTACAGTGAAGCCGCCACGAATTATGTTCGAAAATAACGCCCGCCACGCTTGTGCAAGATAGTTAGCACTTCTTGCACGATGTTTATTTTTCTTGCCAGCTCTAAAATGTTAAGTGTTTTAGAAATCAGGTAGATAATAAACATATTTGCTTGCCTTTGCTAACAGATACCTATAGATACCTTTTCTCCTGTCCAAACACCCTACCTTTCATCTTTTTCGCTTTTTGGGCATCTAAAGGTTGCCTGGAAGAGATCGCTTTAAGCGATAAGGCCGCCCATTATGCCCCCTAGATTGATGTTATGTTTTTCTTTTTATTGTATTTTTTTGTTTTTTTTGTGTTGCAATAAAGAATTAATCTATCTATCATTCATGTGTTTGTTTACAATCATGTGAAAACTTGACTTAGGTACATTTTAAGATTAATCAAGGTATTTGATGTAGTTAAAGGAAATTGAGGGACACTGGATGCTTCAAATCATTTAACATTATATATGTTATCTAAGAAACTGTCATTGATGTCGATATTTGCGATTTTCTATCCTTAAATAAATATTCTTAGAACGATTAAAACAAACGATATCAAAACAGCAAACGTTTCATGGTACAAGTACCTACCTACAGTTAAATAGAATAAGACAAAAAGCTAAATTTACAGTCAAGAGCTAGGTGTTAATTGTTCGCCAAAGAGTTAGTTCACACGAAACAAAATGTAATGTAAAGGGAGCAACATGCAACGAGCGACATGTCTACAGCTATAAATCGACTCGCTACGACTCCGAACGATGCTTCAGTCTGCTTCAGTGCTCTCTTTACAACGCTATATTTAGACAACTCAATTAATTAACTTGATTATTAAATTACATCCTCGGCTATATTCATAAATCATTTTCTTCATAACAATAAGGGAATTACCTACTCGTTGTTTTCTAAGGTACCTGCCTAAGAGTAAATAATATACTGAATCGAAAATTTCAAGGCGAACTGTGAAATTGCGTTTCGATTAGAGTTCCATTAAAGCGTCGTTTTATTAGCCACTAGCTGCGTCATGCAGTTTCACCCGCGTTGGTCTCGATCCCGTGGGAATATCGGGATCAAAAGTAGCCTATGTTACTTAGGGTGAATGTAACTTTCTAATGGTGAAAGAATTTTTGTAATCGGTCTAGTAGTTTTTGAGTTTATTCATAACAAACATATAGACAAACACACGTACAAAAATATAAATCTTTCCTCTTTTTAATATTAGTATAGATAACTTTTTTGGCGGATGATTGGTACCATTTTAATTATTTGAGATTTGAGAGATCAGAGTTTTGTTGATGATGGCAAAGTAGTACAATATCTACTAATACCCTTAGATTAAAACAAAAAACTAAAGATACGGTACCTAGTCTCGGAAAATAAGACGATAAAACTGCGTCTAGCTGACGCACTAGCCTCAGTCGTATGTCAGTCGTATAGTGGTCGTATCTCAGCCGTTGCCGCGTGAGCACGTGCTGTCACACTGCGATTATCTTTTTGACATCCATAAGAATGCCTTTTTGCTTATTTACAAAGCCCGAATCATTCTTAAAGACAAATACAATAATTTTAAGTAAATGCTTGTAGGTGTTTCTAGCTCATTTTTCGAATACGCATTGTTAGAATATACCGTATCTATTATTTTTGTTTTCATCTAAGCTAATACCTAGCATTTTTTTTAAATTGAATTGATATAACTTTTCAAGGATGAAAATAACTACTATACCTACCTACCTACATATACCGACTGGGAGTAGATAAAGTTCTAAGACTTGTGACTTGAGTGTTGTATCTATCAAGTTACTCACTCTTAAAAAGTCTCGGAAGTTTCGAAGTCTTGAAACGGCATTAACACACAGCGGGTAAGCAATAAGTAAGTCTCAAAGTCCTATGTGGTGAGCTGGTTTCTACTTTAACTTAACTCGATATCATTCGGGGCTCCCGCATTTTAACATTACATTATACTAAAACAAATAACAGAAATATATAGGTATTTGCGTCGAATTGAGAACGTCCTCCTTGAGTATTCTTAGATTTACTCTATCTAAAAACATTTGAACACCTGTATTTCTTTCTTTATAAAATTCTTATTTTTATGCTTAATTTTTCGATTAATGATTTATAACACCTTTTGTATGCGAAATTCTTGACCAAATAAGCTATCTTTTACATTTACCTATGTATTCATAATTGTAGTAATACTAGTACTTAGGTATGTTTGTAATAAATTAGTAGGGTAATCCTTCCGTTGATAAAGAACTATACCCTACTAGCTGCGCCCTGCGGTTTCACCCGCGTAAGTCCCGATCCCGCGGGAATATCGGGATTAAAAGTAGCCATAAGTAACATCCAAACATCCATACAAACTTTCACATTTATAATAGGTATTAGTAGGAAGTAGGATTAGTAGGATTTAGCAGTACAATCTTCTTTATTCATAAAATGTCGATCGGATATGAATCATCAATATCGGTAAGTACTACTACCACTACCACCTATTTCATCGTCAATGAATAGACAAAATTAATAAATTTCCCATATTATATCGTTCGCGTACATCCGTAGTTACGTAGTTAGAACACGTCATATTCATTCATCAAGATGGAATCACGTTGAAATATCTCATTTACCGTAGAGTAGTACTTTTATGACCAACTAGCAGATTCCCGCGGTTTCACCCGCGTAAGTCCCGATCCCGTGGGAATATCGGGATCAAAGGTAGCCTATGTTACTCCCCGATAATGTAGCTTTCTATTGGTGTAATATTTTTTGAAATCGGTCCAGTATTTTCGGAGATTACTCCCAATATACATACATACATACATACATACATACATACATGTTACCAACGTTACCTCTTTATAATATTAGTATAGATGTGACGCAATGGCCGAGCATCGGCTTGCGGCGTAGAAGATGCTGCTTTGATTCTAGCAATAAAACAAGCATTTAATTTTGTATGATCTAAACTAGCAGTCCCGCGGTTTCACTCGCGTAAGTCCCGATCCCACGGAATTTCCCAAAATTTTTTAGCGGATCCATACACATAACAAAGAAAACACTCTCCAAACATGTCTCTAGGACAGCTGAATACAGAAACACCATTTAAAATAAAATTTGAGGCCTACTTAAATAATTGAGCAGCTTCTAAATTCAAAATTAGTATGGGAATTCTCGACTTTGAGAGATGCTTATTCCTAAGTGTGGATTAACACTAAGAAATAATGTTTAGATGCTTAATTGTTTAAGTAGAACTCAAATATTGAGTAGCCTTTCTGTATTCTGTTAGTCAGTCAAAATATTCTAAGCTAAGAAATAGATAAGTACCTATTTGTTGAAGTCTGGGTGTTTCTCTACCTATGTAAGGTGGTTAGGTAGGACTTTAATAAATACCAAAAGGAAAGAAGGTACCTGAAGGATGAAATAGCATCCTATAAATTGTCTGTCTGGTACCCATATTTCAAGTCTACTTACTCATTTTAGGACCAGATGGCGCTGTCTACAATAACGCACAATATACTCATTACCAGCAAGTTGTGTTACAAAATCATATCTTTGTTGTTTACGACAGAACGATAACAGCTCCTTAGGCTATTTGCCATTTCCTCTTGGCCAATGAACTCGGTGAAAGTTGCAGAACTATGGGTTAGGAATAGGTACAGAGTTAGGTCCTAGTACCTAGCTATAACAAGCGCTTGAATAAACATAAATAGCTAGACGCTGAACCATCAACTGAAGTTTACTTTGCAATCGATCACAGTTTGGTAACTATAGCTCAAGGAAACATGTTTACAAAGCTGCTTTATAAGTAGGTAAGCTCTACCTAGATAGTCGATAGATATTATAAAGGAATTCATGTACCTACAAAGTTAAACATTTTTAGGGTTCCGTACGAAAAGGGTAAAACGGGACCCTATTGCTAAGACTCCGCTGGCTGTCTGTCCGTCTGTCAGCAGGCTGTATCTCATATGAACCGTGATAGCTAGACAGTTGAAATTTTCACAGATGAAAGATGATATATTTCTATAGCCACTATAAAACAAAAGTGGGGGGTTAAGGGGACTATATAAAAAACGTGATTTTTAACGTTCGTGTTGTGTTACGGACTATTCCAGTGTTCATTTTAGGGTTCCGTACCCAATTGTGATAGTGGTACGGAACCCTTCGTACGCGAGTCCGACTCGCACTTGGCCGGTGTTTTTAATTTTACAAAAGATGCACGATTATTCGATTATTTAGATAGGTACCTACTTATTTTAAATTTTTTGTTAAGACTAAAATAAAAAGCTAAAGAGTTTTTAAAAAAAAATGTCATTTGAAATAGTTGGCTACATCTTAAGTAGGTACTTTAGGATTTTTCTAAGTAAAAAATCTTGTTTAAAGAGAATGACCAACCAAACAGTTTTTGCTTTAACATTCCGTTCGGACGAACGCTTAAAAAGCCCTTTTTTACCACTTTATGCCAGACACTGCTCAATCTTATGTTTATTGTTACACTCGAAGAATGCTGATTCACTGACATTTGTCTTTATTTACTGTCATTAAGATAACGATTTTGCTTACAAATTCTTTGGTTAACATAGAAGTGGCGCTGGCCATTAGAAACTAGGCGACTCACTTCCATTTATAAAGCTTTATTCAGTAGTATGAAAATAAAAGCATTTCCCCTTGTGCGCGCTTTGTTATTGCGACGATCTTCGACGCGGGCGAGACGTCTGCGCCTCTATTTGCGTCCCGGGCGCCTGCGCCGCTTGCGCTTTATAAATATACGCATTTCGCAAACGCCCGTCTGCCACACTGTCTCCTATTTGAATAGACATTAAACATGAAAACATAGAAACATTCTTACAATATTTATTTTACGTCTTCTAAACATCTGTCCTCCATCATTAATAAATTAACATAACTAAAGCACATAGGTGCTTAGAAGTATCTAAGTCTAGGCAAGATTTTTAGGCAGGTATACCTACTATAAAGTTGTCTATACTTGTCTGGTGAATAATCTTCTATATATATACTAGCTGACCCGGCAAACGTTATTTTGCCTTATAAATTATAGATAGTAGCCGATTCTCAGACCTACTGAATGCGTATGTGAAGTTTGGTGGAGATCGGTGAAGCCGTTTCGGAGGAGTACGGTAACTAACACTGTGACATGGAAATTTTATATATTAGATATATATCTATATCTACCTATATAAAAGTTCATTAGCTACACTATTTATAACTCAATAACGGCAAAACCGATTTGGCTGAAAATTGGTGGGGAGGTATAGCTTAGAAAGAACTAGGAGACGGACATATGATACTTTTTTGCCTTTAAGGCGGAATAAAGTTCGCCGGGTCAGCTAGATTAATATAATATTTCTATAATTTATTAGTTGTAGTGTACGTAGGTACGCTGCTCTAAACATAAAGTACCTAAGTAGTAAATAAATGATTATTTAAATCATCTCATGACAGATGTTATGTACAGAGTGATAAGTAGGTACTACAAACTGAGAAGGATAATGTAGGTAAATAGGTTACTTACTTACCCCTTATGTATGAGAGGTCTGTACTAGAATGATGGTATTCACATGATGGATCATCTATCAACCTCTCACTTCAGCACTCATATGAGTAGGTGCCTACCTATTAATCTCCAAATAACAATAAAAATTGTTTTTTTTTATTAAAAGACCTAGTGAATAAATAAATTGAGAAAAATGTTCTGCAAGATTTAAAATTCTTCAAGAGTAAGCCTTTGAAAATAAATCACAAAATACTTAAATCCGAAAATATTTGCATGTAAATGGATAAGTAGTATATCTTACCAAAATAAAAAATACATACTCACCCCATTACTTATAAACAATGACTATGTTTATGTAACATTTGTCACTGTCTGTTAACTTTGAAACTTCATGTCACAGTAAAAGACAAACGATACATAGTTTATGCAGCTGTTTATAGGTACTTATAAGGGTTAATGTTTCTATTCGCTAATGTACTAGTCGCTGGACAGGACATAGCGTACTAAATTTTGTGCCTATTTGATCTGCGCCATGTGACCGGCTCCGGAACTATAAGTTCCATGGGCGGTCACCATCACTTACAATAGAAAACGCGCGACAACAGAGCTACATGGCGCAAATCAAATCGGCACAAAGATCTAATGTCAATTTGTATGGTATAGCAATTCCAGCGTTCTACTTTTTAGTTTCATTTTAGTGCATGTAGGCAACATAACATGCTACCACAATGCTACATAGGAAGGTTAAAGGAAGTTATTTAATTTAACATAAATAATATAGCACATACCTCTAAAATAGCTTCATAGACCGGTGCATCAGCAAGATAGAATGGAGCCAAACCGCAAGTGTGAACCGTAGGTATCTGGTAATATTATCTAGATGGGATTGCGGTAGCAGCCGGCGCGCCGCACCACAAGCCCGGGCTCCGCGACTGCGGATGTTGCCCGTAAGTTCCGTAACCCGCGCAAACAACGGGACATTTGCGATTCAAAGTTGGGTATGCTCAACTATTTTCAGAATATGAATGAAGTTCAATCAAACCTCGTAGGAAATGATAATATTGAAAAAATAACGAAAGAAGAAAAAGGTTCTAGGAGAATAAGACATTAGGTCTACAAGAGAAAGAAAACCGGCCAAGTGGGAGTTGGACTCGCGGGCTAAGGGTTTCGTACCATTATCACAGAATAATCGTTGTTATTTTATTCTGTTTTCAATACCTCATCATGTGAAAATTTTAACTAGACAGCTATCACGGTTTATGAGATACAGTAGATGTGATGATGACAGACAGACAGTCGGACAGTGCAGTTTTAGTAAAAGGGATCCATTTTACCCTTGACCTTAAAAAGGGGACAATTAACCAAAAACATCTCCTAATGTAAAGTCACATTTTGCAATATTATCCCCAAATTAAAATTAGGCACACGAAATGTCACTGGACTGATGTAAACATTCCAATTATGGCGAATTAACATAATTTGAATCAATTTTGTAACCTCGCTAAATTAACGAATTCTTTTGACAACTAATTAATTAGCCTTGAATGAAATATTTAAATTTTGTAATGGCAGGCGACGAAATGGAAAGTACCTCGAGCTGATCATCCACATCGACATGCTAGTTTACTTAGAACTTTACGCAAGTATAATTAACTAATTATACTTGCGGAAAGGTAATTAAAAACAAGAAATTGCTGCATTCCTGTAACTGTCGAAAGTTGTAATTAAAGAAACCTTTACATGCAGATATGGTTGCTGGGAGTTCGGGTTTTTACAGTCACGTCCAACTAAATATGAAGAAGACCAAATGACCTTACAAAAGCTGGGCGGGCCAATTTAGTTTTTGTACTGTTTGTTGGCCAACCCCACCATGAAAAGAATTATAGTTACAAATTACATTTAAAACTACTTAAAATAAAATCAATACAGAATAATATCATTTATCTATATTCTATTTTAGAAACCTAAATAAAAAACGTAAACGAGAACTGTCAATATTGAAGGAATAAGTGAGCTAGGAATAAAGAGCTGTAACTTTCAAATAAATATATGGGATTTTTGTTTACTATTTGATCTAAGATTCTGAAATAGGGTTTAGGTCATTTCATTACATTAAGAATAAGAGCAAGTCTCAATGTAATAACTGTACCTATCTAATACATATTATACCTATAGGTCAACTTAATTCACACAACTAAAAAAACTGATTTCATTTGCCTTTTAAAATCAGCGGGTCGGGCTCTAGGGCAAAATGTCTGGCTAAATATGAATATGTGTCCGGCTCATCTATTTTTAGGCTAGGTAACCCTATAATATATGCAGAACTTTTCCGTCCTCGGTCGCAAATAATAATTTAGTGGTCTTATGATCCGGGCTCGGGTTGGACAATATCGAAGCGGATAGGGTAGGGAAGGCAATGCGTGGCAGTATGGCGCGCCGTCTGGACGCCAACCATGACTCACTGGACTCTCCGCCATAGCAGAGTACTCCCCTTCCATTAACTCCATCATTTCACCCCATAATTGATACGTAGAGATAAAGTATACGACTACAGATTTTACTACTTGCCACGGAAATCGTAAAGTTCTATTAATTTACTTTAATTGAACATAATGGCTATAATGAAAAACTAGTTTTTAATCAAAATAAAAGGTATCAAATAAAAGTAATTCTTTTGGTAAAATCATAATTAAAGTTTTAAGATGATTGGCTAATTTTCTTTTGATGAATAGGTATGTTTAGAGACAGTAGGTAAACATAATTAAACTAAGCATCCTTGTAACAATATAATGGGGAAAGTTTGTGTAGGTAGGTACCTATATTATGTGTGTGTGTTTGTTGCTACTGGTAAATAGGTACTTGACACAATCACGGAAAAACCGTTAAACCGCAATCGGTTCAGCGGTTTTTGCGTAATTGCGCCAAAAAAGGAGTTTTGGACCTCATTCCATTTTCGTAGTTCATTTTCGTAGTCAACAAGTAACCCTTATTTTTAATTAAGTTCAAACTCAAGTAGGTATACAGTGATCAAGAGAAGTAATAAGTAACTAATTGTATTTACTTAGGTATAAGGATTCAAAATTAATTAACTACGTGTAGTAACATGGAGTGGTAGGTAAGGTGTATCTATGCATGTAAATTTTCAATAAGCGTTCTCTACGATTATATGAATAAATCATGGTTACAATAACGCTGATTTGAATATGTATCACCAGCACGAGCGGGGCAGTTGCGTGACTTGCACCCTTGCATCCCTCGCCTAGGAAACTAATTTACCCTACCCCGGTTATTAAAATGTCAAGCTGGCAGTAACGGGCACCCTACCAAATATGCCTATCCCGAAGATAGCTTTGCTCACGTTTTGTTTCCAACCTACAACAACAGTCTTCAAATAGGTTCTACCTACACGTCTCTTTGCCGCCATATTGTATCGGAATAATATTATACTCCAAATATTTCTTTCGTGAGCGTTTTCGTAACACAAAAACGGTACCCATTCGTTCCTGTGATATTTCCTTGGAGATGCAAAGCAATTTTCTGCAAGAGATAACCTCTCTAAACGAGTTTCTCTACACAATATTTATTTGGAAAACAAACCTCATGACGAGGTTTTTACCGATCTCTCCTTGGAAACAAACGATGCTTTGAACATCAATGTTGGGAGAAATGTTTTTTGCAGACGACCCGACCGACAAATGATTAATGTAAGTGAACAGAACAATGAGCATCTAAAATAACAGCGGCTGTTTTAATAAAGACTATTATGAGCAGATTTGTTTGATTAATTATATTAATTAAACCGTTTAGAGGCTATTACACGTTGTACAAATATAAATTTCAGTTATAATTGGGGCATCTGGGACATTATAAATTAGAAGTAAATTTCTACCCATGAATAATGTATGGAGGTACATAGTAACTTAAGTTAAATAATAACTAAGTACTAGCGTTAGTGTCAGTTTGCACTACCTGCTAAGTGCAGATACACTTCACCACAGGAATTTACAAAGGATAACGATAAATTTAGCAGAATTTGGGCTTTCGAGAGGGTTGCAACCGGGAAAATAGCTCGGATCATGATGATTTAAATAAAAAGATAAATCAAATTTTCAACAGATAGAAATTTGTGTGACAAAAAGACTGAGTGTGCATTGCCTATTTCGGATTTCAATATTAACACCCGATTTTCTATATTTATTGAATGCTGGATTAGGTTCCTACAGTAGGGTTTTTATTCCGCCCAAGCGCGAAAAACGCGGGCGCTAATGATCCGACTGCGAAGCCGTATGTGTCGGCACGAATTTCGTTAACGATCTCTAGGTATTTTAATATTTGGATACCACGTAAAAATGTTGGTAAACTGTTCCTACCCGTTTTGTAAATGTGGTGAAGTTTGGATTAACAAAGTGATAATCTGATAATTGACAGTTGCTAATTTTCAGATTATCACTTACATTTTGATAACGATTGTTGTTTAGGGGTTTTGGTGTTCACTACAATCATACAAACTTCATTTAACGCTGCACCCGGAGCGGCTCTATGTAGAGTAATCAATCATCCACGTCGTTTTTTTTTGTAATATAATTAGGTTTTGTTTTTAAATTCAATTGAAAAATATGGCTTTTAAAAGTTTTAAGTGAACTAAGTAAGCTACGTGTCATCTATGTGGATTAGGATTATTCGGCAAAGCGTATTTCACACATGGAACATTTACGATTGACTATGTAGAAAGTCTACTGAAATACAATTCAAACAAGAAATTTGCAATTAATAGCGAAATATTGAGCTACGCAATAACGAAATTAAATAACTTGGTAATATCCCCGTTTTTGTTAAAGTGCACTTTTAGTCGGATCTGACGGAAAATGCGTTGAGCGTATCATCGGTCGCACTAATGCATCACCGGTTGAGTGAAATAAATAGCGATTAATTAGCAATTAATAGCGAAATATTGAGCTACGCAATAACGAAATTAAATAACTTGGTAATATCCCCGTTTTTGTTAAAGTGCACTTTTAGTCGGATCTGACGGAAAATGCGTTGAGCGTATCATCGGTCGCACTAATGCATCACCGGTTGAGTGAAATAAATAGCGATTAATTAGCAATTAATAGCGAAATATTGAGCTACGCAATAAAGAAATTAAATAACTTAGTAAATATCCCGGTTTTTATTAAAGTGTACTTTTAGTCGGTGACCGTATGCGTTGACCGTATCATCGGTCGCACTAACGCATCATCGATTGAGTGTGGAACTGAAAAGATGATTCTATGTAATTGACATTAATTCTGACGTTACGCGACCAATAATACGCTACACATTTTCCGTCAGATACGTTCCGACCCTTAATTTACAGAAAAGGCAAGTTAGTAAATATCTCCGGAACACGTTGGTTATGTTACACCGCAATCATTTCCATTAGAAATCAGAACACGGCCTCGCTTCAGACTATTGTCTTACTTCGAACCTTTTAAGGATTCTAGATACAGATACAAGCCTATAGCGAAAGTAAGCACTCTCACTCAGAAGGTCTCTTGCAATATCGATCTGTAAATCGTATACATGTATCTAGTATTATTGGGCTCAGGGCAAACTACCATGAATTGTCGCGTGACCCACGGATTTAATGAAACACTAGTTCTAGTTATTTGTTAATAATAAATAATCATTAGCAGTGGTAGCATCACTTTACATAACCCTAGTCACGTCATCGGTGTGTTAAGTTTTAAAGTTAAAATAATAAGTAACTATTGAAAATGGTCAGAAAAGTAGTTTCATTTTCCCGGGTCTTAATCGCGTATTTCCCCCGGGAAAGGGGTACCTAGGTCCCCTCGCGACCAAGACAATTGTAACATGGTTGAAACGTCGAGGTAAGAAAATAAATAAAAATACGCGATTAATCCTATGTGTAAAATGTAACAATCATTATTATTACGGGTCTAGATCGCGTTATAGATAATCATTGTTTTTAATTACCTCGACGTTTCGGCAAACGGGTTATACCGGCCGTGGTCCCGAGAAGACGCGTGTCTAATAATAATGATGGACGAAAATCGTGTAAGTTTAAAAAGTGAAATGTTTTTATCTTAACATATCGTGTGAATTTAAGAAGTTTATTGGTCAGAAAAGTATTCGTGTACCTACTTCGTTTTTAAAACAGTAGTTATAAAGCGTGCTACTAACAGCGAACTTATTCCCTACTTATACTCCACTGATATTGTTATGAAGTTCTTAAAGAAAACATGAAAGTTTTACGTCGACTTCCCAGTAAGCGTAAGCCACTTTTTCTTGATACTAGGTAACTACTGGTACATTAAAGTGAAGTAAGTGGCGTGATAGTGATTTGCATGGCGATGTAAACTTGCGATAAACTATTGAAGATTTTAATTTAAGTTTTGCTTGCAATAATCATAATGAATATCTCTGTTCTCATTTATTCATTTTATTTAAAAACAAATTAATACATTATTCAAATTCAATCATACACAATCACAATACAAATAAAACAAGGCTAAAATTAAAAATACTTAAACTAACTAAAACTAAACAATGTTTGTTTTATATCTCTGTTTATCTTAAACCCTAATTGTACCTATACAAAACAATGCATACAATTAAGGTTACGTTTTTTAATTATAGGTAGGCTGTTTTTAGGGTTCCGTATTTATATATATTTTTTCTGTATTTAGTTTTAATTAGGTTATTCTATTTGTTTATGTTTTGTTTTTCTTTCGCGGTTCAACCATCTGTATTTCTTTTAATTAGACCAATAAAAATATATTTATTTATTAAGGTTTATTTGAATAAAAAGTATATCATATGAATCCAATTCAGTCTTTTTCAAAAGTAACAATTTTCAAACAAATTACTACCTTACTTTATTTTATTTTCACATACTAAAACAACCGAACAATGTTTTTGTTCGAAAGGCCATTGCTATTCACGAGTCGTACGTGTCTAACAAAAGCGTTAACGACAATGTTATATTAACTAAATAAGAACGAACTACGCACTGAAATGTTTCCGAATAACAATCCTACAGTATCCGGAGTTGAGGTAGGTAAACTAACGCAGTGATTGCCTAATGAATAATTCAAATAAGAAATAGCTTTCACGAGAAGATGTTTAGACGTATAACGTAGTATTAGTATCAAGGAGAATCGGGAGGCGAGGCAGTTACCGAAGGCTCCAGTCGAAAGTGAGATTATCCGAATTAAGGTATTACGCCCGCATCGACACCGACAGACGGCATCCCGAGGTATTTCCCACTAGACGGATAAATCAGGGGTTTCATGGTTACTATTTCGGAGTGTCTGCTTAGAAAAATACCTTCAGTTTAGTCACGGATGGAAGAATCAGCCTACACGCAACGCGTGCGATTAGACGGTCGCGCAGTGTTCGATGGTTGCTTGCAAAGTTCGAGTGGTAAAGCGAATTAATATTATTACCTATGTCCTAAGTTTATTGCTTTTAAACGGTTTGAATATAAATAACAATGTGTATTTGAAATTTAATTCAGGGTGTAGTAAATTCTTACTAAGTAAGCATTGATTTAAGTTTTTATTTTAATTCGTTGGTAGAATGCAGTCTAAGTTGCCACATTGACCTAGAAGGTCACTTGCGATATATTTTCTGCTGAAAAGTTCGATGTCTGAGTTGAAAACTCTAAAGTTCTGCTTGCAACTTGAGTAGTATCAAATCAGGATCCTTCCCTTTGGAATCCTTTGGGGATGGGGCCCTCCGCCGGCTCTCGGAGACGAAAGTGCGGTTTAAGTAGAAAACATTATGTTCGTAGAAATTACGATAAAACATTCCGTTAATAATAAGTTGAATTTATGGACCATAATATTCTAGAAAAATATGAATGCAATCGCACTACCACCTGCTAAATGTAAATAAGAGGTTACAAGCTCACACCTGCAATTCTCACGGCTTCGGTGGTTAAATAAGCACGTAATTTTAACACCCCTGCTTTCTTATATTTAATTACAACATTTTTTTAATATTTTAAACCCTTAAAATAATTTTATCAAGTAACAAAGCATTCGAAAAACAAAGGCATTCTCCACGATCTGAACCTCCAACCGCGAGATCGTTAGGAATGAGCCTGCAACCCAGTAAAAGAGAAACGTTCCTACCTTTAATAACAGACACTCATATGTGGGCATTTATAAACATTGCCAAGCTTTGAATACATCTAGTTTTGTGAACAAAGTACCTACTAACAAGCAACGTAAGTAAATTTTCATTACATTTACCGGTACCTTTGCACCGCGTCGGGTTAATCAACGTGCACTGAAATGGTAGAGTAAAAACGTTGCCCACCTGGTGCTCTGATACGTAATAGTAAAATTTTGACCGTACCTTAGCTATAAAACACAACAGTGCGTGTGTGATGAAGGACGATTCGAACATTCAAGGGTCATTCCCAGGGGTTGAGGTGCTTCTAAAATCTTGTATTACGTGCTACATCAGCTGGCTACTACTGGATTACGAGCGCACGGCTTTTACGTGACTTATGGTTTAATTTACGATTATTACAACCCAAACTCAATCTCAAACCGGGCAATGTATATCGATAAAATTGAAATTATGTAGGGAATGGGTCCAGTTCTCTGAAGGGTTTCGTTTAAAAATTAATATATTATTGGTTGTAAATTTAAATCGTATTCGCCCGATCCTTTCAAGAAAAAACCCTAAAAAGGATTGTTTCTAGAGAGCATAGGAGTTATTCCTATACCTACCCATAATTTCCGAGTAATATCTAATCTAACAATACTAATCAACTTAAGTTTGATTCGACCAAGCCAAGCAATGAATAACAATTCCTCGAATAAATCGTCATTTGTTCGATTGAAAAGTTCGAGAGTCTCTTGGACAAAAGCCGATTTATGCGTAGAATTGCTTAATTCTAGTTTGATTAAATCTAGACAGTCAAAAAAATTAAATTAGGTAGGTAAGTAGCGACAAAACTAGGTTCGGTGATCGTATATCAGTGCACATGATTCATAGCTTATGATTCACAGTCACTGTAGACCTACATAGTATCAGAACTTGTACAGGAGGATAACAAAAACATGGTTACATAATATCACAATTAAAATCGTGGTTTAAATCTACGATTCCGAACAAGTGCCATTCATTAAGGCATGTAAATTAATACCGTAGTAAGGTTAAAGCCGTTTATTAAAATTAAACTCGGCCTGGCGTGGAACTAGGAAGATTAATGATCCCTTGAATACTGAGTTATGTAAAGAGTAAATGGAGTGGGGCTAGACGGGCCACGTCCTGGCATCACTCCAAAATCACTTATCTCCCTTTATTGTTAACAGGAATCCGGTGCGCCGTCGATGTATGGATAATCCACCTAGCGTTACTGTTGGAAATGTACCTATATCTATAACTTATTCCGGATTATCTTTCACGAGGATCTGACGTTGTTTGATTTAAAACCCGATGTGACATTATGCGACTATACCTACATACCTAGATCTTATTTGCTTATCTCCACATATTCTAATTATTATATTGTTTATCAATTAAACGTTTATAATTAACTGTAGGTATTACATACTAGACTAGTTAAGTAGCGCCCCGCAGTTTCTCGCCCGCGTAAGTCTTGGTCCTGTGAGAATATCGGAATAAAAAGTCTAGGTGTAATTCCAGCTATCTCCAGAGTTTCATCGCAATCGGTTCAGCGGTGAACGGTTTTCGTGAAGCAGTAAAAAATTCACACACATACACACAAAGTATAAAATTGTAACATTTGGTAGTTTTTATAGATAGGTACCTACCTAAACAATGGGGTTATAAATTAAAAGGTCGAGGCAGGTGGCGCTAGTGTGGCTTGACCAGATGTCACCAAACTTCAACTGTGATTGCATGTGTATTTAGGAATTTTGTGAATTAAAATGTATTCAACGTGGAGTATAATCCAATTAAAAGGGGAGCTGAGAGAAAGGAATGCGTCTACTAGCGGAAAAAAAGCTGCTTTGATTGAAAGGTTAGTAAAAAAGTGCATTTTAGCGTTTGTTTGTTATTTTTTACAAAAAGGCTTTGTACTGATTTATATGTTGGAAATATGTAAAAACCCTTTTGTAAAAAGTACCTACATGTTGAGATAAGTATACGTGCTTATTTTCGGGGTCGTACGACTTGTAATTTTTATGATTTTATTAAAAATAAGTCTTTGTTTACAAATGGTTGACAAGGGTATTTTTTCATGGATTTTCTATGTTTTTGTTTTAGGCTAGAGGCGTACGATAGAAACAGTATTATTGGAGTCGAAGAGGAACTCGATGACGAAATTCCTGAGTTTCCTGATATAAGTCACTTTAGAGATGTTAACGTTCGCACCAATTTACCACCGCTGTCCCAAACACCACATCCAAGAGTTTGCGGAGAGGTTTTAAGTACCTACCACCCAAAAGTCGTCTGTTATTATGAAAGCAGAAGTTTGGTTACTCTTCGTGTTGCCTTTGAAGGAAACTATGCCTACTTTCATGTGCAATGCAAAGGACAAATGAAGAAACTACTTTACATAGTTTTATTGAAAATAGATTGAAATGGCACTACTATAGAAGTCAGTCATTGTGAATGTGCCGCTGGAAGTGGTTTGGAGGCACATTGTAAGCACATCTCTTTGTGTAAAGTTCGGTGTAAATCTGTTGCCCGGTCCGGCCTAGCTGACTGACACGCTTTATGCATAGTTAATAATAAATATTAGTCTAACTTTGCTATCCAGCTAGAGTCTGTGTACACAGGAACGTTTTGATACCTTTTTTAATTTTAGATTTTGATAAGACAGTAGTTTCACAGTAACTTTTTAACACATTAAAATGACAAATCACAAAAACATCTCAGTCAATCCTGAAGAAGAGACCTGTAAAGGTCTCAAAACGTTGAGCGTTGAAACAATGCCTAAAGTAATAAAATAAACACCATGTGATTATAACCGAAAAATGTCTTTAATTTATAAGTAAAATTTCCTTCATTTCATAATATTTTCTCTAAAGTTGCAGCATTTATTATTTTCGGTTTGTATTCTGCTAGGTCCAGGTGCTGTATCTAAGCACTGTCTTCTTCTGCTTCTTTCTAGACGTCTGTTTAACCGTTGTTGGTTTCCTGGCTTTATTTCGGTAATTACTTTGGTAAAAGAAAATATAGAAGGAACTGCTGTTTTCCTCAATACTTTTTATTTATTTTTATCACCTGAATGAATGAGAAAATGTGGATAAAGTAAGATAAGGACCCTAATTTACACAAAGCTTGGCATGAGAGAAACGTCTGTGATGAACACTGATCGATGATCATTGATGATAGGTGGAAAATACTGTAAAAACTAAGGAATGGTCTATTCCTAGAATAGGTATACATTATCATACAGACTATCGTTACAATAGTACACTATTATAACCTTAGATCAATAGGTAGGTACCTACACTAGTAGTTTTAAGAAAGGAAACGTCTTACCTGTGTAGGAATTTCTCTCAAAAAAACCATTAGGTTTAAAATGGACAGCACATAACCTTA
Source organism: Idaea biselata (assembly GCA_958496205.1). Taxonomy (NCBI): domain Eukaryota; kingdom Metazoa; phylum Arthropoda; class Insecta; order Lepidoptera; family Geometridae; genus Idaea; species Idaea biselata. The sequence continues at coordinate 25,166,797 of OY292396.1, read as the reverse complement.
AATAGTTACTAGGTCGATTTTTTCTCCTCATAGCTTTTATCCACTGTTTTTTTCTTTTAGCATCTTTGGGGAATAAATGATTTGCTATGTTTTTGCAATCCACAGCTGAACAAAGCGTTATTTTGTAAAATTATCTCAAAATAACCATGTTTGTTTACGAAAAAACTATGAAGGTGTCAAATAAAGTCAGACGTGCTACAGTAGCGCCATCTGAAGTGAGCAAATGGCAGTTTTTAACCCAATTAGGTAAATGTTCCACAGTAGTTTTCTAATTTCTAAAAACCACACAACATAAACCTATCTGCCTTCAGACCATAGGTATTGTGATTGGTGTGAATGGAAAGTACTTAACAAAGTAAAAAATGTTGTATTGTATCGTCAGTTTCACACAAGACAAGCAGTAAGATGTCCCGCGTGCTATAATAATTAAACGTCCTTCTGGAGGTACCAACCATTTTTCAATTGTAACTTCATTTGGTTCGGCAGCTCGAAGTTATATTGTTCCTGTTGGAGAAAATAGGAAACAAGCAATAAAAATACATAGTTTTGTTCGGTCGACGGTCGACGGGCTGAGGGACGGATTCCGCTTGAAATTACGCGAGCAAATTAGACATTCCGGAACACATTCGGTGAAATAATTGAGAGAATTGAGATCACTTCGTTTACAGGCATTTACACATAACGCTTAGTTATTCGTAATAGGATACCTATTCATTGGAATAGCTGTTTAAATAAACCTGAAAGGTGTGATGTGTTCTCTAAAACTCTACAAAAAATGAATGATAAATTTAGTCTTATAAGTTATAACTAACGATAGCAATTTTTCAGTTTAGTCTGCGACATTCTAATTTGAAATGTGAGCCGTCACGGGACGTCTGACAGATGTGAAACATCGACTCGGTACGTATAGAACATATAGCGTGGCGAGGCGTCGACTCGGCCTGTATCGCCATGACAAATTTTAGGTTTACCCTCGCCTATAGATGTCTCACATCAAAATGATAGTAAAACTAGCATACGTAATTTCAATGCTGAAGATGACACTAGTTCGAATAAAGCACCAGTAAGAGTAGAGGTATATAAACGTTGATTAACTCAGCAGTGACGGAAGGATATTTCTGGATGAAAACCCAATACGGTTGGATTTGTGGCAATTCATATACGTTAAGTCGGACATCCAGGGCGATATTTCACCATTTTTCCGCTTCCAACACAACGGATCCCGCACGCATGATCGCCCATAATGAAGACTATCAGATGGTCCGGGATACTGGCAGCCCGCGCCGCACCCGCTTCGCACATCAATAACAATTCTCGAAGATCCTTCGCGCACCGCAAAAGCCATGCCGACGATTTGTCCCGGATTTTACTCAATTCTATTTTGTAGAAATCGCATTTTTTAAAAGCCTATCTAAATCGTGCTCCCACAATTTTCTATTGTTGCACACGGAACGTAGGTATGAGCGTTGCATAAATTAGCTACGAAATGGAGGTGAAGCTTTTTATTCGTCGAGCTAATTGCAGACGAATAATAATTACTTACTCTATAAAAGTGTTGCTTTAGTAGGTGTAACAGGAAGCCCATGTTATCGTGGGTACCGGTACTAACGTCTACACGCTTTACTGTAGGTAACCGTTGTAAATATGTCTTTAAATAGCGTCTAAGATGTAAGAACATTGATTAATGATCTTAATTAAGTAATTCGACTTGTAGATTGAATATTTTTTATGGGCTTATAAATAAGGCTTTATGAAACCTACCTACTTCCAACAACTATTTAAAATCGGTTCATATAAAAATATACAATATGGTAGTAATAAATAACTAAGAAGACTATACGTTACTAGGTTGTAACGATTAAATAAAAAAAAACTGATAGCATAATATGTGCGGAAGCCCTGGAGCCTCACGCGTCCAACTCATTTTTTGCGCCAAATCGAACCTCGTTGATTGCAAGCAAAAAATAGCTCTATTCAAAATAGAACGGGTACTATTAAATCAAAATGTATTCACAGACTTAGGATTAAAAGACACGCAGAAAAAAATACAATAAAATAAATATCTAATAGGAAAAGGTAATTGCCAAATCATGTAAAATAGGTGGAATACGTGGTCTAGTTCCATAATAAATTTATTGTTCTGAGAAAAAAAAACCAGTACCTACCATTCGAAATTGTTAAGATGTTGGTATACTTAGTTTACCATTTCAAGATCTATAAAAGGTTAAGGCGAGTCAACATAAAAATAATGTGATAAAGTTACCGAATTAACAATTTTTGTTACTTACAAAATATAAATACCCAACGAGACTTCTAAACTAAGCAGCTTATTTCAACTTAAGTTTCAACTTATCTACCTATGTATATTATGCAGACGTAGATATTACTCAGTCAGTAGGTACTAAGCTGTCGTTAATGTTAATTTGGATGTTATTATTATGTACGATATCTGCCACCTACGTTGTATCGTCGTGTTGTCGTTTTAATCAGCTCGAAACTTCTTGAAACAGAATATTCATCTTCATCGAGACTTCCTTCATTTATGTACGTAATAATTACTGTAACGAATTAGGCACGTCCAAATGAAAAGTAGGAGTATTATAAAATACCTACATTAAATTCTAAATTGTGTTTTGTTTTATAAACAAATATTACTCGAAAGCAAAGTCTTCAAAGCGCTGCGCCACTGTAACGGCAATATCGTCTTCCGCATTTGTCTTGAAATACTACCTAACGAAACCGCAGCAAAAACATGACACCCATGAACAGTAATCATAAACAAATCCCATTACAACAAAATATACAATACAAAACCATGATTGCACATCTAGGCGATTGGATTATACTGACTTTCACAACACTACAGCGATTAAGTGTTTTCCTCTGCAACACACAGTTTTAGTCACAATCGATTGAGCATGCTTGTAAAATAAAGCTCGTTGTTGACTAGACAGATTCTTCTTTGATACTTATCTATCATGGAGTTAATGTTACACATAATTTCGGCGAGTATTTAATTTAGCTAAATGCGCCTTAATGCGCACTAAATAAGTAATTCTAAGATAAGTTAAGACGCAATCATCATTATTCTCATCACGCCCTTAATAGTCGGTTGGTTTAGACGCTTCAGTCGCATCTCTTGTGACCATCGTGAGACTAATGTAATTAGTTCATTACTTTATCCCGGGACGCTGTGGGCCGTTTTGTATGTCTCGCCAGATTTATGTGAGGCTCTGTGTTATTTACAATTTTTAATTCACCAACAGAGTACGTTTCAGGACTTACAGTATCGAAAACATGCCTATATTCACAGTTATACTAAAATTAACAGTTTGTATATTTATACGAAAATCAAGATACTAGTATAACAAAAACAGTATCAGATTGAAACAGAATAATAATATCTAACCGCTACTAATTTGAATAACAAAATTATTAATATTAAGTCCACCTTGGGAAGTCAACCGAGGAACATCGCACGACTTTTTATCGTTGCATGTGATTCGATCTGAACCTTGGCAAATGGTATCACCGGACCTTGAGTTTATTAAATGTTACAAAATCGTATAAAAACAAATATATTTATCATAAAAAGTTTTCGAATTGTTATTTGAATTGTTCGAGTTTAAGAGGTCAAAAAATAATTTTATGAGGCCCGGTAGATATGTTTACAGTGGCCCGGTTCGGATCCGAAGTGTACCGTTAATGAGTGTAAAATGGTAATGAATGCACACCTGCTTGCTGCCAGTTAGAGTGGTCCGACAACTTGCTACGTCTGATGCATCATTTCCGTTTTAACTTTATCTCACTACATATAAGAACGGTTATTTCATGTTCATCGTGAGATGAACCTTTCATAGCCCTAGAATAAGAATTGGGATTGGGATAGCGACTATAAAGAGATTATAAATACAGAGATAAAAGCCTTTATAAGCTTACGAGATGATAGAGGTAGATATAATTAATATACTTTAGTTATACCTAGATTTAAAATAATCGGATTAATCACGTAGGTTACAGGTAGGTACCTCCCGGCGTATTCTGTAGAAAATGAATTAAATGAGTAGAAGGTATTCTATCTTTACAAATCTAATAGGTATCTATAAAATGCTTTGTCTTGACTGACTGACTGACTGGATCAACGCCAGCTTAATGCGCTAATAGTAGAAAGCTGAAGTTGGAGAATGTGGTTTTTATGTGATGTAGGCATAAGATAAGAAAGGGTTTTTCAAAATTCCCACGAGATCAGGACTTCGCTAGTGAAACCGCGGGACACAGCTAGTACATAATAAAATAATTTGATTAAAATGTTCTTCAATAGAATTTGAATTTTGAACAAGATTTTACTTATTTGATAGGCAACTCATTTAAATCAATCATCATTTACCTACATTATACTCTCATAACTTAATAACATTTATTTTAAATCTTGATGTAAAAAGCTGTAACGAAATTAAGGGATAGGTACTTTCAACTTTCGTAGAACAAGATTTTAAAACCGTTAGTTGGAAATTAGGTTTTTCTTTTTTTATATAGTGACGTAAGTATATATAGAGTCAAATGGGGGCTAATAAGATAGTCATCATTATTAGTATGTATATTGAATAAGGTAATACCTAAAGTTACAGATTAGGATGGATTGTGTACCTTTATGATTCAAATAAATACCTAACCAATCAAGCACATGGTTTGGTGGAACGAAACGTGACAGAGTGAGGGCGTCAGAGTCAGAGAGTGGAGTACGCGCGCGACAACACTCAAGTTTAGATCGATCACCGATGACAACCAATTAGCCCCGTGCCCCGACTGCTAGCCCCATATCACACCCCAATCATCATATACCAATTTATCTTTATTCAATAGATCGCAAGATCGACAAGACTCCTGCTAACACAGCCCCTAAATCCATTCCAATTCAGGCTTCGCCGGCAAACGTTCAAAACTTTCTTAACTATCCCGTGCCTAAGACACGTACAATGAGCCGTAAAATTTACGACCATTTAAAATAAATGGTCTTCGTCACAGTCAAATGTGTTTTATAATTAAATTTAAATGCTGTGGTTATGTTCAATACCTACCTACCATTATTGAAATTTAGAATATTCAAATGTTTCATCAAAATTACTTTTAATTCTCAAAATGTAACTGTCTACATAGGAATCTAAACAGTTCGTTTGCCTTCAATGACTTGGTGCTGATTCTTTGTCCATGAAAAAAAGGAAACTACCTAAGTAAATTTAAAAATAGTTAAGAAATGTTTATCGCGGGAAATTAGCGATTGCCAAGGTTAAGTTCTATTCGCAGAATTTATCTTCAAATGTTCAGTGAGTCAGTTAAAATACTCGTACTACAAGCTCATGACTCACCTTCTTCACATTGCTTTCCGATTGTTTCTCGATAATTTGCGCTATTTCTGAACCATTTGCGTCTGTTCTTCTCATACATACGCAATTCTTTTGTTTCATAAAAAAAACAATGTATTCTGGCAGTAATTGGGCAAGTTGTTACTCTTGTTACTGGTTTAATTGAACCATTCTGTAAGTATCATATACGATTATAATTACCCCATCTCTATTAAGTAACGCTTTTGGGGCTCGACAATTTCTTATTCACCGAGATATTAAAAACACAGTTAACTATACTACCTAACACGATTTCGACCGATATTCACGGCTAAGTCGATGGATATTGCAAATTTAAACGGGGATCGAAATTAGTTTCACGACTAAGCCTTCGGCGATCGTTTTTGGTACGGACATAAAATCTACAGATCTCCATTGCAAAAAACTTTAAGGTAGCTAGCCCCAGAGCAAGCAAATCGTTTAGACGAGCTATTTCCCTTTACTTTAATCCTTTCGGGACCACGACTACTTAGCAAGTTTAAAATCCAATATTGGGTTAAACTTAAGCGATAAATAGTTAAGATAAAGCTAGCTAAGTATAGGTATTACACAAAAAGGATTTGGCCTCTCAGTTGACATTCAGCTCCGAATGGCTCCGATGCAATAAAGCAGGTACCTATTATGCAAAAATGACTGTGATGCAACCATACCAGAGCAATGGATGGAACCATCTTCATTCGTGATCGTTAAGCTTGCGGTGTAGTAAAGTCTTTATACCCCGCCCTACCGCCATTCGCGTTTGTAACATAAATGCATTGATGCATGGTTTTTCAGAAATACAATAGGGCATAGGTAATGGTGTACTTAATTGAACTACGTTTAACGATTATCAGCAACGGCAAAGCTGCTTAAAAAAATAATGAAAAAAAAAAACATTTTAACTATAATAATGTTATATCCGATATATGCGGATGGCACAGATCTGGTCGTCGTCAAGGACTGGAAGGAGGCATATGCCCAGCAGTGAGCGTCTGTCAGCTGATAGGATATGGATGATGAACTATCATATTTTTTTACATTGTAACGGGCGATAAAAGGGTTGTTCATATGCCTACTTATCATTTGCGAAGATTTATTATGCTGAATGAATTTGTAAAGATAAAAATCTGGTTCAGAATCAGGTACCGGAGATTAAACAAACGAAAATGAACGAACATGTTTCAGTTTTGACGATAGCTATCTATGGCGCTGCTTTTATTTTCAGAATTTTAGATGAAAACAAGCGAGACCTCGTCTCCAGTTTGATATCGATTTTAACTATGATAGATAAAGAAGTTAGGGTGTATCAAAGAACGTGTTATGTCTATGATGGTTAGTTCCTTAGACATTAATCTGCAATATACGTGTGGATGTAGATTCATTATGAGTAGGTACCCACTACAACTAATTTTTAGGTTTGATTTTTTAACTGTTTTATCTATATAGACCCCCCCCCCCCCTCCTGAGTCCCTATGGACTCGGCTATTAGTATTAAAGTATGGGTAAGTACATTAAGGATTACGCAAATTTTAGGTAATGTTCTCATCCAAGATTAATACTTATAAATAAACTAAACCCATCCAGAATACAAGAAACATTTAATATACAATTTAACGAACGATTTTTTATTACAAAAAATATCAGTATGAATGGTTTAGATAATAAATCTCGAAACCTTTCACATTGTTAAGCTGGCAACGTTTCTAGTAACAAATGGTTTTGGTCTCCTGGGTACCAACCTCGCTGTCGTACCATGGTGCCACTGATGACGGTTCAAAACTCCCATCATTAATCCAGTGATTTTATCTCAGGATCGCGCTCACAACTGTCGCCGGTTTGAGCTATTGGCACAATCAATTAAACTAAAGTGCTCCAGCTAATAAGCGTAACTAACACACCCTTGTGTCGTGGTTGAAGACGAATCTGATAAATAACATTAAGCCCGCTTGGTGAATTCGCTTTCAAAGATTATAGTAATCTTGCTGCTCATCCATTTGTCAGATAGAGCTAATGTGCTTTAGGTACCTACATGCCTCGCAATAAAAGTGGTAGTTACCGTACGTCACATTTTTAGAACTGTAAATTGTTACCGACTAGAAAGTAAACTAAAAATGCGGTCACTGGGTAGTTACTTTAAATAATTTTAAGCAAAAAGATTAAAAACTTTGAACTCCAAAAGTAGTTTCAGACAATTGACAAGACAATTAATATTGTTATGTGAAGCTGTCGCTTAGTTTCTACTGACCAAGGTCTAGGTACTGCGAAGTCTTGAATCACAGGATTTGTTTTGTTGTCCAGTCTGCTTCATCATTATTTGTCTTTGGGTGCTAGTCTAAAATTAGATAGGTACTTGTCTTTGAAACTAAGAAATAGCTCTAAAGCTAAATCTTACATACCTAACTTCTATAAAATTCAACGTTTTTTGATGTGGCGTGTAACTCGTATAATGTATTTATTTATCTCAAACTTTGATGTGTCAGTAACTCAGTACTAGAAGGTTTGGGCGCCATCTAAATTGCATGACTATGAAAGTTCAACGTAGCTGTACGTACGTCACATACTGGCTACATAGCTTCGTAAGATTCAGATCACGTTTACGAAGTCAGTACATAGAAATGCAGTATACTGCGAACTATCACGTCTTATATTATAAATAAATCTATCTATGCAAAGAAACGCATGACACCGCTCATATTGCATGCACATAACTGCCAGAGTCATCATTAAATAACAATTACCTACATAACCTTGGACGGTTCAAGTATCAACGATTAAATAGTACAAAGGCACACACGAACCTACTCCTCAACCGTCACCGTTGCGTTGTTTAGTTTGGAGCTGTATGGCGCTGTTTGCATTGTCCTATATTTTTTATTTTCAAACCTAATTCATTTATTTGCTCTGAAGTTGGTTTGAATTCTAGAGGTTTCTCGAGGTCTTCGAGGTCTGAAAACCACGAGACTGAAGAAGATTATGAAGTAGTTCATTTTTAGAAATTAAACTCATTTTCGATTTTAATCCTGAAGAATCTAATCCTGAAGATCCTGTAAAGGTCTCAAAACGTTAAGCTTTGAAAGATAAGTATAAAAGTAATAAGCACCACGCGATTAAAACCAAAAGGTTACCGTAGTTTAAAATCTATCCAACATCGCGAAAACCGAAGAAAAATCTATATTTTACTTTTTATTTAGTTAATGTACCTAATGCCATTTTTATCAAAGAAAACTGTCCAAAATAATTTTCTTAAACGTAGCATCGTTTTCGCTAAGTTGTGTCTGAGAATTCGTAATATAATTCATTTGTAAAAACGAAACCGCAAGCAATAAATTGGAGAAGCATTATTTTTTGTGAGTCCCGTCAAGCGTGTGCAAATCAATTGCTTACCTACTCGTTTAAAACCAAAATATTTGACTGACCATTTAATAGCTTCCCAAAACAACTCGGTTATTTCTTATTTCAATTCATCGTGTCAACGTCGAGCCAAAAATATTTAATTTTTTCATAAAGTTTGCTTGAGATGTTGTCTCCCGTTGCGGATTCTTTCTTTTTGCGAACTTGATTGATGACTTTTCTTAGATCGTGACACTTCTTTTGGTCCTTTTCGACTCAGCTTGTCCTCTAAATCCATCAAGGAAAGAGTCAATTACAGTTAACAAGCACTTTAGCAGTTAATGTTACTAGTCTCGTTAGCTCTCGTAAGTCAATCAATAACAATAAGTTCTTGTTTAAAAAATGTTTTTCACCAGTTTTTATTTCGTATTCTTTATTGTCAATACATACAGTTTTTATTCAAGTTTACGGAATTCATGGCCGGCAAATTTTAACTAATTCCCTTAACAAGTCGTATTTCGTTTCCCAAGGAGTAAAAAATGAGCCGTTGACTCAGATAACACATAGCTAACTGGATACTATGTTAGTTTAAATGTAACTGAAGTCTTAAGGTACAAGTTAGCAACGGGCGACATGAGGCGGCACCGGACAACGTGTCGCGGCGACACTTCTGGTTTCTATATATTTCTATGAAACTCCCTACGTAGTCAGCGACACCAGAAGAAACCAGAAGTGTCGCCGCGACACGTCGTCCGCTGCCGCCTCATGTCGCCCGTTGCCAACTCGTACCTTTACCCTGGGCAAAGTCTTAATTGTTCACAAAAAGAATTGGGTTCATAAATTGTCAACATTTACCTACGCAAATCATTATCCATAAAAAGTACCTTTTTAAGAAGTATGCTTGTGAAATACGTTTAAATTTGACTGTTATGTTGTAACATCTTCAGCAAAGACGATAGTCGTGCGTGGATGGCTAGTGTGTGCATATTATATTATTTTCCGAGAGGACTTGTTATTATGCAACGGATTTCTTCGAATCATTTATTACAAAGTTCAATGTGTAGACAGTAGGTATACCTCCTGGTTTCCCTATATGTACTTAACTAATTACTTAAGTTGTAAGTTTTTGCTTTTAGTTTTGAAAAAAATGCTTTCAAAATGTTAGTTCCCGACGGGACTCGTACGACTTAAAATTTATAAAGAATTAAAAAAAATAGCTTTCACGATTTAGAGACACAGCCCGGTGACAGACGGACAGTGAAGTCTCAGTAATAGGGTCCCGTTTTTACCCTTTGGGTACGGAAACCTAAAAACAGTATTTCCTAAGTGTGGTAAACAAAGAAATAATGTTTAGTTGTAAGTTTTTATCTATCATTATGTCTAACTACATCAGTTATTGACAATGCAAAATAGAAATAGTTTTTTTTAAAGATACTTAACGCAAATTAATTCAATGTTTATATTGAAGGTTGTAAGAAGTAGGTACTAAAGTTATTTAGAATGTAATTAATGACCTACATGAAATTTACTGCAATGTAATTCAGATATCGTTAAAATATTACCAAGTAGGAAATCACGTTACTCGTAGCGTCAACTTTCCACAAAATTTGTATGCAGGCCGGCCATGTCCAGGATTAACGACTGGGGTTAGTTAGGTGCTTTCTACCTGAACTGAAATTGTAGAAATTTGATTTAAATTATTTAAATTCTACCTAGAAACTAAGTAATTTGTAATAGTTTCTCTTCAATACCCACATATTATAATATATTCGTTAGTTTTTAGTTTTAATTCGAATAAAAATGTGTTAATTTAGTTCTGTATTTTTCTGTCTCTTTTGTAAGTTTTTATCATTTTTATTAAATAAAAAATCTGTTTCTTTTCTACTTTTATTATTGTAATTTTGTCTTGTATTAATTTGATACAGAAAGCATTAGCTATCTATCTATAATATTATACTATAAATTATCTTGTAAGTTGTTATTTCAAAAATATTCTTCGTTTATGCTTATATTAAGTTGAACGATCCATTATAAAGAGTTCAATGGCAGGACTGCTCAGTGGAGCGTAGCTGAAGGAAGTGTCAACGGGCACGCTTTCCACTGAAGCATAAATAAAACTTATATGCACATGATACAAAAATATATGAGGAAAAAAAACTCGCGGCAAATCGAAAGTCAATCATTCAAAAACATTATTCAATACTTCGCTGTATACGTTTGTAGTTCAAATATAAATTAATTTTCTATCCGCTCCACTTACTTAGCAGTTAGTTGATTGACCGTTATGACTGCGGCCAGTACAGTTGTTACAATTAATTGCCTGTTTTTTAACGATACCTAATGTTAGGCAAATTTTGAATGTCCCTTCATTTCTCGCTAGCAAATCATCGCGGAAAATTGGACAGTAAACCTGAAAACAGTTCCATTATACAACAATCACGCTTTGTAACAAGAATGACGAAACGAACAAAATTAAATACCTAAGTACCTCGCTACCCAGTTGCAGTTTGTTTTTCAATCGTTCACGATAGAAATCTTTACAATTATATTTTTTCGTTCGATTAGTTAGATTTATCACGAATTAAGTCACCACCTTTTTAGGATTCCGTTTCTGTTAACAAGGATACTTACTTTACTTTTATTGTCACATGAATAGTACTTAATCTGCAAAGGGTAACATTCCTACACGCATTTAGTAACTTGGAATAAACCGTCATTTAACATTAGAATCTTACGCCACAGAAATTCCCATAATACGGGAGGTCCCGATCCGCCAAAGGCAATAGCAGAATTTTGTTCGAGAATATTTTTCACGACGAGACGATTCCTTCCAGCTTCTTGGATAAAATACTGATCTTGATATACGAGTGGAACATAACATAATGTCAGTGTAACTCAGAGATCTTTTTGTATGCTTTGTAGTTTATTGTCCTGAAGACCCTAGTCTTTGTCCTAGGTAGAGTTAAAAAACGGTCAGAAATGGTAGCTCATTTTGCTGTCTATCTAAATAATTAACGTTAACTAATGACATTATAGTAAGTACAGTAACTAAAGTACTTCGTTAAAATATTGTGTCACTTATATAAAACATCACATCTTTTTTGTAATACCTACAATCATAAAAAGTTATTCGATGTGCCTACATCTTTACCGAATAGCTTGAGAATACATGAGGCAGATAGCAAACGCCTATTAAAATAAAAATGTTTTGAAACTTGACTTGTGACTATTTAAGTGTTATTAAGATCGGGGCGTTAGAGCTACGAAGCAACAACGTAGGGAGACTGTCGGAACGCGTTTGATGCATAAGTGATCAAATGGACTCCACTAGCTGTGGGTCGACGTTTCATTGCGCAACAAACCGTTACCTATTTAAATTGGGCCCGGATTGATTTGACGAAGCACCGCAGGGCGAAGGCCCCTTGGGCGGCAAGATGCCTGGTTCCACTCACGCCCGAGCACAATAACCGACAGATTACGCAGCACTACGTGACTTTAGATCGCTTCTTGCAATTATGTCACCCGTTGTTGGCTTTGATGCTATCGCTAAAGGTGCATGTTCAAAGCATTACATACCGGTAAAAAGCTTGGGAACTATGAAAACTCATTCATCCAATTTACGAAATCTGATGAGTAATGCTAAGAGCATTCCGAGAACGTGGTCGCAGATGTCGTTACATTTTATTATCCATACCTATTTTAATAATGGATCACTAACATCACATAGATCATGAAATTACATGAAAAATAGCCACATACAAATTGAGTGCCTTCTCCTTTTTTGAAGTCAGATAAAAATAATTGACAATCATATGTGAAGATGCGTCCTACGAAGCATAATTAACTAGGTGTCCAACATCGTCAAAGTAGCATCGGCCTGATATTTAATATTAATGCGGCGTGAAATAATTTAAAATATTTTCCAGAGTCTATCAATCTGGGCTGTTAATGAGATTCGTCCGGTCGTTGCTCGGGCCAACGTGATTGCATCTACCTATTTGTGCCACGTTGCGAGTCGCTAATGAAATACGTTGGTGGAACGAACAAATGCCTCGTAAAATGATATCATCAATATCAACTGTAACATCAAATTACCGAGTCAATTAATAGCGCCATAACTCTGTTCTAGGAACATTGTCAACATTTACTAAGACTCGTGAGTTGACGCAAAAACTTCATTGCTATCCAAACCTTTTTAAGATCTTTGTCATTGTTGAGACAATCGTAAAACCAGCGGTTGGAGACAGCAGGATATCAACTTTTATTGTTAGGCAAACCTTTGTTTACTTTATGTGTGTTAAAGGAATAAAACATTGCATTATGTAACTTGTTCTGCCCTTAGTCATGTTTTGAGTAAAAATGTGTGAATTACGTATGAGGTAAAGGAAAACGCTAGATGTATCATCAATTTAGCTTGTATTTAATCGTATGACATAGCCCTGGGGTCTCGACCTGTGACCACACTTTCACCATCTACCCACGAAGTCATCGATTTCTAACCGATATCCATAACGTCTAGTTATTATTATGCCAGACAGCTAACGAATTCAAAATACTTTGTTTTCCATGTATAGACTACCATTACAAGAGACATCAAAGAAAATATTCATTAAGAACAATAGTTTAAGGGCCATTTGCAAACAATAGCCAACCGGAAACAATGTGCTTTAAGAGCTTGTAAGTAGATGTAACTTTCTATGCAGATATGATTGACATCATTGTTGAGTAAAGAGTGAGTAAAGAGCAATTACTGTTTCCTAACAAGGTATGTGTGATATCTACACCGGAGTAAACTCTATGCACTTTACTCCACAATTGCAAGTATTTATTCTCGTAAAGCAAGTAATTTGTGATAAATGATGGCCATTAAACAATGTAGGCTAGATGAGTTGAGATTGTGCAGATATAAGTTTCAATCTGTACATTTCCTGCGACTCCGACGCGACGTCTCAATTGCTGCTCTTTTGTAATCAACAATTTGTGTCGGCATACAGAGAGACGCTTCCAACGTCGTCATTCAATAATGAGGCCCAATTCAAAGCTGTTTTGGCTGTTCCTTGTTTGTTATTCTATCGCTAGTTTTGCCATTAGGAAATAAACCAGAAATGTCTGGTTACGCATCGCACTTGAAAAAAGTAGTGCTCATAAATCTTGGGAGCACGCAGGCGTATCACCGTGACGGCCCAAAAATATATATATTTTGCGGCTCACTGGATGATCTAGATCTATGTAAGCGAGTGGTGTAACATTTCATGTAAGCAGGTAATTTTGTAATATAACACCGTTGACGTTAGATAGCGTTTATGATGAACTTGCCTTGAAAATTATTTACTGAAATTACATATTCTAACACAAAACTTCATAAAGTGCTACTTAAATCTACATGACTAACTATGTTGTCGTAGTTGTCGGTAATAAGCTCGGTAGTTTTACTGAGATAGTTGAAATATTCTGCAAAATGTTGACATGACAATCAAGATATGTAATGCAAAATGCATAATAATATCCTTTCTACGAGTAGGTAGGTATATAAAAGAAAGTAGTGTTAGCTACACTATTTATAACTTAAGCACGGCTTAACCGATTTGGCTGCAAAGTTAGCTACACTATTTATAACTTAAGCACGGCTTAACCGATTTGGCTGCAAAGTTAGCTACACTATTTATAACTCAAGAACGGCTTAACCGATTTGGCTGCAAAGTTAGCTACACTATTTATAACTTAAGCACGGCTTAACCGATTTGGCTGCAAAGTTAGCTACACTATTTATAACTCAAGAACGGCTTAACCGATTTGGCTGCAAAGTTAGCTACACTATTAATAACTCAAGAACGGCTTAACCGATTTGGCTGCAAAGTTAGCTACACTATTAATAACTCAAGAACGGCTTAACCGATTTGGCTGCAAAGTTAGCTACACTATTAATAACTCAAGAACGGCTTAACCGATTTGGCTGCAAAGTTAGCTACACTATTAATAACTCAAGAACGGCTTAACCGATTTGGCTGCAAAGTTAGCTACACTATTAATAACTCAAGAACGGCTTAACCGATTTGGCTGCAAAATTGTTTGGGAGGTAGCTTAGAGCCAGGAGAAGGACATAGGATAATATTTTTTTAGAGAGTAGTAGAAGGGTAGTACTGTAGAGTTCTAGGTTTTGTTTTATTTAACGGGCAGGACAACGGCAACGTATTTCGGCTCAGCTAGTCTATACTAATATTATAAAGAGGTAACGTTGGTAACATGTATGTATGTATGTATATATATTGGGGGTAATCTCCGAAACTACTGGACCGATTTCAAAAATTCTTTCACCATTAGAAAGCTACATTCACCCTGAGTAACATAGGCTACTTTTGATCTCGATATTCCCACGGGATCGGGACTTACGCAGGTGAAACCGCGGGAATCTGCTAGTAGTAAATAAAAGTAAAGAATTACATTTAACTTATATGCTTTTGCGATTTATCCTCAAAAATGAAATATTTTTTCAATTTAATGTTCGAATTCAATTTAGAACATGAAAGTAGTCCCAGATTGTAGATATTGTTTATTTAATGGCAGAACCATTCTATTGTCTTAGCTGGCAGTAATTTATATATTGCAATAGAAGCACAAGAACACGCGACCATTGTGCCTATGTACGAGTAACGGCTAATCGGCTTTTCGCTTCACAACAAACATTAAAACTGCATTAAATTCTATTTAACGCTAGATAAAGCTTGCCTAGTTAAGTAATTGAACGTATAATGCCTGTGATTCATGCAATTTAAACGAAAATATTAAATATAAAAGACGGTTCATGAGAAACTTTATAGAAAATCCAAAAAATAGTTCTTGGCACTAGACTTGCAAGATGGCCGGGAATCCCGGGAAAGTCCCGGAATTTCACGTGTCCAGTAATTACAGTTTACTGTCCCGAAATTTATAAATACCTACTAGTTTTTTCCCCAAAGTTAGTTAATAAACAAATAATAATACAAAATATTTTATATTTCCGTTCAACAGCAAACGTTTGTTAATTTGACTCTAAAAGTTCTACCTAACCAACTTTGTAACCCCAGAAAAGTCCAGAAAATGATAAGCCCGTATCTGGGAATCCTACTTGGCACAGTTGGATTCAAAAGTGGTTTTATAATAAAAACTATATACACGGGCGGTGGGGGCTTTTTACTTAACAAACTTACATCAAGACCACATACTCTTCGAAATTAAAGTTTAAAATTACTTGATTTGTAACGGGGAATATCGTGAAATTCTACGTATTGGTATCTATCTACCTAGGTATACGTCGTAATAACAGTACAAAGAATTATGAACTCGATTGTAAATATATTCCACAATGTCCACTCCTTATTTAGTATGTATAAATTTAGGATACAAAGCAAAATAATAAATTAGTATATTATGTAAATCTTAATAGTGGTTCTAGTAGAATAGGTAGTGCAAAGACAGAAGGATTTATGTAAATGCCTAGAACCGATAGGACTTCCGGCGTTGGTCGCATGTCTTCGAGATGACTATGAAACTCGTAAATCGTGCGGCTTGAGAGATACGAACTCTGCCGGCAGTACTGACATTGTGCCCATTCCACGCGGCCCGTAGTTCTTCATTTTAATTACTACAGTGCAAAATTCTTTAACAATACAACTACCTAAATACCGTAAACACCGGCTGTGAAACCTTCACTTATTCCAACCAATTTAATTTTGTTAAAAATTCAAATGTCTATTCTTACAGCATTTTCAAGTGTACCTACCTATATGTCATACATAATAGTTTTTAATAGATGCTTAGAAGATAGTTCTTCTAATTCGTTAGAAAAATTGTGCACAATTGAAGAACCTACCTAGCACTTAAAAAGGTAACCACGAAATTCATCTTGTTGGGCAACCAAAATAATATTGTAAGAGGTAACGCCCAACCCAGTCCAATCAAATAAGTGGGGACCTAGTTACATTGATGCAAGAGTCAAGAAGGTAATGTGTTATTTTTGTATTATACCTACGGTTGCTACATCTACATCTGCGTGTGTATGTAGGTAGGTATAGGTTCTTGAAATACCTAATCAACGGATGCTGTCGATTGTGGATTATTTCGGTCTCGGGAAGCATAAACTGGCGAAGGCAAGTGGCAACGTACGAACACCCACACAACATGCTCTATACATAAGGAAACTTCATGAATCAGCTATATAGATATACTCATTACCTTATAAAAACTTTGCGACTGAACGAAGTTTGACCTTCAACGAAATTATTCTTTTAATTTAGAAATCTGACCTCGTCTAGGTCAGGTAACTAATAAGACGACAGCAGGAATCTTGCGCATCTAAGGCTCGCCTCGAAACGCTACGACAACAGTTCTCAAGAATACGTTGCTTTTACTGTTTGTTTTCCTGTGATTTATATTTCCAAGCCATGTTTAACATAACATTAAATTATATGAGCGTGTGCGAAATTCACAGCTTTGTTTTATAACTCGTTGTCATGTTAAGAAAATCCTCATTAAATAATCCCCGGGTGGTGTCGTTCGTCGAATTCGCTTATGCAAATAAGTCATCCGTTTGTTTGTCGAGCTTCGCGACGAAGGTTTCACAAACAAAACGTTTAAAGATTACCTTTCTAAGAAACAATCAAGTCAAGCGATTGTGGTGTCTAAACTGTCTAATGAAATGTCAATGATGTTTAAAGTAATTTATCGTCAGTCGTTAGTCGAAATGAAAACAATCATTCATGGGAAATTATTTAAATCAGTCCCATTGTTATTTAATATGTAACACATGAAATTCAATAAGCATTTAAAACTCTTCGCGTCGCGTGACGGACGTAGGTACCGGTGAGATCTCTAGGGTACGCTCGCAGAACGGACAGACGTGATGGGCAATCATGCAATTCGGGTCAAATAAACGTCTTGTCTCCGCCTCGCCTGTTTCCCAATAGGCCCAACTACCAGTCATACGTTGGCATTCAGATAATAGGACGCAACCTGCTAATACTCATACGTAACTGAGGTATATTTGGTATAGGTATGCGTAGGTAGATAGCTAATACCTTTATAAATCCCTGCTCCTTGGTTCGGGCGGTACGGGACTGGAATTATAGTCCCCTTTATAGGACCTGGCAGACCTATCACCCTCACTTAGGAAATATATCTACCTAAATATAAATTTAATTTTGTGTTTGTCTGTTGTTGTGTATTATTGTTTATTGCATATTTGTGTAGACATAAGGCTGTGACATAAGGTCAGGAAATAAATTATTTAATTTAGTTAGCTAACATTATTGACACACCGGAGACCATTTTGTTTTACCAAAAAATTATTACAAACTGGTTTCTATTTTCCTTTAAATCGCCCATAAAGTTCTGTAGAGGCCAACACAGTTATTCACGTGTTAGAATTGAAGTCAGATTTTACTTCGTCTGTCTTAAAACTTGTCGCTATAAATTAAAACGGATGCAACTCATATCTAAATAAGTCATCTGGCAGTTCCGCTACAGATAGTTTGAAACCGACAACAGAATTAAGTAGACCATATTCAGGTACTAAATATATAGTTGTATTTTAGGGTTTATCTCTTTTTTGTTTGAAATCATGTTGCATGGCCGTAGATAGGAGCGGAGTGATGTACCATCCCGCCGGACGTCCGGCGTGGTAGGTGTCCGTAGCCTCACACAAAACATCGCGAAACTGTGCACAAAAAGGGTAGGTATTATCGCACCGTGAATTGAAAACATTCTGATAAATCGTGACAAATGCGATTTGTAGCCGTTGCATATAACCTACTCAATAAAACTACGATTACATTAGGTGAAATAAAGCAATGAAAGTGATGAAATTCGATTAAAATAAGTGTCTTTACAATTTCTATGTTGTCTTTCTATGTAAAAATGTAGCGTTTGTATGAGTGTTTATGTGCAGTTACTCTATAACAAATAATAAAGATTGATATAAAAATGTTTTATCTAGAGCGGGACTACCCTTTTCGGTAATATAATATCTATATTAGAGGGTGAAACAGTGATTCCCCTAGACTATATCTATTAAAATGCTTTATCCTGACTGACTGATGGATCAACGCACAGCTAAAACCGCTGATAGTAGAGAGCTGAAATTTAGAGCGTGTGTTCTTCATAACGACGTAGGCATTAGATAAGAAAGTTTTTATCGAAATGCTTGCGGGATCGGGACTGACGCGGATGAAACCGCGGGCTACAGCTAGTAAAGATCAATATCTTTACTAGCTGTGGCCCGCGGTTTCATCGGTACATTATACTTACGTTTTGTAATTATTTCCGGTTAATTTACGAATAGCCTAACGAATTTACGAGCTAAGATACAATACTGACTTGCTTTTGTTTCAGTTCTAACAAAGTAACTAAATTTTCTTGTTTCCAACTCTGTTAACAGTACTAAAACAACACTAAGTAACCTACGCTCTACGTTTAGATCTAAAAACGAGTCCGCCTCGTACATTATATACAGACATATATTATGTAGGTAGAGAAACCTCAGAAGTTGGGAACCGTGCGAAATATTACTGCATGCATGGCAAATGCAGTCCGTTGGGAACGCATGAGCAAAATTGCCCATTGTCCTTATCTCATTCTTGTCCTCACTGATTAGTAAGTAGTACCGTGTTTTTATCATTGACACAAAGCAATTCCCAACAAAAATATATTGCTGGTTGTGAGAAATTGCGTTATATTGTGATTCGTCGTAACAACACACAGTGTACTTTTGTATTTCCCTAGATCTCACGACCGTCTATTTATTTTATAACACATTTGCTCGTAAAGGGCCTCTTATTTCACCAATTTCAATATCGTAATGTATGTCATTACGTACTTGTGCGTAATCGTAAAGTAAAACGCACGAGTTTCTTTCTAATAAGGTAACACGTACGGTTTATCATGCTCCGTCTAAAACCAACGGTACTTTTTTAAATCTTAAGAAAAAAAAAAGCAAAGAAAGCAAATCAAAAAGTTTTTATGTCAGAAAAGTGGTCAATATTTTATGAATAAAATTAACTTTGGGAGATAAAATATAAAAAATAAACATTTAATTCTTTAATTTAATTCATTTTGACAGTAAATTACATCTGTAACAGAAACAAAAAAATATTAATTTACTTTATTAGTAATACTGGCTGTTTTTGTACCGTTGCCTTAAAAAAAAAAAGCACTGATGCCCGCGCATCGCTAATTTGTCAACTGGCAACGTAATAATCAATTTCACAAATTGTTCAAATTTTTCTAACTGCTTTAACAAGTGATTAAAGATTTATTCGTTTAAGAAAGTCCGAGTTTTATTTATTTCCTCGCAAATGTGTTATAAAACGTCGTATGACATACGTGCGTATTGATAATTACAGCCTCTGCTTTCTTGTAGCCCTCGCCTACGGCTCGGGCTAGCAATATCGCCTCGGCTGTAATTTTCAACTTACCGCACTTATATCATAATGTACTATAACATTATTTTCTCACACTCAATACTAAGTTGGGATTAATTACACGGGTTTTGTTCCTGCGCCGACGTCGGCGCTGAATAAGAGACTATTGTTGTTCCGGTAAATAAGGAAGTGAGGTCTTAATTAGACACGAAAACGTTTCCAAGCTATAAATACTTATTATCAGTCCCTACTACAATGTAATTTAACGACGAAGGCCTTCTTCAACTCACCCTTGAACAAATTTTCATTCCATTACAAATTATTCAAATGGTAGATGTGAGTGGCGTTCGCGCACTTTGTCCATACAGTTTCTCAAATTTAATGATATGATGATAAAAAGTCTTGTTAATCAACTGATTTACAAAACTTTTGAGAAACAAAGAAAGTTTTCTTTGAGGAGCAAATAATCGCTCAAACTCAACGATCAATCCTAACTTAAAATAATTCAAAAGGTATAATAAGTAAATCAAGTAAATTTTATCATGATATTACGTATCATGATAAAATTTACTTGATTTACTTATGACCAATGATTATTTCTAATATTTTGTGCTATCTACAGATTAAGATGGTCGCAATAATCAGGTCGTTCTCAATCCTAGTGACTGATGCATTATGAAGATTAAGTCAAGGGTCAGCTGCGACGGGACAGGTCATATCTTAATGATTTAATTGTACGAGTTGTAGTGATAAGAGGGTATTTGCGTGGCAATATACCTACATGTGATATTTTAGTACATTATCTCATGTAAATAGTGCCTACAGTAAAGTAGATGGGGTCCACTAAGATCGTAGGGGCCAAGCCAACCTCACCTGCTAGCTTGGTGCATCTGCTGAAGAAAGGACGAAGCTCTTGCGCAGACTTCTTGAGGTCAGACGGCAGTCGCTCCCATAAAAGTCTAAATTAGCCAAATTGTAATGGAAAGTTTTGCAGAAGTTTGAAGCGGACCCCGGGATCTCGAGAGGGATGCAACCGGGAACATAGCTCGGATGATGATGATGATATTACAGTGCATTCACTTGCAATATCATAGACGATTAATAAATCCTGAATCCTCTATGAAATTAGTGACGTTCAAGAATTGCACTACCCATTTTTTTTCTTGTTGATTTTTTGTTTGTCGTGTGCCTTTTGTTCATCTAGAAAAGGGTCGTATTAATGCCAGGGAAAAGAAGATTGTGGTTATCCCCCTGCTACAAGTAACAACAAAGTAAGAGTTACAATATATAACACCAGTATTAACTATCAGTGGTGCGAGCGGTGTATGTGGACAGTGGACTCGGCGGTGGACACGGGTCACCGCTACACAATGAGCCACTTCCTGCGGCCAACGGGCGCACAAGGACAATTCTGCTAACACGCGAGACCACTCACTTATCTCAACATTGTTCAAGCTGATTCAGACCTTATAGAGTAACGTTCAAACTACACTATTCTCTTGTAACGGTATCATTTCCATCGAGCTTACGTGTATAGCCCTTACTTAACAATGATCTGATCTATCTCTCTCAGGCACTGATAGGCCCGGGCATGATTAATTTCGGCTTTGAATAGGCATCAACGAACTGTGCCACTAATTTCGCTTTTCGTTTGTTATTGTTGTTAACTAGCTGACCTGGCGAGATTTGTTCCGCCTTAGAGGCAAAAATCTCGACTCCTGGTTCTAAGCTACCAATTTTCAGCCAAATTGATTTAGCCCTTCTTGAGTTATAAATAGTGTAACTAACACGACTTTATTTTATACATATAAGATAGAATATAGATAAATAAAATTGGGCCGGTAGTTTTAATACTAGTAGAAAATAATAATACTATAGGTAGAATTTACAAAACTGGAAGTTTCGTCGTCACTGTTCAGCTCTAGGAATACTCTTATCTTCAGAGTCCAGTATTCAATCTGACATCCATCCATAGCTTCGTGATCGTATAAACGAGCGTAACTGTTATGAAATATAAATCTCGATTCGGTTTAATTACGTGTGTAATTAAATCTTACGGCTGAGTGAATACGTTGGAAGTTGGGAGATCTACACATCTGTAGGCTTTAGAACATCGAGTATAGCGCAGGCGAAGTCCAGGTGAATCGGCGTGGTGATGAGAGACCGCGGGTGACCGACCTCGTACCAATTACTCTCCCATTAGTGTCAGAGCACAATACGCCTCCATTAAGCGGATGTCCAGTTCCACATAATCGCGCCCGCACGATTTGCATTTGTTTAGACATAGTCATATGCCTACTCCCACGAGCTTTGTATCTGGTAATCCTGGTGAGGTAGGCCGCTTTAATATCCTCATATACACGAGACCCGAATTTCATGCGGTTAACCTAATCGTCTATTGTTCCCTTCACTGATTCAAACGTAAATTATTGCCCATTTCATTTCATAGCAATATGAGTACGTCTATGTTACTATAATAAACCATGCACAAAAGTTACTCCCGGCAATAAAAGCTTGTTAGAACGTCCTGTTTGTGCCCGTTTCATTAAATAATTAAATACTAAATTGTAATACTATGCCATTATTGTGAACGAAAAACGGTCTGCATGTGAATTGCACTTAGTTCTGAATTATAATGATATTATAATTAAAAGACCTTTGTCATTTAGTTATATATTATGAAGCAATAAATAAATGATTTAATTATTTAATTGAAGAAGAACGGAAGAGTAACCCACGAATAAAATGTAAATTATCTAGGTATTATTATTGTAGTTGATTCACGAATATGTTCATTACAAACGGTTTTTTTTTCTATGCGCGATTACATCGTTTTGTAATATTATTTTCAGAATTGGGAACTTCTTTTGAAATTTGTCTTCAAACAAGATGTAACAGCTATTACCATACCATAGCATTGTAAGTCACGCATGTCTCGTTATGGGCATTTTATTAAAAGACGAACGCACGTGTTTCTTTGCTCTAATTTTATCTTTCGTCGTGGTCCAGGATCAAGAGGAATTTTTAGATGAATAGTTTGAGACGGTTTGAGCTACTTAAAAGTAAAATAATTCGACCGAAGAACTCTAAGAGGACTGTAAAAAAATCTACTTATAGAGTTTGTGGCTGTCGTTACCTTTTAGACCACCTCAATATAGTGACTTTACTACCAGAAGTTAAAGGTGCCTTCTGATTCTGAAGCATACCATTTCAAAAGCTTTTGCCACACTGTTAATTGGTTAGCCCACACGAATCACAAGAATTGGCGAATAGAATATGTATTGCAACTACAATACTACGCGACAGGGATAAGTACTTATCCCTGTCGCGTAGTATTGTAGTTGCAAATCTGTTTCTTTTTAAAAGTAAATTAAAATCTCCACGGCCAAAGACTGAAATAGTAGATATTTAATTATAAATCTTATCTAAATTAAATCAAACAAGGCAAGTTTTAAAGTAATGAGCTTAATTTATTCCTGGACAGGAAAGCTGAAAAATGTGATGACAAATGGGGCGGTGTGTACCTTATCTCAGGTTTGAGGAGAAAGATGTACCCGAACCGTTTTGTCGGCGAAGGGAAATGCCGGTGACGTCGTTAGCGAAGCCCATCTAACTGCTATCTCATGCCGCCCTCTTTACCTCTCGTAACACTGGAGGTACCTATTTTCCTTTTATTTTAATCATAATATTACGAAACTTTTCTGTAGGCTCAGGCATCTCAACGAGTGCAACTAAATTAAGTAGGCGCCTAAATATATGAAATATTAGGTAGAATAAGATAAAATTTTGTATTCGGTCGGTATTAGTCAAAGAATCTTTCATAATTGTATTAGAAGTTCGGCTAATTTAATTTGTCTTACCACAAATTTGGATAGTATGCAACAAACGACGGCAGTCATTGAGTTTTTTATATGCAGTTGTTAAGGCTGTCATATAACGAGCAGTTTTAAATTTAGTTCTTCCTGACCGGACAGAAACCCGTATCGGAAAATCGGAAACGGCCATGGGGCCTTGAAACAATTCGATGACATCTGCTTAAATGACCGGACTGAAAAGCCTGTTCATTTTGACTTCTCCTTACGTAGAAGCCTAAGATGCAGATACATTTGAGATTTGAGAAATGCTTCGACTGTAGTACACAAAACTCCCCAAAGCTTTGTGTTTATGGAGCTCCACCGAGTCAAGCAAGCCCATAAAGAATCATTATTTTATTTAATGCACATGTCAATCTGTGGATACTACTTACATAATTTATTGATTTTTCTATTTCTTTTATTGTTGTTAAATTATTTGTTATTTGTGACAAAACACCTCAGTCGCAGAAAGTAGGTAAGTAACATACGTACTAACTTGTACCTACCTATTTTCTGCGCGACGTAACTACCTTTCTTGCTGTTTCGTATAAAAGGTAAAGATAGCGCCCGTCTTTTGCTTAAATATATTGTCCCCGGCTTGCGTCGTACTCACACCCACCCACGCCAGAAACTGATATGCAAATTAACTCCAAAGAGATCGTAAACTGTTTCATATCTGATACCTAACGTAATTTGGAGCTATAAATAACGTCTAAGATAATATTGTTCATACTTAATCTAGCTTTGCAGTCGGCATTATAATTGCAGTCTAGGAGCAGGGAAAAGTTTGTAGGAAATTCTTTTACTGGAGCGTTCCTACGCTATCTATTGGCTCGTACTTTAGGTGACTTTTTATCATTATAAGCCGAATGGCCGGGGTAGTGACAAATGTTGTCGATAACCCACCGCGTTGTGCCCAACTACCTGCCCGTTCGTATCAGTAACAAAAATCTCTGACAGACGGTGGGGTACTTGATACTTCACGATGACCGCGTATCCTATTTTATGTGTGGCACAATTAAAAAATCGTTAACATTTAAAAATATTAAAACAGAAACACAACCTTTATCTACTCATTTTTATGTGTAGGTTTACAATAAATCAAAATGATATTGCCTTAACCGCTGGTCCTAGAGTAAGGTTATCCTATCCACTAAAAAAGGGTTTATGGATATTCCAACAGGTTCGTACATACGCGAGTGAAACCGCGCTTACAGCTAGTTTAATTTAGATTGCGTACCTACCTATCGTCCCGCTTTACAGTCAAACGGCTCGAATGTATTCGAAGAGAATTTGTAATTGAGTAGTCCGTGCATGCAAGTAGACCATAGAACAGAGAAAGATATACGTTTACTAAAAGTAAGGTAGATTTTTTTACAGATTATTTAAATGATTCCTAAAAGAAGGAAAGGAAATAGTAACTGGATAATAATGGCCTCTGCGCAGGTACGCGTCCAAGGTGCACCTGACACGTACAAATGCTCAATTCTTTGACTTCCTTGAGACCATTCTCACATAAATCATCTATTGTAGCTCTAAATATCTAAATTTCTTCTTTTTATTTTAACCATCGCAGTAAGGTAGAAACTCTAATTTATAGCTAGGAGCAATTGTTCGTCTTATGTTTCTGTATATTTTTCGTTCTGTCGATTAATTCCAAAATGGGTTTTGGCATTTTTAAAATCATGATTATAATGAAACTCAAAGTTTCCCTGAGTATTTTGTTTAATCTGCGCGCCCATCGCATCGCTCCCTACCTGGCCCACAGCGAGGGGTGAATAAGGGATAATAATGAAAATAAACTAGCAACGCCACATGTGTTGTTGCCATTTGGTGCTCGCTCAAACAAAATTTGCGTTCCATTACAATACCAAGCGACTGGTGACCGTGTAGGTACGAGTGTTTTAAGGAATTACTGTCGTGGTCTGGACTATTCTAATATTAACTATGACTGAAAGTTGTTTTTCGTTGAGACTGAAGTCTGTGTAAAAGTACAATTTTTTTTATGAATTCATGTAGACACCTAATGTAGTTCAAGTGCTTAAAGAAAGTTACACCTTGGACGAATATGTCCCTATACTTTAAAATTATAAACATCTTATCCCTCATTTTTTGTATCTTCGAACGAAGTTTCTATTTTATGACCCCTCATTTTTATAACACAAAACAAAAAAAATAACATAGAGAACTGGCAACGCTTTGTATCAGAGTGGAGTGGTAAACGTGGCAACGGCGCACACGCATATAGAGAAGCCTGTTGAACAAGTTCGGCCGTAGAGGGGCGCCCCTCTTGTAGCGGCAGTACCTCTGCCGAGTGCGCCCAGTGAGCACGCCGGACCGACGCTCTACTCCGCACAACTTACTACGCTCACTGTAAACATTGACTTGCTACATTCTCCTACTGAATAACCGGTTCGGAGTGTTCCCAGTGTCTCTTGTTCATTTGTGAATTTTGTGGTGATTATTGTGATCAGATTCAGTTGTTGAGGAAGCGTTGTTTAGTGTTTCTGTGCCAACAAAAATTGGATTTTACTGCCCTCATGAACCGGGAATCGAAGAAAGGCCGTAATTGGATTACAAACCGGCAAATCTTTTCTATCGGTGAGTGTCCACTGTGTACAAATAAATGAAATTATAGGTGCTACCCAACTCGCTAGCCAAGCTAAGCGAACCATTATGGCGGGCTTAGATTGACGGTCACGAGCTCTGTGCGTTCTCTGTGGAGGCGGTACAAAGAAACTCGAAAAGGGAGAGAAGGAGAGAGCGTGCATTGTTGACATAGGGCCAGTAGCCAACGAACGGACCCACATAACAAACCCTAACTACGAAAGCATCCACACCACTTTACTTACAAACTCGAAACGGTGTAAATTAAACACTCAACGAGACTCTATCGCCCTCTTTGTTTCTATTGTACATAGTTCACTGTGCTTAAAAATGACGATATGTAGATACGCTAATTATTGAAATCATAGTACAGCGAGTTCTGAGTCACAGATAATTAGTTTCACCTACTAAATTGATAAAACTTTACTCTAGGAACTGCATGAATTGCATCTTATCTTAACGATAAATGAGCCATCGTAGTGTTCTTATCAGTCAACTTGAGTCTACCTACAAGTATCATTTAAACAAATGACGTTTAAAACTTCCGTTACAGATTACACCATTAGACAGGACAGCATTAATTGATTGTAGAGCCTCATTAGATGTAATTATTTCACCATTAACTTAATAAATTCATTTTTCGGTTTTAATCGCGTGGTGTTTATTACTTTTATCATGTTTCTTCTTCAGGATTGACCAATTCAATCGTATGAATCAATCCGGAAGAAGAAACCTGTAAAGGTCTCGAAACGTTGAGCATTAAAATAATGCTAAAAGTAAGAAACACCACGCGATTCAAACCGAAAAATGAGTTTAATTTCAACCCACAAAATAGAAGAAAAATCTATATTAACTTAATAAGTTTATATATCTAAATTCATGAATTAAGCTTAAGCAAATTATTTTTTTCAATGAATTGCTTGGTATGGAAACTGAATACATTGGCTTATTTCTAGTTCGGTGTATGTAATCTTTAATATATTGACCAAATAAAATAAACAAAACAAGTACTTAAGTATAAGTACCTACAATTTCCATATTACACGTTCGCGACTAATATACGAGTATAAGAAGACGAAAGCAAAATCCTGTAGTAACCTTACATATTTATGAGTTCTTGATTCTTTCACTATCTCCAATTCTCAATTCGCGACATTATTTAGTTCTTGTTGTTATAAATAGAATAGATAGTAATGGACTGTAGTGGAGGTATTTTATGGGTAAAGTAAGAACGTTGGCAAGTCAGATCGGTGCAGCTACGAAAAAATGTTTTTAGGAAACCTTCACATCTGCTTGGTTCTCTAACTGTTCATCATCTCTTTATTATTATTTTTTAATCTAGTATACTCGTATAGGTTTAGAATAAGAAACATCAAACTCCAAAGAGCAACGTAGATAAGAAGTAAAAACCTAATAAATTGTAAAAGCAATTTTCTGCATTTATGGGATATAGCTGCGTCCATGTGGTAATATCGGGATCAAAAGTAGCCTATGTTACACCAAGATAATGTAGCTTTCTATTACCTAAGGAAAGAATTGTTGAAATAGGTCCAGTAGTTTCGAAGCCTATAGTTCCAAACAAATCCTTTTAATTTATAGTATAAAGATATAGATGGGTCAGGTACATATTATTCCATATACATTCACATAATATAAACGTTTTAAGTATGTTTGTTTGTTTAAGTACCTTCATACCTAACATTTAACTATAACTAAAACTATAAATATTACGAACTCCTAATTAATCAAAACATTATCAACATCCTGGAAATACTAAAGTATGCGTCATCTGTCTTCATTAGGTGGTAAATATAATGAAAATTACAGATGTACGCTGGAGTAGGCATGAAATTAACTAAGTTTAATATAGATAATTGTACGGAGGCCAGTGGGTCAACTCGGGTAGTCGTACATACTCGTACATGTGTGTTAGGTATGGTTGAGTGTGTAATGTATAGGGCATGAATCCCGGGATCCCGGGATATCGTAATCCCGGGATCTCGGACGCAAAAGTTCGATATTATAATCCCGGGATTGAGTGATCCGATATCGAGATTTGAGCAATTTACTATTTGGGTATAAATTAAGGTTTTTAGCTATATTTTTCCTCATGGAATGATTGAATGGAACTATTAAAATTAAACCCAAATTAGTCTACCCCTGAGGAAGAGATCTGTAAAGATTTAGAAGCATAGGGAATTAGTAAAATGTTTAAAACAATGAAAGTAACGTGATTCATTGCAATTTTTCAGACAAGTATTTTTTATACAAGCTCACATGCAATTTTTTTCTGCTAACATCATTTTAGTGGTGCGCCTAGAATTTGGCGCGAAAGTTTAGACACTTTCGGGTTTAGGCTATTTGTCCGCCATATTTCCAAAATGATGGGGTGGACGGCCCTCGGGGTAACTTATTTACGTAATGAAACCACTAGAGTCTTAAATATATTAAATATTTTATATTTAACACATTTTTATTGTAATAAATTCGCCTTTTTAACGATATCTAAAATCCCAGTATCAATCCCGGGATCCCGGGATTGAGCTCT
Organism: Idaea biselata; assembly: GCA_958496205.1. Lineage (NCBI taxonomy): Eukaryota > Metazoa > Arthropoda > Insecta > Lepidoptera > Geometridae > Idaea > Idaea biselata. Next base: position 25,137,684 of record OY292396.1, on the reverse strand, counting down.
TAATATCGATATCGCCCCGGGATTGAAAACCTTCCGATATTGCATGCCCTAGTAATGTAGGCACACTTTACCCACATATTGTGTATGTGCTGAATGAACAATTCTGTCTGAAAAGCGGCTAAACTAACCGTTGGATTGTGGGTAATTAGGTAATTGCACGGTTTACGAACTTATTACTTTAGTGAACCAGCACGAATACTTAAATTAAAGGTATTACTTTTGACATCGTTTATTCATTCGTAAGTACCTACCCGTTATACTGGTAACGTAAGTAGTGCTTTGCCATACTTAGTTTAATTGACTTTTTTGACCGAGCACGCCTCGCTTCACCTCACGAATAACAACACGTGCTGACATCTAGCGATCGTTGTAGGGAAATAAACTATAAGAATCAGTTACACTGTTTGATAATCCTAAATTGGACACTCATAAATTTGATCCTTTAGATCTAAACGGTAAATGCTCTAAGTTTGCACCTGTAGATACGAAAAATTATCTAATTTAGAATGTTGTCCAAGTAAAGACAATAGATTTTAAGAAAATCCCTTAAAAGCCTTCATCGACAAAGTAGATAGGTAGGGTACCAGGACCTGCATACCTCTTAACTTTCAAGACTAATCCTACATTACATTATAATTAAATGTGTTTTTTTAATGTTACTATGTTTGTAATTATTTCTCGTATAAACTTTTCTCGCTCTCTCCGTTTCTTTTCCGAGCTATACTCGTGTATACTAGATCTATACATGGTGGTAAGGTCAGCTTTTTTATCTTTTCTTCTCCACTTCGCCCTATCTCAGTATAGTCTTCGGTGACATTCTCCACTTCTCGTAGAAACCATTTAAAAAACTAAACGATGATAAAGTTTCAATACAATTAAGACACGTTCATTTTAAACCAAAATTTCCACAGGATATACTTACAAAGCTATACCGGACAAAATCGCGAGGCCCTGCTAGTAACGTTATAAAGTCTTACATAATTGTGGGGACCAAATATTACACAAGAACATTTGCCCAAGTAATACTTATGTATGACATAATAACATAATAAACCGACATAGAGGTAATGATTAAAAGAGAATTCACGTATGCATATCAATTATTTTGCATTACTATGACTATGACTAATCAATAATAATACCTGCACACTAGAAATATACATAAGTAAAACAACTTGTAGGTAGAGCATGTATATTGCATAGGTAACTTGATTATTCAACGCATCATCATAGTAGAAATAATGACAATAATAGGTAATGAAATGAATCACGGTTGTAAATTACACTTACGTAGACAAAAACCACATTGGTTACAGTGGGTAGATATGTAATGTTGGCAATAGATATTTATTAGGTTAACGGGTAAATGGAGTTTAGGTACAGTACTCGAACCTACTTATTGGTAAATGGTAATGAAACTAACAAAGTAGGTACTTTAAAGTTCGGATTTCGCTAATGTCCTTATTTAATTGCTGGTTAATAAATTTGACTTCAATGACACAAAAGGAACTCACTATACTCAAACTACCGCGAAACCACTAAAACACACCTTAGCTAGAACTAAAAATACACGGGAACTTAGCTAATATATTTTTGTCTCCTTTAATTAGCAAAACCAATTAAATTAAGGAGCCAAAGAAAAGAAAGAGCCAAAAAATAAACTTTTGCCAAGAATTTGTTTTCTCATATTGACTCTAAAGTAAGAAAAAAATGGTCAATTTGTATTGATCTTAATTAAACTTAAAACCTGCATATTATTAAAGATGCATAAACCTGCATATCTCACATAGACTGAAACTGACTGACTGATTCTGTCTTAAATACAATCCATTACTATTGATAGTTAACAATAACTTTGAGTAGTCGACGAACGATTTCAGCAGCATAAATATAAATCTCGGTATAACCTCGGTACTATCTCGGTTTAAGCGTTACTGTTGACCTGTTAAGAATATTTTAAGTACTTTTTAGGCCGATGTTTTATAGGCCTACTGTTAATTTTCAAGAATTCCAGTATCGGTCCAGAGTTCGACATATGTTTTCAACAATGTTTATTTTGACATCAGAGTATGTTCTTACAGGAACTGAACTCGGACTAATTATGTTTAATTGTTATCATTCAGGTACGTATTTCTAATCATACAATCATGTAGATAATACGCGATATTTGTATTTACGCACCTACTTGGTACATTTTGATACTACATCGATAAGGCCCATTGATAATACCACATAATACACTTATTTGCAACCTAGCCTCGTTAATTTAAAATATCTACCTACATTAAGTAGTCTTGTAGATAGTACTTTAATACATTATTATATAAAATAATTCATTTAATTTGTATGTAGTAAAATAAACGGAATGTACATGAGTATTTATATTACGTATCGTTTATCTAACATGTGTATGTATCTACACATGTTAGATAACCCTATACCTATATATCTATGTAGGTATAGGGTTATTGAATTTACTTGACCACTTTATCCAAGTTTTTCTCAAAAAAATTGAAGTCATGCTCTTAAGAAAAACCGCCAGGGCCGCTCTTTTACCTCTTTGAAGATATCTGAACAAAAAAATCGCTCTTATTTTTTTCCAAATATTTAATGTATTCCGATCTTTAATTTCATCAATATCAGTTAATCATTACAAACGACCAAGCAAAATATACAAAAATACGTAACATAAATAAATTAGGACTGGCATCCCTAAGCTACACAGTACACACACAAAGTAGGTACCTCTACATACTTAATTCTGCATATTATATGTCAATCATACATTTGATACGACGTCTGGTCATACGCGCAATCAATCGGCTTAGTCATGAGAATTATTTACTGCAAAACATTAGCATTTCCTTCAGTGTTTCAGTCTCGTTTTAACCCTATTTCTCTACAGTTTCATTTGAAGACATATATTTCAGGCGTGACATCGCCTGAAGCGGCCATAAATCGTGCGTTGATATGGAAAAATGTCGCGGAAACTGTCTTTTATCGCTTTCGTGAAAATCCTTGTTGTACGTTAACGCGTTTGTGGTCTTAGATGAAGACAAAAAACAGCAGATACGTTACATAGTCTCGGAAAATTAGCCTCAGTCGTATGTCGAACCGTTGCCGCGTGAGCACGTGCTGTCACACTGCGATTAAATTTTTGAAATCCATAAGAATGCCTTTTTGCTTATTTACAAATGCCTGAATCATTGTTAAAGACAAATGTTTTTAAATACAATAATTTTATGAGAATTATTTCATAATAATTTTATTATTTTTATGCTAGAAACACCTACACCTACATGCGTAGGTGTTTCTAGCTAGAAAATGAGCTGAATTGACCTCATTTTTCGAATACGCAATGTAAGAATATGCCATATCTACTATTCTTGTTTTCATCTAAGTTTGTGGCTTACGATTTATTCATTGGGAGCGACAGAAGGAACCGCAGCTTCCCAGTGTGGGATGTTATAGGTCTTCATAAAGACATGATGGTGGCTCGAGTGTCAACCGCGACTGCGTAATTACAAGCTTGTTTTACCCACCCAAGTCTATCGTCTTTGTAGGTATATTGGATAAAATTTATCTTTGTTACCATTTTTTACGCAGTTTTTACGAGATACCTACACAAAAGTTTATTGTACTTAAATTGTAGTTAATTATTGTCACCTTTAAGTAAGCTTAATATACAGGAAGTCGGAGTTTATGAAGCAGCTGCTTATATGTATAATATGTTGTTCTACACGTCTAGGCAGACAACTTTTTGTACTACAGCTTTTGGATATTCTAAGTAGTTTCCAAAAATACTAATAATAAGTTTAGCTTGAAAGCCAGCTGTTTCTAAGATTTTTCTTTTATAACATTAATTGCCTTTATTTTCAAAATCACCTGTTTTTAAAGTAATTTAAAAAAAAAGACAAAATTGTTTGCCCGGACGTGTAGAACAACGTATAAAAGCAGCTGTCCAGCAGCAGCTCTAGATTAAGATTTTTTCGTACTTTATTTTATTGTAATTTATTTTTGGTGAGTTCAATATAGCGTTCTATCTATCTATCTATCTGTCCCTTAGATTCCAACACCCTGTATAATTTGATTTGTCTATTGGTCGACCATCAAACTCCCAACCAATTCCCTAAACGCAACTGTACGTTATCCTGTACAATTATGAATGTGCACAAATCCCTCATGGTTCTTTGTGCAACATCTGCTCAATTGTGCAACGAACGCCGCACCTCCTGTTACACGAAACTACCCTTTGAATAATAACAACACTTTGTGTCAGATGCTAATGCACTGTGCCACATAAACACCCGCTATATTATATCTACACTAATATTATAAAGAAGAAAGATTTGTATTTTTGTGTGTATGAAATGAAATGAAATAATTTATTTTCCAGACCATAGGTCCACACATACATACAATACACAATAATACTCATGAACAAACAAAACTGAATTAAATTTATACTTATAAATACTACACTTATAAACTTACTAGAAACCCTCAACTAACTTACTTGTATGTATGTCTGTATGTTTGTAATGAATAAACTCAAAAACTACTGGACTGATTTCAAAAATTATTTCACCATTAGACAGCTACATTCACCCTGAGTAACATATGATCCATTGAAATGTTACATTTTTTTGGGCTCCGCGTGCATTTGTCAGAGGACGCAATTTTATTTTAGATATCAAGAACCCGTTTTTCCAAGATGGAGGAGTTCTCTGACGAGAAGGTGGTTACAGGTGCTTCATCAATCCCTTACCAGTAGCACAAGGTCTGATTCTACTGATAAAAGTCCAAAAGTAAGTAATTTACTACTTTCTGAGGAACTATTCTGCTCATCACTCCGAAGATCCTCGTCCGATCCATATCATTATTTTATGGAGCCACCTTGGGACTTATACCTTCCGAATAAAAAAATGATCACCAAAATCGGTTTATAAATGACCAATATAATTTGTTTCTCAAATTTTCATGGATTTTTGCTTATAAATTTTTATTTTTAGTTCTACAACTAAAAGTTACTTTACAAAAGTTGTAGATAATCTTATTTGCAATACAAAACGTTAATTGTTTTGTGAGACCTATAGTTCGTCAAATAAACCATAAAAACCATTTGAACACGTTTTTCCAAGATGGCGGCCGTGGGACAAGAGCCACAACCCCACAAACTATTATTTAACTTTAAACTAACCCCCCCTTGATATCTAAAAAATAAAATTGCGTCCTCTGACAAATGCACACTCAAATGTAACATTTCAATGTACTAATAGGCTACTTTTGATCCCGATAGTCCCAAGAGATCGGAACTTACGCAGGTGAAACCGCGAGACGCAGCTAGGTCATTAATATTCTCATAGGCAGAATGATAATATTGTGTTCGAATACAATCATAATATATAATTTACATAATTATGTAAATGCGCAAACCAGAACCAAAACAAAGATATTAAGTCAAAGGTGTGTCTCAAAATATAATTAAGTATTTCTACCTACTATTTTTTAGAATTGAGCAACCTTATGTATATCATAGACTAAATTACTCTTGAATCTATGACTATATTTATAAAAGGCTTTGTCCATACACAGCTGATAGTAGAAAGCTTAAATTTGGAGCTTAAATACACAGCTGATAGTAGAAAGCTTAAATTTGGAGCTTAAATACACAGCTGATAGTAGAAAGCTTAAATTTGGAGCTTAAATACACAGCTGATAGTAGAAAGCTTAAATTTGGAGCTTAAATACACAGCTGATAGTAGAAAGCTTAAATTTGGAGCTTAAATACACAGCTGATAGTAGAAAGCTTAAATTTGGAGCTTAAATACACAGCTGATAGTAGAAAGCTTAAATTTGGAGCTTAAATACACAGCTGATAGTAGAAAGCTTAAATTTGGAGCTTAAATACACAGCTGATAGTAGAAAGCTTAAATTTGGAGCTTAAATACACAGCTGATAGTAGAAAGCTTAAATTTGGAGCTTAAATACACAGCTGATAGTAGAAAGCTTAAATTTGGAGCTTAAATACACAGCTGATAGTAGAAAGCTTAAATTTGGAGAATGTGTTCTTATGATGTAGGCATCCGATAAGAAATGATTGTTGAAAATTGGCACGGTATCGGGACTTATGCGGGTGCAACCGTGGGATACAGCTAGTCGACAACAAAATGCGATAAAGTATAGGTACACATAAATTCATAATTAATGAATGTAATAGGTACTTACATAAACCAACACAGCACCCTTTAGTACTAAAGTAATCGCTGCTTGATAGCTATCTATTTCTATTTACTATTATAAAGTGGAAGAGTTTGTTTGTTTTTTTGTTTGTATGTTTGAACGCGCTAATCTCAGGAACCACTGGTCCGATTTGAAAAATTCTTTCGGTGTTGGATAGTCCATTTATTGAGGAAAGCTATAGGCTACTTTTGATCCCGATATTCCCACGGGATCGGGACTTATGCGGGTGAAACCGCGGGGAGCTGCTATAAAATATAAATTGCTATAAATATCAAACTTATCCCACAGAAAGAGATATTAATACTTATTGATACATAATGCTCAATACGCAAGGCAAAATCGTGTTTCGCTTCTCACGATCACCGATACTAGTTTGTTACAAATAATAAAAAACAATATAATGTCCCATCTGAACAAGTGCATAGGATATGCATGTATCAATGCAGCATCCCGTGAGACCGAGAACTCACCATGCAAGTATTCGTGCAGTTAAAAACTGTTATTACCATAGCTAACTTGCCGACTTTTAATCGCTTAAAGTAGACCTGAGTTGTCTTTACATTATTTACCGAGACTTTTCAATTGTATTTTTTTATCAAGGTTGATTATGCTTTGATGAGGGTTTCTATGGTAGCAACGGCGAAACTACGACGATACCAACTAACACCCTTACTTATAATATAAACGATGAATAAGGTTATGTAACGTTTATCTCTGTATGTCAACTTTGAAACTTCATGTGACAGTAAAAGACAAACGTTACATAAAGTTAATCATCGTATAAGCAATAAATAAACAAATTATGTCGTAACTACGATATGGTTAAAATATAGGAAATCTCACCTAACTTGGTCTATTCTACTCTATTATATTCTCAAAAGTCAGTTGATGTGATATCAAGCGTACAAAAAATAATAAAATCCCATGTTATTGTTACAGAAAGAGAAGAAAGGCGCGGTAAGATGGCGGGTGTGGAAAGGAGAAGGCATTAAAACAAAATGGCCGTCGCCCGCGCGGTTCTCGTGTTGCTCGCATCCACGGCGCAGGCCTGGATGCCGGATGCTAATGCACGAATCTACGTCAAAAGCAGTAAGTAATTTGATTATAAAAAACATTAATAATAATTTATGTGTTAAGAATTTGGAATATGTAGTGTAAGACTCGAGGCAGAACAAAAATAATTCAAAGAAAGTTAAACTGATTGGGATAGCAGCGTCGTTGCCAAAGTAATAATCACTTAAGAATTTCGCCCAAAGTTTGGTCGCGTTTGCTCTCTCTACTCTTCTAAAGCAAACGCGAGATGTAAGAGCAGAGATAACTGACACCGCAGGTGCAAGAGACAGCGTAGGATAATAGCGCGAATTCGGTGGACAGACACGTGAGAATTTCCCAAACCAATTGTTATGAAATCGCAAACGTCCATTGTTGTTTAATCGTTCTACAATAGGGACATTGTTCGTTTGATTTGTGCTAAAAAGATTTTTTAGTTCATATCTACTAACTACGAAATAGGTGAATCGATCGATATTTAAGTTCAAAAAGTTGTAAAGATCTTCACCTATTAATAAAAAATATAGGAAGCATTGGCATATAAATTGTAGAATGCATTTTCTATATGAAACGTAATATGTACTTAGTAAAATATACCTACGTAACGTTACAGAGAAATTTTAAACCATAGATGATCCGACTCCCAGTTAGTAAAAACTTTTAATGAAATGGTTTGTTACAGGCGATGAAACTTCAGAACAGTTCGTGGGCAACGCGACGGCGTCAGACCACTTCCGTATTTTAGATAAAGATGACTTTTCCATTATAGTGGGCGGCAGGTAAGATATTAAATCAAATTGTTGTTATCGTATCAGCTCATGGAGGTCCAAACTTTCTTTCTAATGACTTATATCAGTTTAGTAACTTATTAACAGTTTTTTTTTCATTACAGGAATACTGTCTACAATCTAAGTCTGTACGATTTATCAGAAAATGTAGACCAGGTACGTTTTTAAAGATAACATTATCTATTTATATTCATTTTTCTGTTTCAACTTGTGTTATTTTTCTGGATTCAATGTATTCTATACTCTTACTTAAGTTTTATCAAAATCGACTCAAAAGTTCTAGAGCTCATGTTAGGAACATATTATTAACATCCAAATTAGCCGTCTATTTACCTTTTTAAAACAATAAGTGTAAATTTTAATCAACCTACAAATATAAAAACACAGCTAAATAACAAAATGTAATTCATTAAGTATAATATATTGCTCGCTTTCACGCACTGTGCATATAATGCAAAGGCTTGAAAACGTTGAACATTTTTGCACCTAGCCTCATTTAAGTAGGTTAAATAAACAGCAAAGTGAGGTTAAATCCACACCGGGAGTTCCTAAGTCAGTTGCAGTATCAGAAAGGGTTCATAAAACTTATCGCTGTGTTTAGTAAAAGCGTTATGTTGACATAGTCGTATCATGTACTTGAGTGATTGTAACCTGGTATCCCAGATTGATATGATTATTTATTATTATTTGCGATTAAACCGCCATTACTACCGTCTAGCCAGTCGATGACCTACTCTGAATGAAATCCTTAATCGGTATAACACACAACCACAACAGGTTTTTATTATCTTACGTAAAGTATCGGTCTAACTGCATTTATATTAGTACCGTTCAGAACGTGTCATAATCGTTGATTTAACAATAATAAATTTTGACTATACTATTCCTGAATTGAAAATAGGCTCACGTGATATCAAAAATATTTTGGAAAATATAATTCATTCCAGGCTACGATTAATGGCATCACAATCTGTGTATGAAATAAAAATACGAAACACACGGACATAGGGGGAAAGCACATTTGGCACTACGCCAGGTATCGCCGACGTTTCACTCATCAAAAAATGTTCACTATATTTATAACGCCAGGCATGTGCCTAATCGTAAAAGAATTTTATACATGTGTGGTCGATGTCCTTTTCAATAAATATGACGCCCAAAACAACATGATTTTTTTGTTGGAACGCGAATATTCTAGTTTTTATTTTAAAGAGTTCTAGTTTTTATATTTAGTCGTAATTAATAAAAATAAAAGTGTTTTCTTGGAGTTCGTTTGATTTGTAAAAAGCAGTTACTTAATACAAAGAACAAAACATCCTAATGTTTAAAATAACTCGTCACATATTAGGGCTGGCCAGTGATGCGTTGAATTATTCACGGACAGAGCAGCGCACGGCGTCCACTCCACCACACTAGAATACTAATTTTCTCCATATTATGGTTGTTTTTCTTCAAAGCTTCTTCCATTTACGGCATTTTGTTACTGGCACCATTCCGAATTTAATGTCTGAATTAGTTTTTTACAGACGAATTCCCCGGGCGTAGTAGCACTACTGCTTATAGAAACAACACGATATTTTTAAACTTTTATCCCTTTCCATGTATGTTGATCCAGCGCCATTTCAACTAATTTTCCTTGTTCACAGCGCATTGAATGGCAGTCAACAGATGCTCACAGAGAATTATGCCAATTGAAGGGCAAATCTGCAGATGAGTGCCAAAACTATCCTCGAGTTGCAGCACGATCTCATGGCAGACTATTAGTCTGTGGAACCAATGCATTCAAACCTCTGTGCAGGCGATATGCCCGTCATCCACCGAATCATCATCTTGAAGAATTTGATGGCTCTGGTCGTTCTCCATACGATCCACAACACAACTCAACGGCTATTTTTACCGGTAAGTAAATCACCATTAAACATTTTGGCTGGGTATGGTCCCGTTTACCTTCTTATTACTTCCCGGTACCTAATGTCGTGTCGTAAACACATCGTGAAGATGATCTCTAAACAAGACACGAAGCTGTGCTCGTTTCTTTCGTAGAGGGGTTGCACGAGGCACGACCACGCGAAGACCGCAATATTGATCAATTTATTACTCTTACCGTTATAGATGCATCAATAAACGGCAGAGAATAATTTTAGGAACTTATGAAACAACAATGCTCAATGTTAATCATGTTAATTCAGTAGAAGTAGGTACACCCCAAAAGTCTGGTGAATAAACTAGCTATGTAATTAGACGGGTGCCTATCAAATATTATAATTACGTATTTAACCACATTAATCACTATAAGAAACCGCATAGGTAGTTAACATTTTGTATTACTATGTCACGATTATCGTTTGTCTGCAATTTGTTTATAATTTTCACAAATCGAGTACGGCCTACGTACCTACGGCTAAATTACCTATTTAGGTATTAAAAATATTTTAAATTCCGTACTCTAAATGTACCTGCCTAATTTATTGATGGATATTTTTAGGTGGCGAACTGTATACAGCAACCGCTGCAGACTTCTCCGGAACTGATCCTCTGATTTATCGAGAACCGGTTCGAACCGAGAGGTCAGATCTGCGATTATTAAATGATCCATCTTTCGTCGGAGCAGTTTCCTCAACAAGCCATGTTTACTTCTTTTATAGAGAGACTGCTGTGGAATACATGAATTGTGGAAAGGTGAGATAACAATACTTTTAGAGAAGTGATATCGTATGAAAACTTACTGATTTAATGACTTCAAGAACTTATCACGTTATTTTTCGTTTTAGGCTGTTTATTCAAGAGTAGCAAGAGTTTGTTTAAACGACAAAGGAGGTCCACACACATTTAGCGATAGGTGGACATCATTTTTAAAAGCCCGTCTAAATTGTTCTATGCCCGGAGATTATCCGTTTTATTTTGACGAAATTCGTGAGTATCTACTAATTAATCAAATTATATTTTAAATTATTAATTATATTTAACTACTGTGCCTGTGTAACAAACATAACCCTGTTATTTATGAAAATATAATAATTTACATTACAGAGGCAACAACAGAACTGATTAACGGTATTTATGGTAGCGGTAATAGTAGGAATGACATAATTTATGCAGTTTTCACAACTCCACAAAATGCTATTGGGGGTTCGGCAGTATGTGCTTTTGCTATGAGAGATATCCTAGACGCTTTCGAAGGATCATTCAAAAGTCAAGAGAGTATGAATTCCAATTGGTTACCGCTAGAAAAAGAGAAGGTGCCTGAAAATAAGCCAGGATCCTGCGTAGAGGACAGTCGCACTATTTCCGATTCAGAAGTTAATTTCATTAAAACTCATCCGCTAATGGATAGAGCTGTACCTTCATTTTTAGCAAGACCTATTTTAATACGAGTAAGCCTTCAATACCGATTTTCATCGATTGCTGTGCATCCTCAAGTACAGGCTATGAATGGAAATAAATACGATGTAATGTATGTTGGTACCGACGACGGTAGAGTAATAAAGGCTGTTAACGTAGGATCTAATGAAGGCGTATTCGATGCCAGTGTAGACGAAGATAGCAAAAACCCCGTGAGAACGGCTGTCATATCTGAAATGCAAGTACTGCCACAAGGCACTCCAATTAAGCAAATGCATGTGGCATTAACTACAGAGAAATTAATAGTTGCTTCTGGAGATATAATCAAAGCTGTAGCTCTTTCTCATTGTGGAAGCGTGCAATCATGCAGGTGAGTTAAATAAAATAAAGCGTTCGATTCAAATTATGCTGATAAATTATGCAAGTATATCCTATCTTTGATGCAAACAGGTAACTATAATGTGCCTTTCAATTACAGGGATTGCGTTTCATTACAAGATCCTCATTGCGCATGGGACTCCAAACAACAGACGTGTTCCTGGGTAGGCAACAGACAATTTCCAAATCCCGAAAGATTTCTTCAAAATGTCGAACATGGAAAGAGCGAAATATGCAATAAAGTGCCAGCCCTTTTACCGGGCGATCGACACAGCAATAGGAATCCGGGCACAAAGAAACCCTTACAATCCGAAACAGAAATACGTCAAAAAACGGACGATATACAAAATGAAATTTTAATCGAAGTTGTTGAAACGAATATTTTATCAGAAGAAAAAGGCACGAGCAATAACAAACACGAAACAGGTATAATATTAACATTCGAGCCAACTTTTTCAATAACATTTTTCCAGTTGGTGTAATAAATCCTGAGTAGTAGAAAATAATTTCAGTTACCTAAACATTTGAATATTCTTACAGATTCGCTAACAGTAGAAGTGGCAGAAGGCAATATCTACAGTGCTCAAGCTTTACTGACGGCGGTTGTCGCATCGTGTTTGGTGACACTCATGCTAGGTTTCGTCATTGGATATCTATTTTCACGGCGATTTCGGCATCCCTTTCTTCCCGATACCTCACCCTTCAATGAACAACACAATCAATTAAATAGGTGGGTAAGAATTATAAAATTAAATAGAATCGATTGACCTTCATATAAACTACTTAATTACCTAATATCATAATCTAGAAATAGTAATGCGTGACCTTAACTCATGTATTTTAATTTTATCTCTCCAGATTGGGGCCCCTAGAAACACCTCTGAATGCGAACTCTGGATACACACGATCGAAGAACGTTAATATGGTGGCAAATGTGTGTGCTAAACCAGACAATTTGCACCTCGAACTCGGTAAAGAAAGAACACTAGACTTGCGAAATTCGACAGAATCCCTCGACAAAGATCTCAAGTGCGGTACATTACAGAAAGTGAAAAAGACTTATATTTGAGAATTACCAAAACAGACTATGTATGGGTCCATTACTAAGTGATTGGATTGATAAAGTGTTACGCAACGAGTGTGCCAAGTCTTCCGAGTGATTCGGTTTAGGCTATGTTAGTTCAAATGTGATGTTAGTAAATGCTGAAGTATAAGTGTTAAAACTTGTATCTGGATTCGTGTAAATATGGCTCGTGGATTTTTATGGTAAAAACTAAACTTTTAGTGAACAATGTTAAAGCTACGAGTATAGTGCATGGTGATTCTGCATTTAAAAATAGATTTTTTAAATTCACCTACTATAGGTACCGTTACGATATTGTACATGTGTATGACTGAGAATACTGTGTTTTACACTAAAGCAGAAAAGTGCAGACTTACTAACATACCCAAATATTATGTAACATCAATTGGTAAAATGCGCGTTAAATTATTGACGCATAATGTTTGTAAGAAAAAAGGCAGGGCCTGTCTTCAAACAAAATCACTAACTACTTAATTGTTATTTATATCAATATAGTAGAGTTTGTTATTTGAAAGAGTGTAAATAAATATAGGTAGGGATATATTTTGTTTCTGTTTAGCGTGTATGTAGAGACGTTTGTAAAGAGTATTTCTGCTTTAGTATCAAACATGGATATAGCATTAGAGCCTAATATAAAATGTTACATTCCATAATTATCTAATATACCTAGGTAATTATTTATCATCGCGGTGCAGCTAATTTGTAAATAATAAACAAGTATGTATATATTGCTAGATAAAAACATGCCAACGACCGAACGAATAGTCGAAATAGGCACAATCGATCAGTTAATTTGTCCTGCTGCATCAGATATTGCCTATAGAATCATGAGGTTATAAACAGGAAGGAAAATAGCGCAATAAGAAAAATATTCAACTGAAAAGGTCCTTTTCCATTATGGCGCCATCTACCGGCGAAGTTATACAGATTCCGCCGCAATAATTTTGAATTGTTAAACTAAGCATTTAATTATGAAAAATGTATCTTTTCAGAAAAAAACCCTAAGAGTGGGTTTACATACCAATTTTTAATGAAATAATTAATCATGGCGGATGATGACCTCAAGAAGAGAATAATATGTAGGCGTATTCTATTGTATTCAAAGTGATGAAACATGCGATATTATAAGTTGGCATTACAATTTACAAAGTTTATAATAGCATGTATAAAAATGTTATTAGGTTTTGTTGAAATGTGAAATATTAATAGTTATAGCATTTGCTGTGCTAAGTGCATAGTGCCTTGTAGGTTGCCAATTTAGTGCCTAATATTAGGACAGATAATAGATATATAGTATGATGGATGACCTACAGTATTTAATTTGACTTTACCTTGATGTATATCAATAGAATATTTTCATTTATGTACTGCAAAAGCTTTTCTCAATGTACACCTTCCTATATCTACTGATTCCAAGTAAACATAATTAATAACCTCCTTAGGTACCTACTAATAAACACTACTTAGCATGTCATTAACCATAAACTTAGTCTAAGTTTTCGCCAATCATGATTTTGCTAAATGATTAAAATTATTGATGTAATTGTAAACAAAAATGATTGACTATTAGTAACTAGCTAAGTAGTGTTTATAAGTAGGTAATATTTTTATTGATTAAATATGTACGATTCTTTATAATACCTACTTTAAAATTAGGCTGATGAAAACCACCTGAGATCTAAAAGCAAACAAGTGTTCCCACCGTGTAAACAAAGTTGTCTTATCTTTTTTTAAGGAGTATCTCAAGCTGTATATATAATTTTTAAAGAAATAGAATATAGTAGATAATTTTAATTTCGTCTAAAGAATGTTTCTAGACTACTTTACTCAAAAGAAACTGTATTTGTTTCATGTATATAAATTTTAAAAGTTTTCAAACAAAAATGTACCTATTAAAGTATACCTATCATAAACATTTTTATTTATATTTTTGTAATATGATAAATCATTTTAATAACTAGGAGCATTGATTTAAATAGTGGAGAAAATAAAAGTATTAATAATTACAGCATTTGGATTTTATTTTACTATTATTGATAGATAGATACTTTACTTAGCTTATTAAATATTAAATTCTAATGTACTTAATTTATTCACTTCATTCGAATAATATAGTAATTCAAAGACTTTATAATAGATTTAAACTTGATCCAATACTTCATTATCACTATTATCTATATAATTAATATAGTTGCACAAAAACTGCCTTTTTTCTTCTGCAGTCATCACAATATCTGTAGTCAGAGAGATGCCATCTTCACAGGAAACCACTTCTTCCTTTACCTCAACATATCCTTCATGCATTACAATGAAATTGTGCAAAACACAAGCAGAATATATCAATATGTTCATAGATTCACTTTTAAAAACATCTATATTGTTCACTTTCCTAAACCTTTCCTTTAGCAATTCAAATGCTCTTCCAATGTAGGATCTCGTCTTCCAATGAACTTCATTAAATTTCATTTCTTCACTTGTCAAAATCTCTTCGCTATTGAATGGTGTAATCAAGTTTAACTTCAATTTGTACTCTGAGTCCCCAAGAATGTGGTTTTCGAATTCAACAAAATTTTGCAGTTCATTTACTAGTGGACTCTCTTTGAACACTTTAAATTTTTTAGTTGTACCAATGGCACCAATATGAACATCAATAAATGTGAGTGTTTCATCACATACAGCTTGAAGCAGAACTGTCTCATGCTTCTTCCTCTTTACGCCAACTTTTAAACGGCAGACATCAATGAACCCAACACAATTTGGGAATTTAAATCGATTATTTACCTTTACCCTACTGACATGCTGTTCATCTACTGTAGGCCAGCTGATGTAATTATAGCGGTTTTCTGAAATAGCTGTTCCGAGCTCTTGAAAAATGTGGCTTACAGTAGATTTGTGCAGACCAAATAGCTTTCCAATGTCATTAAATGATAAATCACTTGTAAGAAACATTATAAAGATGTGTACCTTTTTATCCAGAGGAATGAAGCCCGGAGGTATACAGCCACTCAGAAAAGTCACAATTTCCTGAAAAGACCAATCGGTACAATATTAGTTTTTAGGTTCATAACATAATTCTTTATGCTAGGTCAAGCCTAGTAAAAGTTACCTTGACTGTACTTCTTCTCATTTTGAATATTGCTTCGTATGCTTCATCAGAGAAATTGGGAACTACATTTTCGAAATAGTTCTTGATTCTTCGTTCGGGAACCACTACACTAGTAAAGTTCTCTTCTAGATTATCACATCTGATATCTCCATAGTCTTCTTCCAACATTGTATTGAAGGCATTCAGGTTCGTAATATTATCGTTTATAGCGTTAGCTGCAGATATTATTGATCTATTTACTGTGAGAGTATCGTCGCTGTCGAGAAACATTTGCATTATAAATTCAGTCTTGAAATTATCCATCACGAACGGCCAAACTAAGTGGAGTTTTCGTCAACAATATTAAAGGCTACGATTTAAATTTTCATAAAGGTACAACTATTTAAAGTTCAGCTTGTTTGTCTTCTTAATTTTATTTCCTTTTTTCTTTCTCTTCTTTTTCCACCACCACAAAAAATCACTTGGTTTCTTGGTTTTCGGCTTTTGGTTTATTTATTTATTTTGAAATTTTGACGTATTATAGTTTATTTTCTTAATATCCCTAAAGGGTTGGCCAATAGTTGTTTGCTATACAGCCAAGTTAAAAGTCTTCATAAATAAATCTAAATCATTATCTTACGTCTTTTATTCATCTTCCTAATCTATCTATATGTGATGCAGTGACTAAGTAGACCAAAACAAGTCTTTTACTTATTACTATGTATACCTCCGTTAGTATAGCCTTCAATAGTAGGCAATAAGAATAGTAAATCAATCAAACAAACAACAATACCAATACGAATACGAACGAAGCAAAGCGATCCCGTGAATTAAAAAAAAATTGCGTGACAGTCACTGTCTGTCAGGCTACTGTCATTTACTGACATTTTCAGTGTTACCATACTCGTGTTTATAACATTATTTTGTAAAATTAAGATTACCCGTGTAACCCGTGATATAGGCGTGTTAGGCTTAAATCTCTATTGTAAAAGGACCTATAACCAGGGCTCTATTTACCGTTAAAGATCTGGTATCGCTACCTTCATTTTACAGAGGTCACGGTAAAACGAAAGTATCGGTAAGCCAGGTATCGCTACTTGGGTGGCCTTTTACCGGTAAATAAAAATACCGCTACCTGTATTATTTCGTTTAAAATAATGATACTTATCGATATTTACCGTTACTTTTCTTTCATCTCTTTCTTTTGTTTTCGGAAGTATGATGCAAGTGGATACCGGAAATTTCAATTGTCGTAAAGGACATTTAGGCCAAAATGAGTTAATTATATATTTGGAATCAGCATCGCGAGCTCTTTCGATTAGTATATTCAAATTTATCATAATCTTTAAAAATGAACTTTTTGGAAGCCCTTTACGACCTGAATTTTGAACAGATCTTGCTCAATTTTTTCACGATTTGAGATGTACCTATTGTAATAATATATAAGTGAGCGTAAAGTCACTTTTGCTTTGAAATGTCTTTCAAATGATGTTCACAGAATTTATTAATTTAATTTATTATTAATAATGAACAACCGAATGTCTTCAAATATGTCCCAGTGTGGTATTAAATCAAAGAGTATAATTTTTGTGACAACAATATGACAATCATCATTATAAAAATCATTGTTTAAATATTTTACAAGGAGAAATACATCATCAAAAATCCTCCCATGACAGGATTCGAACCTGTGCCCCTTGCTTGCCGGGCGAGTGCGCTACCACTGCGCACGACTGCATTAGTCGGTAAACAAAACAAGTGAGAGATCATAATCATAAATTCGCCATGACACGTGGGTTCCCGTGTGGCGCAGTGGTAGCGCACTCGCCCGCCCTAGTAATGATTACTATTTTCTCGTTCAAACCAATTTCTTCATTTTGAGTACCTATACCTAACTGTAATATTCCGAGGGCAATAAATAAATATTCAAAAGTAAGTATACAAATTGCTTAATTTTTCTTTTAGTATTTGATTATAATAATATTTTAGCCTAAACCTTACGATCGATATGATTGCTTCCTGTATGAAAGCCCTGCCAACTGAAACAATCGTTAATGTAAAAGTAGATCGTGGATAACACTATTTTTAACTTACACGGTATTGCGCACATACATAAGCGACGAAATTCGAATCTGAGCTGAGGCTATACTTTATTCGTGTTGGTGACTCGCGCTGGCTCTAAATTAATTAAATTGAGCGTGACTGTGAGCGTTCTACCTACTCCGGACACTAAAATGGTAAGTAAATGATATTATTCACTTTTATTTTATGCAGAAGCCTATTTCAACTTGTAAATTCCAGAACTAGATAAAATTAATAACTCTTACATTATCTGACGCAACAGCGTCCCGTTTTTGCAGTATGTCACATATTGTCACACGTACACGCATTCGGGCCGAATTGACGCAATATTGTACCTACGTGTCGCCAGGAAGCGAACTCGTGTAAAAATGAATCTAAAGAAAGTAAGGCGACTGTCAAGGTTCGCCACAAGCACACGGTGGCACCGTTAGATCTTTGTGCCGATTTGATTTGCGCCATACATATAGTTCCGGAGACGATCACTTCACCATCACTTTCAATAAAAAACGCGCGACAACAGCGCAACATGGCGTAGATCAAATAGGCACAAAATTCAGTGCGAGACCTCCTGTCTATTTAATTCAGGTCAGTGGATTAGACAGAGTATACGACGTATGGGGATCTTGACACAGAACGTCACTTTCGCAAAATGTCATCTTAAAAAGTTTGATCACTGTCGCAAAACGTCACTCCTTTTTTTCTATATCTATTCTGTCCCAGTTAGAAACAAATGACATTCTGCTAAAACTGCGTTTTGCTTAAGTGACCAAATTTTAATATACATGATGTTGGAATTTGTGAAATAGCTGACATAGCTGCTTGTACAGGGTTGGTGGAAGAAACGGCGGCGCGCAACTAGTTTATAATAAATTATGGGGAAAGTAAACACATTTTTTGATTAAATATGATTTTAATATTTTTACAGGAAAGTGATGAGGATAGTTCACAGTCCATTTTATATCCCAAAAAAAAATTAAGCAAATTAAAAAGGACACAATGAAACGGAACGCTGATGGTACAAGTAAATACGGAAAATCCTACCTATACTTCGTTTTTTAATTATAGACTACGATTTGACACATCTTCCAAAAGGAAAAATGACAATCTTTTTTTTAAGGAAAAAATAAGCATTCAAAAATTTTCAAAAAAATGTCCTTTACGACAATTGAAATTTCCAGTATCGAGCTAGTTACGTCATACCTACACTCGCCGAGGCCGCGGAGCCCAGGGTTCCCAACTTAGCACTTTCGGTGCTAGATTTGGTACTATTTTCGCAAACCTAGCACTTAATTTAGCACTAAACAGCCAGCATTCTGATTTTTTTCTGGTCACTTTAGAAGCGAACTGCTAATGTTTTTAGTTGTGAATTTGTCAATTTAGTGTTTCGTGAACTATAAAACCTACAAAAATGGATATTCCTTTAAATAAAAAAGTGAGTTATGTTCAAAATTACAGAAAAGAGTGGGAGAACGATCCAAAATACAAAAAGATAGTTTAAAAGCAATGTGAGTATTTTGCAAAACAGAATTTAATGCGAGAATATTTGAAATTAAGCGGCATTCCGAAACAAAAGAACACAAAGAAAAAGTTGATGTCTAAATAATAGCACTTTTTTTAATTTTTTTATCAATCTAGCACTATTTGAGATGTCATTTAGCACCAACCTAAGATAATGAGTTGGCAACCCTGCGCGGAGCGGAGCAACTTACCCACAGATATCTAATAAACTAGTCAGGGAACTTACCGCCCCGAGGCGTTGACAAGCCGTGCGGCCGCGGAGGTTTGGCAACAACGCCAGGTAACGAAAAAAGTATCGGTAATTATAACGTTAATTGCTTCAATTCGATACCAAGTATCACTACCTGAAAATATCGTTAATTACCGATACTTATAGTGGGAATTTGGTATCGTTAACAAGCCCTGCCTATAACAGATTTTTTGTCCTTATTGAAAATCTTAACTGGCAACACTATTTAGCAATCTCTGTCGTTTCGAGGCAAGGATTTTCTTTGCTCAAAATAAAAGTACCTACCTATAGTTACGGCAAAAGTCATACAAACAAATTCAATAAATCACTGCTCTGTGTTCAAACTACATATAGGTTCCTTGATAATAAATCGTAACCGCAGGTATAAAAAGACATCCAACCATATGACATCGGCAACCGATAGAGGATTACTTCAAGAGGAAAGATCATCTCAGCGGTTCATTGATTTGATATGTTTTTTTGCCTAAAACTCACCTAAAGACGTGCCGCGACGTGCCAAGTCGCTAAATTTGATGTACCGGTGTTTGCGAAATTGCATAATCAAGCAAGTGAAACAACACTGGGATAAGAGTAGTCTTCACTACTCTGAACTAAGTCCTTATTTAGTACCGAAAAAGCACTTAATTCTAAGGAAAATCATGTCGAAGCACGATATGGCTACAGAATATCACACTGAAGGTGAAAGGTAAGTGGGTATTTAAAATTAGTTTACAAAATATGGAATAACTAGAAACAAACTTGTACCAATTTGAAA
This sequence comes from Idaea biselata, assembly GCA_958496205.1. Classification (NCBI taxonomy): domain Eukaryota; kingdom Metazoa; phylum Arthropoda; class Insecta; order Lepidoptera; family Geometridae; genus Idaea; species Idaea biselata. The sequence continues at coordinate 25,117,110 of OY292396.1, read as the reverse complement.
TATGAATTTTCTCTTTCAGCATCAAAAATGAAAAATTGATATACCCAGCTGCCACCCGAAATCAAGAACCAATTTTACAAGTTCTTAAAAGATTCATTTTCTGTGATAATGATGTCAACGGCGAAGAGAATGCCTTATTCCTAGAGGTGTCTTCAGGTTCTGGTCAACATACAGCACATTTTGCACCACATTTCCCTACTGTGCAATTCCAACCAACGGAGGTGGACCCAACACTACTTGGTAGCATATCTTATTATGCCACCAACTGCACAACCAAAAATATTAGACCACCTATGCTTCTGGATATTAGAAGGGAATTATCCAACTATGGCATAAAAGTAAACAGCATAGACTATTTATATAATGCTAATATGATGCATATCAGCCCTTACGAATGTACAATTGGACTGTTCGAGAATGCTGGTACATACTTAAAACCTGATGCACTGATGATCACTTATGGGCCTTATAGTAAAGATGGTATTATAACACCAGAGAGTAATGTTCAGTTTGATGCTTCTCTGAAATCAAGGGATCCATCATGGGGTCTTCGTGACTTAACAGAACTGATTAAACTAGCCGAAACAAATAATTTGACTCTAATAGATACCATAGAAATGCCTGCAAATAATAAAACTCTGATATGGAAGAAAAACTGATTGCCTAAATAGCAAAACAGCTTTTTAGTTGAATGCACTGCAATGATTTTTTCTACAAATAATTACCTATCTGCTTTATCTCCCAAACAATAGATAACTACCTCTTTTACAGCATACATAAAATATTTTATTAACATTAAGTAGATTTATTAAACTATGTTCTAAGTTTACCTAAGCATTTTTGCTTAGGACACTTTGTTCATTTAGGCGAAGAATGGCTATCTAACTGACCTACAAACTTTACTTAATCATTGAGAAAATGGAAAAATGGAAATACAACCTAATCTCCTCACTCCACAATTCATCATTTAATTTTGTGCGAGTGTACAAATACATTTTGTACAATTACTCGGCAAAAATATGGCGCTTTAATGTTGTGAAGGAAGATAAAGATAAATTGGCTGTGTTGGCTTTTGGAATGCTTTGATTCACTTTGACTCAGAGCTATTTAAGATAATCCTTAAAATAAGTAGGTAGGTACCATTACATGTACATTACATATCTACTTAGGCAAGATGTTACAGTTACAGACAGATCTGAAATAAGCTTTTTTTTTATATGATATAATTCAGCAGCTTGGTATCAATAAGCACAGTAATAACAATGTTTTCAGGTTTACTTACAATAAAAAACTTATTCAAAAGTTAGGCTTTTATTATTTACTAGCAGTGCCCCTGTGACTTTGTCCGCTTCGTCTTTTTGAAAATATAATTAGCCTTTCTCAATAAATAAACTATCCAACACTGAAAGATTTTTTTAAATCAGACCAGTGGTTCCTGAGATTAGCGCGTTCAAACAAACAAACAAACTCTTCAGCTTTATAAAAATGGAAGATAATTAAAATCATTATAAATGTGAATATTTGTCGCTCATTCATCATCACATCACGCATTAACCTCTGAACCGATTGCGATGAAACTCTGGCTGTGGATAGCTGGAGACCTGGAATGACAAAAATAAAGCTTAGATCAACTCTATCTGAACACTAAAACTCCACCGTTCCTCTTCTGCCCTATTGTCAAAAACGTAAGTGCGCTGTGCCATTCACCAACAACCCTAGCAGACGTTGGACCATACGTGAGCTCCACATCTATAAGAGGTTATGTCCTCCTGTCTTTGGACGGCGACGCACTCTTCTGCGTGCGTCGCCAAGAACCCAGACGGCGGACCCACCAGAGTCCAGACGGCGACCCACCAGAGCTCCTGCTCTGGTGGGTCCGCCGTCTGGGTTCTTGACCGTTCTTGTGTAGCGGCAGATCCCCGCCCCGCCTACAGACCACTATCCTATACCTATAGCTTATAGCCTATAGCTTAAAGACAGTAAGAGCTTTTGATTCTACATCTTGTATTTCCTATTGAATTGTGAAGCTGTCTGCTTTTACTCTACATAGATTTAGCTTTACTGGGTGGATGCAGTTGGAACAGGAGCGGACGTCGTAAAGGTAATTGAGGGAGGCATATTCACAGGCATAGGCATATTAGCAGTCGGCGGCTGTCGGCTGAAATTATTATTATACTTATTGCAGATGGGAACCTAACTTAAAAGGAAAGTCTACCTACTCTTTCTCCATACAAACGTTAGTCGGCTGTTTCCTCCCTGGATAAAGACATTAGAGCAAATATGTTTATGCCACAAAACGTATATCTTCCATAACCATGCCCCTACGTTTTGTTTTTTTTTTTCATTTTATGATTCACCATCATCTGGTGCCATCTTATAAGGTAAGTAGGTCGGCGGTCAATTTATTGAAAGTATTTCTGATCTTTAGCTGCAGTTTTGAGTTGTTGGTAGTGGAGGCCAGTCTAGTCTTTTAAGTCGATTTGAATATAAATAAAATTAGAATATGAAAAAAAGGAACATGGTCATATCTGATATAGGTTTTATGGCATAAATATATTTTCTGTAATGTCTATATCCAGAGAGGAGCCAGTCGATTACGTTTATATAGAGAAAAGAGTAGGTAGGTAGACTTTCATCTTAACAACCGATCAAAGCAAACCAAAGCAGTCTCCATTCTCTTTCTCCATATAAACGTAGTCGACGTTTTCCTCCCTGGATAAAGACATTAGAGCAAATATGTTTATGCCATAAAACCTATATCTGTTATGACTATGCAGTATGCATCTACCTTTTGATTTTTTTCATTTTCTAATTAGAATAGTAATAAAAAATAAAAAAAATCAAAAGGTAGATGCATAGTCATGACAGATATAAGAGGTTTTATGGCATAAACATATTTGCTCTAATGTCTTTATCCAGGGAGGAAAACGTCGACTACGTTTGTATGGAGAAAGAGAATGGAGACTGTCCTCTTAAAGGATTTGGGGTAAAATATTACAAACTACATATTTCAATAATTTAGATATTATTTATTTATCAATTAATTAATATTAAAAGATACTTTTACACATACTTTTTTCTTGTTTTAAAAACTTTTCCCGCAACATTAAGAATGCTAACATCAGTCAATAACTTAGCTATCTGGTTGATAATGACTATGAACAACGTTATAAGTTGGACGATCACAAATTGTGATATGGAAGTCCCGATTTCCAGCCAGCTCCCAGTGTTTCTTACTTTAAATAGTAACAGAGTACCCATTAAATTTGAGTATATCAATACCATTATGTTCAAGTAACCTATTGGTGCCTGAAAAATTAAAAGTGCGAGTTAAAATCACAATTTGTGATGCCGTGGCATGTGATTTTACACGTGTATTTAAGAAGTCTTTTCAAATAATATTAATAATCTTAAAGTTCGGATTTTAAGACGCGGGTTTCCTTGTTTGCCTTCACCGTAAGAGCGATGGTAACATCACAAAAAAAGACCTCGCGCTTTAGGTAGTAGGTACTAAATTCTGCAATCATATGATAGCGCGCTGCTATTGCTTCATCTAACTTCCTAGTATGGTTAGTTAAAGTATTTAAAAACAGCTGCGCCCCGCGATTTTACCCGCTCTATCCCGTGTAGAACACCACGACCTTCCTAACTAAGCTATCCAATAGTAAAAACCAAATATCAATCGGTTTGTAGTTTTAATGAATAAATTTTATGAAGTAAGGTCAAGAACCCAGACGGCGACCCACGGTTCTTGACCGTTCTTGTGTAGCGGCAGATCCCCGCCCCGCCTACAGACCACTATCCTATACCTATAGCTTATCTTCGGTATGCATGTATGCATGCATGCATGCAACTTATAGGTTAACAACACAGTGAGCAGTCGGCTTTGAAGCGCTTACCTCTGTAAATGTCACAAGGTTTTTTAATTGTCACTGTCAACGTCAAATTGAGGAATTAGTATTGCCATACTGTTCAGTTTTGTTCACATTTTGTAACTATTGCTTTCACAATATCGTAGAACACTGAACCGATTTACCTTTTTGAGTCATCAAAATACACGATGACACTCAACATTTTACCCTTAACAGACCACACCTCCGAACACACTTAAAACGCGGCTATGTGTGCCATAAATATTAGAAGCTAATCAACTAAGGTTTGTCCAATATTGCTTGATTCCTGTGACAGGTCGCCGTAAGGATGCGGTAGTGTTTAATCGTTATTGGACCTTTTCGATTATTATTCTCTTTGACTTTGAATCGATTACATGTTTATTCCGGAATTCTAGAATCAACAGGATAGTGTTGAATGCAAGCGAATTTAAATTGGCCGGGGGGTGAAATTAAACACATATTTAATATTTATCTTATAGGAATTTATTTATTAATGGCCAAATACAGTTAAAACTAAGAAATAAAAAGTGCGATTAGCTGATTATGAGTTCGAATGTATGTAATTAGTAATTAGTTTAGTAAAAAAATTTGTTATAGTTGAAGCCAATTTTGTGAAGAATGGTAGCTAGGGACTGCTTACCGCCTTCAAACAAGTTTAAGTCTTTTAGTGACTGTAATATGCGTAGACATGGTTGCGAATTGCGGTGGCATCAAAATCGTCAATATCGGTGACTTTAGAAACTCTCCTTCGTTTCTTATTAGGTGTCAACAACTTTTTTTCCGCTTCTTCCTCTGTCGCTTGATGTGACGACGTCTCGCCATACTTTTCTCGGCTTATACGAGTCACAGTAGCCCGTCCGATTCCAAGAGCATCGGCAACTCTGTGGACCACCTGGGTTAAAGGCAACAACGGTCCGCCATTTTGACACTCACGTTCAAAATACTCTCGCAAGCGGATCACAAATTCGCGACATTCACTGTTTAAAACAGTCTTCTTCGTTCTTTTTGGCATTGCGTAACCAAAAATAACAAAAACCCAACAACAAAAATAACAGATAACAACAAAACTCAACAAGAACGGTAATAACAGAAAACAACTATGACTGAACGGAAGCGTATACAAAGCACTAACAAGGCGTCAGGACTTGTACTGATAGCTTGGTGTTACGGTGAGAGGTGGGTGGCTGTAGTGTTGCCACAATCTCAAACTTAATAAAAAAAATAATGGTTACTCATTATTATTACTAGCTGACCCTGCAATTGTTTTTGCTCTATGGAAAACTTGGGTCCTAATCTACCTCCCCACTAATTTTCAGCTAATTCGGTTTAGCCGTTCTTGAGTTATAAATTAGTGTAACGAACATGACTTTATTTTATATTTATAGATATTATTTTTTCAAACTACCACCGCACATTATTCTCGTAAACTTACTTAGAAAAGCGGTTTAATTAATTATTTAAGATAGGCATCAAAGTAATAAATTGATAAAATAATTCGTATTTAAGATTACGTACTTTGGAAAACCGATTTTTTACTTATTCATTCCGATTTTCGATAGTCTGTGGTTTTTCCCTTCCCTCGAGTGGGCGGGTCCCGTCCATGAAATCGAGCATTATGCGTGGTACATAAAGTACATTTACCAATAAATACAAAACTTCATGAGCGTAATCTGTCACAGGAATCAAGCTCTAATGGACAAACCATAGTGAAAATATTTTTTTCATTCCGAGAGGCAACAATACTTGACAATAATTTAAATAATTAATTATTGCGATAAAATTCAACACAATCGTACTTCTCAGACTATAGATGTCAATTCATTAGATTAGATTTACCGACGACGCCCCACCATAATGAGGAGGAACACTAACTTTTTATCCCGGCAGAGGGCGTTGGTCAACTGATCTTAGGTTTGAATTAAGAACTGTCAAACAGGTGTTTTTTTACAACTCTCGGCGCCAAATTGGCCATATCGGTCTCAGACCGAAAGAAAAAAATAACTCGACGTTTTCATTTGTGGGGGACCATCATCAAAAAAAAAAAAAAAAAGATCATCCGACCCCAGCGCCACCTGCTCACAGCTTTGCGTGTGCCACCCCATAAATAATTCGGTAACTTTTGCACTCAGAAGTCTGGTATCACAGTTACAGGATAATAAAATTAATATTTGGTGGATAGATTTTTGTGCTGCTTTTAACTGCTTTTTATTCAATCTAGGTAGCTAAATAATTTACGTTACGTGCATTTATAAAACTGTATAATAGAACAGTTTTGTGGAAAAAGTAAAATATCTGGCTGGGTATTATAAATGTTAAGCAAATAACAATTGTAGGCACCGTGCAAAATGTCTAAACGCTCCGCAACTGAAGCATTTGATGAAGAGAAGGTGCCTAGTACCACCAAAAAAGAGGGCAAAAAGCACTCATTGGATTCTGATGAAGAAGACAGTGGCGCTGAAGAGGAGAAGAAGAATGTTCTTAATGTTGACGATATTGAGGGCGAGGAGGACGGCGTCGCAGGAATGGAAGGTGAAGTAAGTCTAGCATGTCCTGCATTAGTTTTGCTGCTGCGTATAAACTACTGAACTGAAACTATACAAGTACGCTGGCGTAAAATGACATTAGATCTTTGTGCACAAATAGGCACGAAATTCAGTGCGCTACGTCTTGTCCAGGTGGTATAATCCTATTCACGTCATCTTAGTCAATGTCGTTGTAGTAATGTAGTCCACATTACATTTTGCAACTAAATTGTTATTGTAAAGGGTCTCAATTTGTTTTCGGCTCCTTGCTTAACTTCTGAATTTGTTGCGCATTGGCAACACTAGGCAATGAATATGAATATTGTTTTTTTAAGAAAATCTATTACTATTATAAAGCGGAAGAGTTTGTTTGTTGTTTTGTTTGAACGCGCTAATCTCAGGAACCACTGGTCCGATTTGAAAAATTCTTTCGGGGTTAGATAGTCCATTTATTGAGGAAGGCTATAGGTTACTTTTGATCCCGATATTCCCACGGGATCGGGACTTTATGCGGGTGAAACCGCGGGGAGCTGCTAGTTAATTATAAACATGTCCTACAGATTTTATTCCTTTACTGTGATAGTTACAGAAATTTTCATACCAAGAGAACTCTAGGTAGTTACATTTTCAAACCTCAATGTTTAAGACTTCAGTTGAGTTTAGAGTTCAAGAGAACTCTGTCTTTTGAAGTTAAAACTATTGTATAATTATTTTAATATCTTTGCAGATAACTATAACACCATTCAATATGAAAGACGAACTTGAAGAAGGACATTTTGACAATGCAGGGCATTTTCATTGGAACAAAGAGAAAGAGATACGGGATGGGTGGTTAGACAACATTGACTGGGTCAAAGTCAAAGGAAGGCCCGAGGATAAGTACAAAGTACACAAGGACGATGAGAACAGAGGACTTGGTGAATCCAGTAGTGATGAAGATGATGAACCTGAAGAGAAGTTTGATATGATTGAGAATTATAAAGAAATAGTTCAGCATATGAAACCTAGAGAAACTATTGCAAAAACTTTGCAAAGACTTGGTAGGTTTTCAAATATTATTGCCAGATGTAGAATAGAATATGAATACTATACATTTTTCAAATACATACCTACATACTTATTAGAAACTAGCTGTGTCCCACGGTTCCAGCCGTGTAGGTTCTGAACCCGTGGATGAATGATCGGATCAAAAGTAGTCTATTATACTCCTCCATAATGTATGTTATTTTTATTGGTGTAAGAATTTTTTAAATAGATCCAGTAGTTTCAGGGCCTATTCAAAGCAAAGAGCCTATTTTTAATGAACTTTTTTGTTTGTCACAGGTTCCAGTTCAAAAATTTCAAGTGCTGAGCGCTGGAAAAGGAAGAAAGCAGGCATTGTCGATGAAAATGCTAAAGTAGTTACTAGAATCACAGAATTGGCTAACCAAATACTTACCAACAAAGGTAACATGGATATTTACCAGGAAACTTTTGAGAAAATTAGCAGCATATTAGACAAAGTCAAAGATAAGGGTGAAGACGCTGGTTTGGACATGTACGCTGATGATTTTGATAAAAAAGAAAAGCAAACATTGGTGAATAAAGAGGAGATAGGAGAAACATCTCAGGAGGATGAAGACCATTCCAATGAGGTTAAATGGGAATTCAAATGGAGTCAAGACGATAATGCTAAAGTAGAAGGGCCACACTCCACAGAACAAATGCACAAGTGGTCAACAGATGGCCACTTCAAGACTGGAGTCTGGGTGAGAAAGCATGGTGAAGACACCCCCTTTTACAGTTCCAACAGAATGGATTTCGAGCTTTACATGTAAATACTTTATGTATACATTTTTTTTTGAATCAATTAAAGCATACAGAATACATTGGAGTCTAACTGAAGTGATAGACCATTTTAAACAATCCAAAGCATTTTTTGGAAATGTGTTCTGTATTATGCTTTGATCCCTAAATTTAGTAGATAAGTTAATATTACAAACTACTTTAATTACCTAGATATAATTTATTTGTTATTGAATTTCAAAACAATAAAAACTGTTTTAAGTACACATTTTTTTTGTTTAAAAACCTACATTTTGGTGCTAATATCAGTAGGTAATTTAGCCATCTGATTCGTAATCAACCACTATGAACACTTGGACGATCACAAATTGTTATATCAAAGTCAGTTTGCTCAATTCTGGATGTGCTAATAATAACTCAATCATTTAATAAGGTTTTCTTTTTCATTAAATTTAATGGTTCAAATGGAATAAAGACAGTAAGAGCTTTTGATTCTACATCTTGTATTTCCTATTGAATTGTGAAGCTGTCTGCTTTTACTCTACATAGATTTAGCTTTACTGGGTGGATGCAGTTGGAACAGGAGCGGACGTCGTAGAGGTAATTGAGGGAGGCATATTCACAGGCATAGGCATATTAGCAGTCGGCGGCTGTCGGCTGAAATTATTATTATACTTATTGCAGATGGGAACCTAACTTAAAAGGAAAGTCTACCTACTCTTTCTCCATACAAACGTTAGTCGGCTGTTTCCTCCCTGGATAAAGACATTAGAGCAAATATGTTTATGCCACAAAACGTATATCTTCCATAACCATGCCCCTACGTTTTGTTTTTTTTTTTCATTTTATGATTCACCATCATCTGGTGCCATCTTATAAGGTAAGTAGGTCGGCGGTCAATTTATTGAAAGTATTTCTGATCTTTAGCTGCAGTTTTGAGTTGTTGGTAGTGGAGGCCAGTCTAGTCATTTAAGTCGATTAGAATATAAATAAAATTAGAATATGAAAAAAAGGAACATGGTCATATCTGATATAGGTTTTATGGCATAAATATATTTTCTGTAATGTCTATATCCAGAGAGGAGCCAGTCGATTACGTTTATATAGAGAAAAGAGTAGGTAGGTAGACTTTCATCTTAACAACCGATCAAAGCAAACCAAAGCAGTCTCCATTCTCTTTCTCCATATAAACGTAGTCGACGTTTTCCTCCCTGGATAAAGACATTAGAGCAAATATGTTTATGCCATAAAACCTATATCTGTTATGTATGACTATGCAGTATAAATAATAATAAATAATTTCTCCGAACAACACACAGCGCCATCTAGCCCCGTGGTAAGCGACTAAGCTTGTGTTACGGTGACTAGACAACGGATATAATACTTATATTTATTTTTCTTTTGTAAATACATACATATTATACATAGAAGGACACCCAGACCAGACACAAATATTTATTTTTTAAGCATAAATACTTGCACCCGGCGGGAATCGAACCTCCTGCATTGCAGTCGCGCTTTCGCACGACGCGCCACCGAGGTCGTCGTATGCATCTACCTTTTGATTTTTTTCATTTTCTAATTAGAATAGTAATAAAAAATAAAAAAAATCAAAAGGTAGATGCATAGTCATGACAGATATAATAGGTTTTATGGCATAAACATATTTGCTCTAATGTCTTTATCCAGGGAGGAAAACGTCGACTACGTTTGTATGGAGAAAGAGAATGGAGACTGTCCTCTTAAAGGATTTGGGGTAAAATATTACAAACTACATATTTCAATAATTTAGATATTATTTATTTATCAATTAATTAATATTAAAAGATACTTTTACACATACTTTTTCCTTGTTTTAAAAACTTTTCCCGCAACATTAAGAATGCTAACATCAGTCAATAACTTAGCTATCTGGTTGATAATGACTATGAACAACGTTATAAGTTGGACGATCACAAATTGTGATATGGAAGTCCCTATTTCCAGCCAGCTCCCAGTGTTTCTTACTTTAAATAGTAACAGAGTACCCATTAAATTTGAGTATATCAATACCATTATGTTCAAGTAACCTATTGGTGCCTGAAAAATTAAAAGTGCGAGTTAAAATCACAATTTGTGATGCCGTGGCATGTGATTTTACACGTGTATTTAAGAAGTCTTTTCAAATAATATTAATAATCTTAAAGTTCGGCTGGGCGTCTTCCGTAGGAACCTACTTTCGCCTCATAATTGGGCCATTGTACGCGATTTTAAGACGCGGGTTTCCTTGTTTGCCTTCACCGTAAGAGCGATGGTAACATCACAAAAAAAGACCTCGCGCTTTAGGTAGTAGGTACTAAATTCTGCAATCATATGATAGCGCGCTGCTATTGCTTCATCTAACTTCCTAGTATGGTTAGTTAAAGTATTTAAAAACAGCTGCGCCCCGCGATTTTACCCGCTCTATCCCGTGTAGAACACCACGACCTTCCTAACTATCCAATAGTAAAAACCAAATATCAATCGGTTTGTAGTTTTAATGAATAAATTTTATGAACCATTGGTTCATAAAACTTATTAACCACGTAGGGGTAAGTTCACGCAGTATATAACGTGCGACTTCTATGAAAGTCAACTCCTGCGCCCTGCGCAATCTGTAGTACTCACCTTCGTCAAATGCTGCACCGCACGAAAACTGCAAGCCACACTCAGAAATGGGGCTAGAGTTTTGAGCAGGATAAGAAATGTTATAACAAATGGTTGGAACGACGTTATAAAACACGTAACCCATCTTACTTCAAAGGAGTTCAACGAGCCTATGTTTCCAGTTCCGAAGAATGCTAAAATTATGTATAATACCTGATGAAGCTTAGTCAAGGAAAGTATGGAAACTTAGGAAACTTTGGGTCAAAAGATTATAACTTAGAGTGTAAAGCAAAAAGTGTCGGAAAGTTGGACATAATCTGTGCATTTTAAACAGCAAATCAATTCTGCATTCTAATATTGACTCCATATTCTATTAATATTAATTCATATATATCCATAAATTCTTTCTTTCGTTATTTTCATGTAGTGGTGTTAGGTCGTCTAACGACACCTAACGACTGCTATCGGAAATCGGAGATAACAACCGGGACCAACTGCTTAATGTGCCTTCCGAAGCACAGAGGAGCTCAAAAAAGTGATTTTTTGCGACACAAATTATCGGTCACCATTCCAAGTAAAGACAGCGCCAAGCGTTTTTTAACCCGCGCGACCATTCAAGATCGCTAGGTACAGCTAGGCCAATGAGCTCCTCATATAAAATGCTTTAGTCTGACTGATGCATCAAAGCATAACCTGAACCGCTGATAGTAGAGTGCTGAAATTTGAAGAGCATCTTTAGATGATGCAGGCATGTCGAAATCCCCACAGGATCGGGACTTACGCGTGTGAATCTGCTAGACCCAATTAGTATACTTGCCTCGTAATGCTTCTCATCTTCTCATCCGAGCGATCTTCCCGGTTGCATACCTCTCGGGAGCCCGGGGTCCGCTAAACCCCAAATTAATTTGGGGTCGGCGCAGTTGGTAAGTCATCATTGACCATACCTTCTGCAAATAGATTTGGCTATATTTTTACGGCCGGCCGCCTGCCTAGCACCAACCATCCTAGGGACCAAGCAGTTAAATCCGCCACCGCGCGGAGAGAACTTAAGGTTTGCTAGTCTCAGATCCCTTAGACGGCTTTTACGCCACCCACGGGAAGAGATGAGGTAGCCCTATTCTATGCCGGGGCTAACGGCTAAACTTGCCTCGTAATGCTATGGAGTAGGTACTTGCCGTACATACTAATTGTTCAGTGTACAAAATATAAAAGGATACAAAAAAGAAGGCCCTTCTAAAGTCTTGATCGCTAATACTTCTCTCTAAACATATTAAGTTAGTCTCATTCTCATTGCAGTTCTCATCGAAACTGCAATTTATTATCTGCAACAAAATTATAAATTCATGCTTTGTGGAGGTGAATGATAAAATAAAATAAAATCTTACGTTATACACAAGGCTGAATTATCTACGGTCAGTAAGACTTGGGCCTTATTGGTGCGTTGCGTCGTCGCAGCGTCGCGTGATTGTCACTCAATCATGTGATTTTATTATGAACCAGCTGCGTCCCGCGGTTTCACCCGCGCAAATCCTGATCTCGTGAGGATATCGGATCGGGAAAATGTAGCTTTCTATTGGTCAAAGATATTTTGAAATCGGTCCAGTAGTTTCTGAGATTACCCAGAAAATACATACATAAATGTTACCAACGTTACTTCTTTATAATATTAGTATGGATACACATCCGTACGAAGGCGGGGCGGGCCGCCAGTAAACTATACAACTAGTAAATATTTGAAAAGAAATAATAACCCTTTTTCCCTCCAAATTCAAGAGGCGGAACTCAATAACCACCCAGCATATAAGATTGGTGATCAAAGTCACCATGAACAGTCCCTCGTGTGCCACGGAGAGTAATAAGTAGAAGTTTAATATAGAGGTGTTTATTGCGACTAGTCTACATATCAGCCTTCTTGAAAACGCCAAAGGCAAAACAGGCGATAATACTGAAATGGAAGAAAATAACAAATCAGTTGAATTGGTTATAAGTTTACTATAACATATTTTTAAGGAAAAATACGCATTCAAAAATTTTACTCGCGGCGAGGCCTGAACTCGCGTCTTTGGGTCTGTACCCCAAAGTCTATTCCAACTAGACCACGCGAGCCCAGTCGTACGTATTGTTTCTTAAAAATATTTTCTAGTAGAATTGCCTTGAGTAATAAAAAACTAATAACAAAATATTTAGTTATTAGTTTGTACGAAATTTTACTTTTTTTTCAAGGTACTCATACATTTTTAAAAACATTGCTCAGCTTTAGTAATTTTCCTCAAAACTTCATCTAATCTAAAATATAAAATTTCCATGTCACAGTGTTAGTTACCGTACTCCTCCGAAACGGCTTGACCAATTTTTATGAATTTTATATTCGTATTCAGTAGGTCTGAGAATCGGCTACTATCTATAATTTATAAGGCAAAACAACGTTTGTCGGGTCAGCTAGTTATAATATATGTACGAACTACTACATAATAATAAATGGGTGCTAATTAAACAGGCTTCTTTTTAATATCATATTTCGCCCCCAAAAATGTATGTTGCCTTCTAAATTACTAAGTCAGCCACAATAACGAGCATCTAAATAATACTATCTTAGCCACTAGTTATCTTCTATGTAAACCACTCTAAATACAAATCAGCATAATGATTATTTTTTAGCATCTTAATTTGTAGCATGCATTCTAACAGTAAACTTCTAAAATACTATTAAATGACATCAAAAAAAAAAAATTAGCTTCTAACTTTTTAACTTAGTACGTTTAAAATTTAACTCATCCCATATTAATTGATCGTCAAAATTTTGCTAAAAATGTAATCAAATAGTCGGTTTATTGGCCACTAATATTATCAGAAGCTATTGAGGAGAGACAAAAAAAGGACTTTATTTTTGTAAAATCAATTTGTTTATTGAATAACCATCATTTTACTTATAGTATATAATAGAAACATATGAAAAGAATGTAGGTAGGTGAACAAAAAAGAAAATTTAACCATTATTGGATTATTAACGCAGCTCGCGCTTTAGTTGGCCTTCCACGCTTTCGTTTTAATCCAAGTGGTTGTGACTTTGCCTCTAATGGTGGCGTCACGTATTTCAGTCTGATTGCAAGGCCTATTAGATGCTTGCAGCTGTAATTGCGATAAAAGTCTGGATAATCACAGCAACCAGTAATCCACTCAGTCTGATTGTTTGGTAGTACTACGTTCCAAGATGAAAAAAACACTTTTTTGTATTCGTCAAAACACCTGAATTTTTTCTCAGCTTGATTAATTGTTAATGAGTTGTTGCCTGGAATTAAATATGCGGTGCTGTCCGGTGTTGAATGTACAACTTTAATTTTGGTATCAGTTTTAGCCCATTGATATCCTGTTGTCCAATCTGATAACTGCAATTCAGGTTGTGTCGCAAATTTTTCTTCTGGTGCTTGTAGTGACCAGCTATTAACCATTTCCTCTGCTACCACGAGGAAACGGGCCAACGGTATACGCTCGCGGAGGGTGTTGTGGTCTTTTATGACTCGATTAAAGGACTCGAGTGCGTTGTTCGTCGCTGGTGATATTGGTGCTGCACCCAAATACCAATTTGGGTTTTTTTTTAGCCATTCTTTTTTAAAATATTTTACGAATGCTTTTTGGTCTTTCCATTTCTTCAAGAACAACTTCGAAGCAGCAGAAAATACTTCAACAGATGTAGCTGATTGCAATGCATCAACGTCTTCCAATAAATATTTTCGGAAATTCTTCTCTGTTGTTTGGTCCAATTTAGTGCAAATCTTCTTCTTAGCGTGAGCCCAGCACATTTTCACAGTCGTTTCTTTTCCAAACACATCATGAAATGCATTCTGTATATTTTTTGCCGCGTCGCAAACTAGGATCTTCGATTCAAAGGTATGAGAAAAAATTGACAAAAGATTGCTCTTTACTCCTTGAAACATTGTTTTAAAATCAGCCTTACATTCATTTGTAGATACTGTCAAGCAAATGGGGTGAAATTTTCTGTTTTTATCGGTTGTTCCTACTATCAATACAGGATACCCTTGCCAAATCAATTTATATGTTGCATCTGCATGCAGAATGTCAGCAGAAATACATTGTTTCAACAAATTCTTAGTAGATAATACGATACGAAAACTAGGTGAATCACTTTCTAAAATATAATAGGCTATCACAAAAACTTCGTTCTCGTTGTCAGGGACATTTGTATGATTAATAATCCATTTTTCTAGCTCTCCTAAAGAAATTGTGGATGGTCCATATTTGATACGCCGGCGATCTGCTAAATAGTTATAAAGCTGCCGTTTTGTAGGTATTTTAAGTTCAGGATTTTTCTTCAAATGCTCCAAGATTGATTTCGGCTTTAGGTGGAGATCATACAGTTTATTAATTTCAAATTTTGTTTCGTCGCAAATACCATAACGGTAGTTATTCTTAACAAAATCGTGATTATGCTCGCGATCTGTGCTATAAAGTAACACTGCCTCTGTATCCGCCTCAAATAGCAAGTACTTGGTGGTTACGTGGTACTTTGTTGCATCTATAAAATCGTTTTTTTCCTTCTATGGAAATATGTGTAGTGCGTACTGCTCACGTCTTTTCTGCGCTCACGGCTTCTTCGGCAAAACTTACACACGAAAATTTGTTTACAAATATCCAGTTCTTAGATTCACCTCGCTTTTTTTTCGACAGCTGACCTTCTTCTTGCGTTTCCTCGTCAGAACAGTACAGTGGTACTTCATTTTCACTTTTAGACGTCATAACTAATTATTACTCATCGAAAACTTTAATTTAATTACAGCGAAAACAATTGCAATACGAACGCACGAACGACAAACTCGTCGTCACATAAGTCGAATGGCACTCTCTGATTGGTGCAAATAACGCTCTCTGATTGGTGCAAATGGCCGGTCGCTGTCGTCTCGCGTACTCGCGCCAAATCATGCAGTGGTTATTTTCACGATAAAAGAATATGATGTATTATTTTAAATGCTAAGTTATAATAAATGATGCTTTCTGTAGAAGCTTGAATTATATTTTTTTGAGGACATTGCGTTGAAGCTGTAAAACGTACAATGGTGACGAGATGTAAAATCCGTGGCCGAGTTAGTAAATTAGGTGGCAATGCATAAATAAGAAGGACACTCACTACAATTGATGATCTTTACTTGACGCTTTCTATAGAATATTTAGTGGGCGTTGTAAAAAATACGAATTAGTTTATTAGAGGCTATGTCATTTTCCCGTTGCTTAGTTATAAAATTAGAAGTTTAATCACGTGTCCAATAAATAATTTTGTGGCTAGACTTATAATTTCCCATAATAAATACATTGGCATATCCAGGTAAAAAACGAATCCATAAAACAAAATATGATTCTTCAAAACCCACAATGATTTGTAAGAGAAAAGAGCTATATCTAATGATACCGCACACGATGGCGAAGACGCGAAAGAAGAATCATCCCCATTTTACGTCTTTGTTGGCTAGATCAATATGTATACAGTATACTCATGCAAAATTACAGCTTATATTATAATACTAAGTTACTAACGGCCGAATACCGGAACGCTACTTAAAATTTAAGTTCTACTTACTCAAATAAGCAGCTCTCAAGCTCAAAAAATCTCATCCAAATTTTAAATCTAGAAGCTGCTCAATTATTTGATTACCACTCAAATTTTAAGTGGCGTTTCTATATTCGGCTGTAAGAGTCTCAGAGCTAAGCTGTGGACAGCCAGACATGCATGATGAAACTATAGGTAGGGGTTTCTTGTTGACTACGAAATTAAAAAAAAATGCACGTACCTGCAATAAACCAGGCAATAGCCTGATATAAATGTGAAACAGGAGTCCCTCTTTCAAATCTCTTTGATTGTACATATATATTATGCAACGATACAACCAACACAACCATTTGCAGGACAGTCAAATATAGCTCTCTCCTACTTTCTTGCTTGTTATTGTACAGTGGAATCAGTAACTTTATGTTGTACAGTGTTAGTAACAGGAGCCACATGAAACCAGCTAAAAGTCTGAAAATAGTTTTTGAATTGATTATGTATACTTTAGTAAGTGGTAGAATGAATGCCAGATTTTCATTTTAAAAATATCCAAAATTTCATATCCTTCATGTCTTTTAGGAAAAATATGTGCGCTTATAACATCACTCTAAGTGAAAGAAAACATCGTCCTATCGTGAAAATTTTAACCGCCTAGCTATTACGGTTCATGAGATACAGCCTGGTGACAGACAGACGGACGGACGGACAGACAGCGAAGTCTCAGTAATAGGGTCCCGTTTTTAACCCTTTGGATACAGAACCCTAAAAAAGAAGCCTTGTAACTTTGGTTGGGGCTAGATGGCGCTATGTGCATTGCCCTGCAATATTTAAAAACTAGCTGCGCCCTGCGGTTTCACCCGCGGAAGTCCACGGATTATCGGGGTACAAGTTGTGTATGTGTTCAGTCAGATCTCCAGTCCAGCTATCTACATAAAAAGATTCATCGCAATTAGTAGTTTTGCCTGAATGAGTAAGAAACATACTCGTTCACTTTCTTTTTACTTATTACCTCACTTACACATAATTTTTTACCTTTGTAACATTAGTACGATTATTTATATTTAGGTAATCGCACATAGACTTTCACCTGTATAATATTAGTAGGATTATTTATTCACTTACACTAGTTCAATGAACACATCTTTTCCAACGACAGGAATGAAGGAGAAAACGCTAAGCAACAAGCATCCCATAGTCCAAGTGAAGAGTAAAGTCTTTGATAAATGGCTTCTTGACTTAGAGAAGAATGGCCAGATACCCATACCTATCAGAGGTATTGTAAGCATCCATCTATATGTAAAGGATAGGGCCTGAAAGAATAATGAAGATTTAAGTAGCTGCATACGTAACGTGTTTTTTTCTCGGGACGTGTCAATTTCTGCATACAAAAATCCCCACACGGGCGGAAGGGACAGCACGAGAAAAAACACGATACATATGCAGCAACCTTTAATAATATCTCGTTAGAAATGAAATTAATGATTTGCAATTAGTTGCCAGCAATAGTAATTACTTAATAGACCCATAAGAGGAAAGTCTACCTACTCTTTCTCCATACAAACGTAGTCGAATGTTCCCTTCCTAGATAAAGACATTAGAGCAAATATGTTTATGCCATAAAACCTATATCTGCCATGACCTTGTCTCTACGTTTTGGTTTATTTTTCTTATTAAAATAGGAATAAATCAAAATTTATTCCTATTTTGTATATAATTACAAAATATATTAAACATAGGGCCATGGTCATGGCTGATATAGATTTTATGTCAAAAACATATTTTCTCCAATGTCTTTATCTAGGAAAGAAACAGTTGAAACATGTTTGTGAAGTTTGTATGCACAAAAGAGTAGGTCGACTTTCCCTTAAAGTAGGTATTGAATATATGGCAAACCCACTTACCATTGCTAAACACCCTAAAATATAACTTAGGACTTCAATCGACAACATGCCCAAACTTCTATTTCTTTTCATGCCTCTAAAAGCGTGTACCCAAATATCCAATGGCAATAATGCGTACCACCATAATACAAGAGGCATCAGGAAATATAGGTAATACTGGATCGGTAGGTTTTGTCCTGCAAGTAAACATCAGGACATATTAAACAAGAATAACATAAGTAATTATAATTACAATATATTAATATTATAAGTTTCCTCCACTATATGCTGCTGGTAATGAATTTGCCTCTTTTTATTTGACTTAGTATGGATGAAATATTGTAGAGGTTAGTCCATCCATAGTTAGTTAGTTTCGCTGAGCCTTTTCCGCACTTAGCCTCACAATGTTAATAGCGCACTTAAATTTTTCTTAAGGAAAAAGACATTGGTGCGCGGTCGGCCTGGATTCGAAACCACGACCTTCGGAATGAAAGTCGCGGTATCTACCACTAGACCAACACCGCTCTTAGTCCATCCATAGTCATCAGCAATGTATGGTCGGGTTCAAAAGTGTTTCGCCACTTAACAGAAACTTTGCAATAGACTATATCAACCCAGAGCCTTAACTGCTAGTCCTAGAGTCATGACATTTGGAGAGTGTGTTACTAAAATATTTTAGAAATAACCGCGGAATCGGGACCTACGCGGAAAAGCGTGAGTTACTGCTATGTTGAAACCTATAAAAAAAGAGATTTATAAAGAAGTTATACATACTCACCGAAAATAAGAAAACAAGCAATAAAACATAAAAACAAAAATACTGCTTTGAAGCTCCAATTGAATATTTTACTTGTGTGTCTGTTCTTATTTGAAGCTTCTGCTTGACTTTTCACTTTTTGTTCTGATAAAACTTTCAATAAATATGCTATCCATCCAAGAAACGATAATGTCACAGTAAATAACAATGGTCTTTGGTAATAATCGTGATAGTATTTTAAACCAGCAAGGCTGAGCTCAATTATTTCATTGGTAAATAATATCAGTTTATCAAATTCTTGGTCTGCCAACAGTTTTTCTGTAAACTCAATGATTTCATCAAGTTTCCTTTTTGTGAATGGTTCAAATGGAGAGTAGATGATGGTGAAAGCTTTTGATTCCACATCTTGTCGTTTTCTGTTGTATTGTGATGCTAATTGTCTGCTTATACTGTACATAGACTTAGCTTTATTTGGTAAAGTCATGTTTAATAGTCCATCTACTGGTTTTCCCTGAAAATTAAATAGGAAGTTAGAACATGAATTAAATTAATATTACAGGATGTTGCACACAGTGCAATCTAACCCCCAAACTAAGCAACTAGGTTTGTACTATGGGTACTGGACAACAGATATACTCTGTTAAACTTTATTTGGTAAATACAGTCATATGCATATTTTCGTGTTTTTATATCTATATCTATAAAAGGCTTTGTCCTGATTGACTGACTGACCGACGGTTCAACACAAAGCCTAAACCGCTGATGGTAGAGAGCTAAAATTTGGAGAGTATGTTCTTTATGCGATGTAGGCATCCAATACTAAAAGGATTTTTGAAAATTCCCAAGGGTACGGGATTTATGCTTGATGCCTTTTCCGCTCTGAACCCATTCACATACTGATAATGTAAAAAGGCCCTTAAAGGATATACTTACAATAGAATTGACTGGAACAGGTATAGACAGTATGGTAGACATGAGAGGTGCTAGATCAACCTGATTCACATCCAATCTGTGTTCCAATGACATATCAAGAGTTTCTGGGTCTGGTTTAAATTCTTTGCTTTGTTTGACTCCTGCACCCCAAATAACATAAGGGGTTTCAGTCTCGTGGTTATCACCAGCTCCATGGGAACCTGGAAAAAAATGCAATTCATTTGTTCAATATGCGTTAAAGAATTAGCAGTGCTTCACTATTTTATCCACATAAATCCTGACCCTGCGGGATAAAAAGCAGCATAATATGTAGGATTCCAGGTTTTGGCCGACCGAATCATAACATACAGTGTCATCGCAGTCAGGTTCAGTGGGGGAATCCCATAATCCGAACAAAAGTATGTGGCTAAATAGAACAAAAAGGGATCTAGCTAGAAGTAGAAAAGTAGGTGAGATCAAGGTAACATAAACATAAGTCAAATAAGCATATGTAAACAAAAGTCTAATGTACTGCATTGTAATGATAAATTCAATTTCAAGATTTAAAAACTTACCCCAATCAGTCATTCCATGATCAGATGTCATAAGAAATGTAGTTTTACCATCATCTTTATAGTGATCTCTTATTAGTTTTTCCATTTCTTTTATTCCTTGGTCGGCATGGATTAAAGTATTTAAGAATTTACTGTAATTTCAGAAAGTTAAAGGATTTATCATTAATATTCTTGATAGTTATTCTGACCAGAAAATGTTATGAGCGCTAATAACATTACTCTTACGTTGAAGGAAAACATTGTGAGGAAACTGACATGTCCTAGGACTAAGCATGACCTGAAGGGATGGGATATTTGCTTATTTGGGGTAGGTTTCTATGGGGTCTTACTGCCTAACCCCTCTAAGAAGATGTGCTTGTGCAGTTGAACAAATTAACAGGTTATTTATTATTATTATTCTTGATGACATTTTAATGTTACAATTTGTACTTACTCAGTCTTTGGTTTATGTGTATGTCCTGCTGTATCAGTTCCCAGTAAATGCAAGAATAATACAATCTTATCCTTTTGAAGCATATTTTCCAAAGATCCATCACTCTTTGCATTACTGAGGAATTGCCTGACTTTATCAAAGACCCAAGCATCAAGATGAGCAGTATCTTTATCTGTGCTGAAAGTTTGATCATAAGGATCTAATTCATTTACAAGTATATGGTTGCCAGTGAGCCCTTTTGTAAATATATTAAGTATATCGTAAGTCCCCCAGCACCAAGTTTGTGTGGTCTGATTGAACACTGAGTCAAAATCTACAGGGTTTGCCTTCCACCCTTTGGCCACTGCTGAAGGATCTTCATAGAAGCCTGCGATGATTGCAACGTGCCCTGGCCGAGATTCAGTAGGCACTTGCGTGTGAGATATACCCCATCTACCATACGAATTTGCTACTGATCTGAAAGACGAGAAACAAAACCGCAACCATTTTTATCTTATTAAACTTTGGCCCTCTTCTACTTATATATTGATAAGTAGGCACCTTAAGTAAGCCATAGTTGTATAATTAAGAAATGATTCAGCCCGTAAACCATCCACAACGAATAAAACAAGACGATCGGCGACTGCTTCATGTTGAGGTTGATAATGTTCAACATTTTTCACAATAGGAGATATGAAATAGATATCAAAGATGGAATATAAGAATATCAGGTGAACAAGTAGTCCAATAATAAACATTATTTCATGTTTAGATAACAAAAAATTAGGCGGAGATGCAAATTATATTGTTTTGATTCCAAAAAAAAAACGAGTATCATAAAGTGTTACCCACGTCAATTTTGAATTTCGTACAAATGTGTTGTAAAATTGCGCCAGAAGTCTTATAGATTCGTTTTGCCTGTTATTTAAATGCAGCAGAACTTAAAATATTTTGGCGAAATAAATACTTGGGTAGTAAATCAGATAAATCAATAAGATAAATAAATCAGTTCTTCTTTTTTTTTTTTAATTAAACTCATTTTTTAAACATAGGTCCTTAAGTACCCTAATCTTTCATTAAGCCCAATGGTTCGGTTCTGATGGCGCAAGTTTAAGCAATTCATTTCAAGGTTTGCGTTATTTTGCCCAAACTTCTGACGAATAAGCCGATTCTGCCAAAATCTAAATAATACTTTATTTTATTATTGTTTACTACGTACCCAAACCGCCAGATCTGGTGGGAAATTTGCCAAGTTGGTAACACTGACTCCTTCACTTGTCAATTATGTTGACAATAACAATTCAAACATTTTTGACATTGACAATGATAGTGTCAGAAAAGTATTTTTTGACCGGGTAAAAGCACCATATAGAGGAAAGGAGGGTCTCGTGCTGTGGTCTCGTGCAACTCTGGTTACGAAGACCAATTTTGGTTTCTGTACCCAAAGGGTGGAAACGGGTCCATAGTCCAGATCTCCAGAGAGGCTCCAGATTAATTTCTTAACTAAATAAATTCTGTGCTCGTGGGGGACAACGAAAAGGAACACTGACTGCTGAAAACATAAACGTGTGTGTTTTATTTACTAATGCGCATGGCTACGCGAGGCATGCTTTCCCGCAGCAACGCGGAAAACGCACATAATTGTGGAAATAGAGGCGTATTTCTGTGTGGTGCACAACGCGTAGCGTGTGAATGTAAATATGCAAAACACGCATAGCGTGTGCAGCAGCGCTGAGATATTATCACACGTTTAGCATGTTGACGATTTAGAACTAGGGGCCCGTACTGGCGCTGCTTATTTTTATTTAATAATAGGGCTGTCTGGAACCCAACCTGTGTTACCGCCGCGCGCCACACGAGACTTTTAGGGTTCAGTAGCCAAATAGCAAAGAAACGGAACCTTTATATTGAGGTTTCTGGTCTAGCAATGTTATTGTTTAGCATTGTTTTTCTGTTTATTTTTTAATAAATTAACAATTATTAATATAAGTACTAAGTATATTTTTTAAAAAGAACTACTTTTCTGACTCAAGGTGCTGCTCTCGTCCGTGCAAACACCAGCTCTTAAAAGACTCATCAACTCCATTTCCTGAGCTTGCTTCAATTTTTCAAGAGCCAATTCTGTGGGGATTCTTTCGAAGTCATGTTCATCGGGAGTCAACCCGAGAGTTATAAAAGCACGACGAAATTGCCCTGCACTCAGCCATCCACGTTGTCCTGGATCAAAGCTCTTCACGACAGCTTCCAGATGTCTAAAATAAAATATAGAATAAAACACTACGCAAGGCTGAGTTAGTATGGCATACCCGTGGATGTATCATCATCATCACCAGCATCACAATGTAATATTCGTTAAACAACGTTGCCTAAGTAGGTACCTACCTATATAGTTATACGATATGTGGCGGACGCCCACAGAAACAAAGATACAATACACCCACATGGCCATTATTATTTTAATCGGAGTGCGAGACTTTGCTTTCCTTTTATTATTTATTTAAAAAACCTACCTGTATTCATACAAAACTGGACCAGGTCCATGTCCTGCGCGAAACAACATGCAATCATTTAACAGCTTCTCCATGTAAGCAACAGGTTTCTTTGAAGCTTGAGCCATCACTTTTGTTAAAAGGAACCTGATAAGCTCTGGGATTCGACGTTCTCGCAAGTAAGACTCAGTTCTAGCAACAGTACTTAGAATTTGCCGCTTCCGAGCTGAAATCTCCACTTTTTCGGAAGAACCATCATCAATCAAACATTTGCACACCGATATTGGCTCCAGTTGTTGAGTGAGAGGGTTGAAAAACATATTGTCTTCTTCTTCCCCGACTTCCATTGTATTAAAGTACAAGTGAGCACGTCTTATTGGGTAGGTAACGTAGTTTTATTTATTTCTGTATTGACTATTTATTTATTTAAAACATGAATAATGAGATGTCAAAATAATCATACGAACAAAGCAAAGCTGCAGAGTTCATCCTAAAAGTTTCTAAAGAGGAATTACTAAAATCAGGTGACAGGCTCAAAAGTTGGTCTAAGTTAGACCAACTTTAGACCGTTTAAGCCTTGCAACCTCAGGGATTTGACTATGACTAGCGCTGAACTGTTTTCCATATTGCAATAAAATGATCTACGTATTTCACTTTTCAAGTCTACTCCTTTCACCTTTCAAGTCTACTCGGCATTTGGCATTTCATATAAATAAATAAATAAAATAAATAAATCATTTATTTCCACAAGTAATACATTAAAATTAAACACTATCTCTCCACACTAGGCGAAGCCTGTCCTGTGGAGAGAATATATCCAGGATACAGTAGGTATAGGTTACACTTATGAGAAATAAAATAAAAACAGTATGGGTACAATATAAAAACTAAAACAATACAGAAATGGCTGGGAATGTGGAATAGGATAGATTGTGGGGTATAGGAGGTATGGGGGGAAGTGGAGGATAGGTGTTTGAGGAACATTATTTGTGAATCGTCAATAGTCCTTCAGAGTCGTCGTATGTCAAAGTCATGAGAAATTTAGTCAGACGTTTCTTGGCAGCAAACACAGAGTCCAGCCTAAAATTACAAATCTGCACCAGTTTATTATAAACGAAAGGAAATTTAAATTTCCTAAACTGCTTAGCGAATGAAGTACGCACTAGGGGGATAGGAACCATGAACAATCTATTTTTGAGGAGATCCTTGTAATTATGGGATGTAATTACTGATTTATGGACAAAGAGAGCCATTCTCAAAAAGTAAAGCCTTCTCACACTGAGCACCTGAGCTTCCTGATATAGAGAAGTAGTGGGATAGCGTTTTGGTTTTCTCAGTGCAACCTTGAGTACACTTCTGTGAGCTCTTTCTAAAGTAATAAGGGTAGAAGCGTAAACACCACCCCACGCCAGGATGCAGTAGTTTACTATCGACTGACACAGAGCTAGGAAAATTGTCCTCAACAGCTGAAGACCCATGCAGTTTCGGAGTTCCCCAAATACGTGCATCAGTCTCCTCACGCGGCCCGATGTCGTCTCCATGTGCGCTTTGAAGCTCAGTTTTTCGTCTATGATGATGCCCAGGTATTTTACAGAGCTTGTCCTAGTAATTACTTCACATTGGCATGAGCCACTAAGAGAGCACGTAGGGAGATGTAGTGAGATACCATTTGGGATAGTATCAGGAGGACGAGACGCAGCGGTTTTGTGGAAATACATGAAATTAGTTTTGGTAGCGTTTAGAGTCAACAAGTTGGTGCACATCCATCTCGAAATTGCAGACAGGGCTCTTTCTGTCTTTCGATAAACTCCGCTCCAAGATTTGTCAAAGAGAACAAGCGCTGTGTCATCAGCATAGCAGACAACCTCCGTGTCATTCGAAGAGATAGATGCTATATCATTGATATATAGAAGAAAGAGGGAGGGGCCCAAGATACTTCCCTGCGGTACCCCGAAAGAAATGGGCAAGGGATCACTGACGAGTTCGCCAACTTTAACCCGCTGCGCTCTCTCTGTCAGATAATCGCAGAACCATTCCTGGGCTTTGCCCCTTATGCCGTAGTGTTCCATCTTTTTTAGCAGAATGGGAATCGACACGGAGTCAAAAGCCTTGGAAAGGTCCAAAAAGACTCCGACACATTTGTTTCCCGCATCTAAGTGAGAGGACACAGAGGTTGTTAGGAGCTGAACTGCATCCTCTGTCGACTTTCCTTTTCTGAAGCCAAACTGGATGCCTGAAAACAGCTTGTTTGATTCCAGGAATGAAACCAATCTCTTGTTTACAACTCGCTCTAGTAGTTTGGAGATGCTACCTAGCAAGGAAATTGGACGGTAGTTGCAGGGTTTATCTTTGTCGCCAGTTTTATGAATGGGTATCACCGCTGCGGTTTTCCATGCGCTAGGAAATGCACCAGCCTCAATGCTAGCATTAAAGAGATGAGCTAGTGGCTCAGCGATGTTCTCCGCCATAACCTTGAGTGTTTTATTGTTAATCCCATCCAAACCGGGAGAGCTATTTGAGTCCAGTTGGTGAATTAGAGTGAGTATCTCATTTTTATCTGTAGGACAGATAAAAAAGGTGTGGGGATGAGGGGCCGTTAACTTTACCTTCTGCGTAAGAGACTCCTGGCTTTCTGAGCTCTTATTTAGAATGTCGTTAGCAAGATTATCGCCCACTGTGGAAAAATATTGATTGCACGCGTTCAATGAGTCTATGGGAGAAAGTTTTAATTTAGTTAATTCCTCAGCAGAGGTTCCGCCGGATTTTGGCCCTCTGTGGGATTTATTATTAATAGTTTGCCAAAGTTTTTTAGGACATCTTTCATATTTAGAGATCTCGCTACTTTCGTATTCAGATTTGAGTTTTCTCAACAAGGAAATATAAAAATTACGGTATCTAGTATAGATTATTTTTGTTACATCTGAGGGCTTTTGTTTATATAACAAACGAAGCTTGTCTTTGTGTCGCGAGCATCTGATAAGACCCGGGGTCATCCAGGGTTTTATGCTGAACTTCGAGTGACTTATACGTTGAGTTTGAGAATGACGCTGTAGTATTTCCGTAAGAATGTTAGTAAGATGAAGTGCCATATCATCAACTGAGTTATTTTTAAGGATCGGGGACCAATCGAAGTTTTCTAACTCCGCATTGAGATTAGCATAATTCACACTATTTCTAGTTCTATTGTGACTACGGGGTTGTATTTTAGGTAGCGTGACGCCTAGCATAACAAGGTCATGATCAGTAACGTCAGCAGGGCACACAATCGAATCAGCTTCACCTTCAGTGGAGATAAAAATATGATCCAGGCATGTTTTATCATGCGTTGGGGTGTTTATTGCAGGATAAAGGCGGTGTTGAGCGAGAGTGTCAAGATAAAACGCTACGTCTTCATTAGGGTCAAGAATATCAATGTTTAGATCTCCCAAAAAGATCAGGCATGGGGTGCGTTTCAGTGACTTAAGAAGAGTGTCTAATGATGAGATGAATTTATTTGTGTCTTTAAAGGAGGGAGAACGGTACACGCCTACTATCGTAAAGATATCTGGGACTTCTAAGACTAGGCTATTTGCATCATCTGTTTCAGGCTCATATACTATCGGCGACCACTTGTCATTCACATAAACGATAACACCTCCTGCTTTATTATATAATTTATACATTTTAATATATTAATTTATGCTAGGTATTTCATGGCTCTGTAGTGTCTATTTTGTGGAATATAGCTTCAAATACAGTGTGCTCTAGCTCTAGGCCTGTGTAGATTCGTGTAAGCATATGACCTCTAACTCAGAAACAGCTGATTTTTAAGTTAACTTAAAAATCAACGTTTTTGAAACCTGAAACCTTTTAACTGAATTTCCAAGTCGTAGAACAAAACTTGTTCGCCTAGACGCCCTGAATAACACGTTGTAAATTTTTATACTTTAGGTAGTCTGGGATATTTTATGTAAAGTAGACTTGTCCAAATTAGAATTTGCGTAGATGAACCAAAGATTATTTTATTATAGTAAATTATTTTATTATAGTAAATTATTATATTATAGTAAAAGTTTTAAAACGATAAACCGTTGCAGATTGCACCCATCGTTTACCCTGTAAGTTATTTCTACGAGTAGTCAAAGTCAAATTAAATCAAAACATTTGAATTGAAAATGTTCAAATCGTAACCGCTATCAACTCCCTGCCTTGAATTTATTGTTTTTTTTACATGCTTTTCAGTTTGCCTAGTTCGTGGAAAACAATTTCAATATTTGATAAAATACGTGCTCGCGTAGGGAATGACATGTGGTGCCCTATATAATTTAGAAATTGTGCTTTTTTACTGATCACCCAAGATGGGCAAAGAAGACGAAATTCATATCGGGAAGATAGATGATTGTAAGTGTGTATTTTGAATTTAAAAGTCGTATTAAGTATACATAATAAACATGCCTCTAATTTAGGTCTACTAAAGAATCTAGATATACAATCTAGATAGATTTATTTGAGTTGGCTTTGTCTTTTAGGCGATGTAGACACTGTCCGCAAGACTGGGCAGGAAATGGACATAATCAGACAAAGAACCATCGCTTACGAATATTTATGTCGACTGGAAGAAGCAAAGACCTGGTTGGAAGCTTGTTTAAAAGAGAAGTTGCCACAAGCCACGGAATTCGAGGAAAGTCTCCGAAATGGCGTGTATTTGGCTAAACTTGGAAACTTTATCGCACCAGAACTTCTAGCCGTAAACAAAATATATGACATTGATCAGAGAAGATACCGGGTATGTATGGAGCACAAGTATTGGCCTTTACATTTAATGTAGACAATTCATACTGTTTTGTTTTGTTTTATTGTTTATAGCTCCGCGGTTTCACCCACGTATTTCCCGATCCCGTAGGAATATCGGGATCAAAAGTAGCCTATAGCCTTATTCAATTAATGGACTATCAAACACTGAAAGAATTTTTCAAATCGGACCAGCAGTTCATGAGATGAGCGTGTTCAAACAAACAAACAAACTCTTCCACTTTATAATAATAGAAGATAGATAGATAGATTGTCTATTCCTAGTTATTTATAGTTACATCTTACCGGGATTTCATCATCATCATCATCATTTCAACTTGAAACTTGATTCGATCCCATAGAGAAACCCCGAGCATAGCTCTCTTATTTATTATCTTACCTACATGTCTCAATCATTGACATGGTAACTCCATTTTATATTTTATATGATTAACATTTTATAACATGGTCAAAACATCGAGGTAAGACCCAGTAAGACATAACTATGGCGAAATGATCCTGTACCACGACTGCATATGAAATAACAGGGTGTAGATAGTCTGATAATAAAATTATCTGCCTACTAATGAGTTGAAAGTAAACTATTACAGAGTATTTACTTTTGTTGCTAATTATTCATACAACAACTGGTTTTAGGTAATGGGACTACAGTTCAAACACACAGACAACATAAACAAATTTTTGCAAATATTGAAGAAAACAGAACTACCAATTGTGAGTACCTACCTTCTTTAACCTTTTAGCTCGGAATGCGTATGAATTCATACGCACTATTACTTGCAACCGTAAACTCAGAATGCGTACGAATCTATACGCACATGCGACCATTTTAAAAAGTTTATAATAGTATTGCTACCACACTTAGTTCTTGTTAGGTTTGTATGAGAAAAAGCGAGACAAAAAAGTGACCTTTATTTAGAGGTATAACACTTGGGGGTTTTTGTCTTTGGAATGAAGTACTACATACTTGAAAACATGTGTGAACGTCGCTAAGTGTACTGTGTCTGTGCTGACGAAAATATTGGTTTTTTTAGTGAAAAGTGAGTGAATATTTGTATAAATTGTAATTATTATACGTGAATTAGTTTTATACATACGTAATTTTATCATAAATTGAATTACATGCAATAATACTTTAGTTATGTTGATTTCCAAAGTAACAAGTACCTACAGAACTTTTCTATGTTCCGAATATTTTGAAGTGTGTTTTGACTAATAGAAATACTTTTGTATGTTATTTATGTAAACTAATAATGGCAGAAAATTATCAGTGTTTATGTATATGCCTGTATTTTATATCAAAAACGTGTACAATTTCGTAAACGAATGTCTCTATTTGATATTGCAAATGTTCATTTGCTACAGAGCTGACAGTAATTTCGATCGCTTTTTTCTAAGGCATTTAGGGCAGTTATTTTGTATGAAAGACATACTTATTACTATATCGGTTTTATAAACTATACGTCAGACATTACAAAAAGCAAAAAGTTATTGTTTCAAAGTTGCCGATATTTCATAAAAATATTTATATTCATCAATGTCTATGAATTTTCTTTGTATGTATTTTTTACCAGAAACTATAATAGTATGAGAGGATTACATCACTTTAGATTTGTAAATAAATATTACTACCATTATCATAGAGTAGTTCTCTTTTTATTTCAAATAAAAACTCCTCTTAGTTTTTGAATTATCATAGTTTTTGTAAACATCGACTATTATTTTCCCGTGACGCCATGACAGCGCGCGAGCTTACGGGTGTAGAACATAACACGTGTCGATCGAGCATAAGGGTTAATAAGTAGTTATTAGCTAATATATATTAATAATGGCCTTACTCGAAAAAGATAAGGAAATGCTTTTTTAAGAATGGCTTGCCTGGAATAGTTCTCGCGGGGGGGACAAACATGCTGGTTGGGATTATCAGTTGTCATAGGTTTGAATCCCGTCAAAAATGAATTATAGGATTTTCATTTAAAAACAATGTTTCACAATGTGGGTTAACATTTTTGGAAAACGCTTTACATTCACGCTAAGGAAGGGAAATTGTCCACCTGCTTTACTTGGCGACAGTACCCTACCACACGCAGATAGTGTTAAATATCTGGGGCTACACTTCGATCGCAGACTAACCTGGAAACAACATATCCAAGCAAAAAATGAGGAGATGAACATCAGGCACAGGAATTTGTATTGGATGCTAGACAGGAACTCAAGGCTGGCTCTGGACAATAAGCTCCTATTGTACAAAATGATCATCAAACCTGTCTGGACCTATGGCATACAGCTGTGGGGTACTGCCAGCGACACAAATATTGCTATTTTGCAAAGACAACAAAATAAAATATTAAAAACAATAGCCAGCGCTCCATGGTTCATAAAAAACTCGGAAATCCACGAACACCTGGCAATGGAAACTGTGAAAGATAAAATAGGAAAAGCTGCAAGGAGATACCAAGACCGACTAGCTAACCATCCAAACAGACTAGCTCGGCAGTTGATGGATAGACCCTATAACCCGCGACTAAAGCGTAAAAATATACTGGAGTTGAGAGACAACTGACTCCTACATTATGAGCAGAGAGCCTCGATGGAGATCTCGCTCGCACGACATCAACGCACTGAACGCACCTGCTCATAGTCCAAGGGCTGATTGCAGAGGAGCCCAGACAAAAAAAAAAAAAAAAAATTTTGGAAAAAAAGTAATATAATTGCTACTGACATGATTAAACTACTGAGTTTGTGTGTGTTATATTTATTTTGATATAACAATAATAAAAAGTTTATTTACAAAAGAAATGTGCTTCAACTTTTGTATTAATAGTCAATTACTTGTCTAAGTAATGTGTCTGTCATATTCTCGTTGATGTTAGAAATCACTAATAAGAGCGAGACAGGGCATTGCTTAGCCAAAGTAATCACTCAGATTGGTTTATAAATACGGGTGCATTACATTAAATCCGTGGCATGCCTTTCTGCTGGTGTAGACAGTAGTCCGCATCGGCAGAAAGGCACGCCACTGACTTTTGTGAAATGTTGTGGCTTTACAGGTAATCATTCAGAATGATGATCACCTGTAATGCCACAACATTTCAGATCCTTTAATTAAGAGATTGCTTTTAAGTGCTTGGGCTACCCTTTGCGTCCTCTAGATAAGTTGTTTATATTTTTATAGTAAGTAGCTGTGTCGAACTGTTTCACCCGCTTTGATCTCGTAGGAATTTTGAAAAACCCTTTCTTACTAAGATTCCTACATCATATAAAGAACACACTACAAATTTTAGTCTCACTCTTTCTGCTATCAGTGGTTAAGGCTGTGCCTTGATCGATCCAACATAATAATAATAATAGCCTTTTTATTCAGACAATATTTTTACATTACATTTACATTTCAATTTATATTTATTTCTGATCTTATATTATGTATTAATTGGATTGTTGATTTTTTTTTCTTTTTCTTGTCCATTTGTCCATTGTCAAAGGCCTCCTCCAATTAGGGCATGCAATATCGGAAGGTTTTCAATCCCGAGATGATATCGATATTAAGAGCTCAATCCCGGGATCCCGGGATTGATACTGGGATTTTAGATATCGTTAAAAAGGCGAATTTTATGCAATAAAAATGTGTAAAATCTAAAATATTTAATATATTTCAGACTCTAGTGGTTTCATTACGTAAATAAGTTACCTCGAGGGCCGTCCACCCCATCATTTTGGAAATATGGCGGACAAATAGCCGGTGTCTAAACTTTCGCGCTAAATTCTAGGCGCACCACTAAAATGATGTTAGCAGTAAAATTTTGCATGCGAGCTTGTATAAAAAATACTTGTCTTAAAAATTGCAATGAATCACGTTACTTTTATTGTTTTAAACATTTAACCAATTCCCTACGCTTCTAAATCTTTACAGATCTCTTCCTCAGGGGTAGACTAATTTGGGTTTAATTTTAGTAGTTCTATTCAATCATTCTATGAGGAAAAATATGGCTAAAAACCTTAATTTGAACCCAAATAGCAAATTGGTCAAATCTCGATATCGGATCACTCAATCCCGGGATTATAATATCGAACTTTTGCGTCCGAGATCCCGGGATTACGATATCCCGGGATTCCGGGATTCATGCCCTACCTCCAATCCCTTCCAAATCTCTCTTTCTCTTGCTTTCCTGGTCCAGGTAACTCCGACCAGGTCTTTAATATCATCCACCCATCTTCTACAAGGTACAAGATCGATCCAACATATAAATAGTTAATAAAGAGTAAAGAATTCATTCATCATTTTTTCATTTTCTCATTTCAGACATTTCAACCAGAAACAACAGACATTTATGACAAAAAGAATATGCCGAGAGTAATTTATTGCATTCATGCTTTGAGTTCTCATCTTTTTAAATTGGGAAAAGCTCCATTAATACATGACGTATTTGGAAAAGCAGTTTTTACAGGTAAATATATTATATATTTTAAATTACTTATAAAGAATTCTTTCATCAACTAAAAACTATCCAGTTTTTTTAACACATTATTCTCAATTTACTTTTTAGATGAGGAGTTAGATTTAGTATCAAAAGATTTACAAAATTGTACCCATCCTTTACCTATGTTTCAAAAAATTGGTGGGATTCTGTCTAAAAGCAATGTGGATGATAGTGAGTCACTCCATGAGGCTGTTCTTGAATTAAATAAGCTACTTGACTCAGAGAAATCTATAACGTCAGCTATTCTAAATCCTCAACTGAAGTTAAAGTATGTACAAAACAAGCTAATAGATGAGTACAAAAAAGTGCTTCAGGCAGCTAAATATGAGAAATCACAAGTCGCTCTGAACCGATCCTTGAATGATAGCTACATCCCTGACGAATATGATGAACTTCTGACAGTAGTTGAAATTCAAGGTCACATAACATCAGTTAATTATAAGTTCTTATGGAAAAATCTTTGCAAATCCACGCAAAACAATGACGTCAATAGCTTACACAAAATTTTCAATGAAGGCTGGGTCAAGATAAAAAATTATAAAAGTGCAAACTTGGATTTTTACTGTGATGTTGTAAAAGATATCATTGAATGTAATAAAGATATAGATGTGGAAAGCGTTACTAATTGGCATAAAATTTTTCAAAACATAATCAATGAAGGTAATCGTAAATCAGTTGACCATTCAGACCACAAAGTTGCTATATCAAACGTGAACAAAGCGTTGGACGAAGGGACACCTGATGACTTGTATGAAGCATTGACTAATCCTCATTTAGAGTTGAATTTTAAGATTGAAAGGTTTGCTATCCCTTTGTTGTATGAAGAAATGAAATTGGAGAAGTATGAGCTTGAGAAAAGTCTAAATGAGAGCGAAATTGCTGCTTCATTATCTTATTTAATGTCAATAGCTGCTATATCGCAGGCTGTAGAGAGAGGCGACGATGCTGTGGTTTGGAATTACTTGAACTCAAAACAGTTGCACTTAGAAGGTCTTCGGCCGCATTGTCGCCGGCGGTATTTATCCGCTCTGGCTACAGCTTTACAGGTCAAAACTACTTGTGCCTGCCCACTCTTAACTCTTGAGGACATCCGCGATGCTATCGACATGGTGAACATAAAAGACGATGACAATGAAGAAAGTAAGTACCTACACTAGTTTTTAACTGTCTTCAAACATTACAATTTGAAATAAAAATATAATTTCTTACAGTGGTTATGGTGATCGATGGTATTAATAAAGCTGTGACTGAAGAAAATATTGAATCACTAATGTCTCTCCTAAAAAGTCCTTGCTTAAAACTTCATTCATCACTACATAAGGAAGAGTCTCATTTGTACATGCGACTTCTGAAGAGAGCTCTAGTTTGTAAGGAATCTCAAAACCTATGGCATGATGATATACAAGAAATTATCCATGAAGTAAATGAAGAGTCTGTGAAGGTTAAGGATCTGACAGATGCATTAGTACAGTTGAATTTGGCTGTAATGAAAAACAGCGTTGATGAGTTTTGGCACGCTCTTTCGAGCCCTATTCTTTCAGCATCAAAATTGATTGAGAAATCGTACAAGGATGTTTACTTCCAAATGTTTTGTAAAGCCATGAAGAAGAGGGGCCATTATATTTGTCCCTGGATAGTCTGTCACACAGACGCCGGGAATGCTGTCTACATTGACGTTGAGTCATACGCTTACACTTGGTCAACTCCGAAAGACTTTGTTCCTCACGCCCGTTATCTAACTAGAAAAGACGTGCACTACATTATAGAGAAGACAAATAAACATCACGTCAATAAATACAAGCAAATGATCTTAGAGAAATCAATTGTTCAAATACAAGCCCACTGTAGAGGATATTTGTTAAGAAAACGTTTGATACAAAGACTAAAGTATTTCAAACAGAATGAAATGTATGTTGTGAAGATACAAGCTTGGTGGAGGAGAGTGATTATGGAGAAGAAGTACGGAACTTTAATTAAAATGAAAACTATTGAAGCTAAGTTGAGACGCGAACGGAAGCAAAACCCATGGGCGTGGTACAAAATTCAAGTAAGAATCATGTTATCTGAAATTTGTTCAATAAAAATGATGAATCAAACTATTTAATCTGTCAACTAATTACTCAAACTAATTACTCAGGGTGAATGTAGCTTTCTAATGGTGAAAGAATTTTTGAAATCGGTCCAGTAGTTTCGGAGATTACCCTCAATATACATACATACATACATGTTACCAACGTTACCTCTTTATAATATTAGTATAGATGCATTTTTTTTTTCAGGAACACAAAATAATCAAAATTCAAGCGCTATGGCGCGGTCGCCGCGCTCGCGCAGCTTTTGTTTCACTTTTTCATTCCCCTAATCCACCACTAAAAGCCATTAAGAAATTCGTACCCATCCTCGATTTCTCCACTGAAGATTACGACCGCGAGATCGAATTGCAAAGTCTGAAATCAGAAGTAGTACAATCCATAAGAAAGAATCAAGAGTTGTCAAAACAGATCGACGATATGGATCTAAAGATAGGACTTTTGGTACAAAACCGTATCGCGCTCCAAGAGGTAGCGGCTCATGGTTTAAAGCTTAACAACTTGGTGAAGCATAATTCTATGACCAAATTAGTATTTCAGAACAAAGCTGAAGGGAAAGGTCTTATGGCTGTCACGACAGCTGTAAAAGGCCTCAAATCTCTGACCAAAGAAAGTAAACGGCTCCTAGACGGTTACCAACATTTGTTTTACGAACTGCAGACGAATCCCACTTATCTCTCGAAGTTATTGTTCTGCATACCCCAAAACAAGACTAACTTTTTCTTACAAAATGTTGTGTTGAGTTTGTACAACTTTGGAGCTTACGCGAGAGATGAATATCTCTTGCTGAAACTTTTTAGGTTCACTTTAGAAGAAGAGATTAGTTGCAAGGTGGTTAAGCCTTTTGATATAATCGCTTCTACTCCGTTAGTGTTGAAGATGGCAGTCAGCCTGTCTAGACAGTTGTCAGGTTTGAATAGTCTGCAGTCAATAATTGGACCGTTAGTTGAGAAAATGTTGCGAGATAAGGACTTGAATATTGAGACTGGACCAGTTGAGATCTATAAAGCTTGGAGGAATGATACAGAGATGAAAAGTGGAGAAATATCGTAAGTATAACATACCCATTTATTAAGAGGCATTTTAGGCTTTTTTTTTAAGTTACTAATATCTGTATTTTTTTTATTACCAGTAAACTTCCATATAACGTAACTCAAGAAGAAGCGTTGGCCTATCCAGAAGTGAAGACTCGTTTAGAAACTGCACTGAGGCAATTAAAAGCTATTGTTACTATGTTTTTGGACAAAATTACTAGTTCCACCGAGACCTTACCGTTCTGTATAACTTATATGGCTCGAGTTTTGCACAGAGCATTGACATCTAAGTTTCCACATACGCCGGAAAAAGATATTCTAAAGGTAAGACTTTTTTCAATTTCTACAAATTGAAAGAGATCAAATTGGATATATTATACTAGCAGCTCCTCGCGGTTTCACCCGCATAAGTCCCGATCCCGTGGGAATATCGGGATCAAAAGTAGCCTATAGCCTTCCTCAATAAATGGACTATCCAACACCGAAAGAATTTTTCAAATCGGACCAGCGGTTCTTGAGATTAGCGCGTTCAAACAAACAAACAAACAAACTCTTCCGCTTTATAATAGTAATAGATACAAAAGCTCAAGGTGTATGTGAGTCACCGATACGAGCGGACAAGTGGTCGTACATCGCGATTGTGACAGATGTGGGTTCTAGTCCCACCTCGCGCCGCCTTTTTGTTTATTTATTTTTTTTCAAGTGCAGGTTCAAGCATTAAAAATAAACAAAACATGAATGGCCAAATGTTTCATTTCAGGTGATCGGAAATTTAGTCTACTATCAGTTTTTAAACGCTGCGATAGTCGCTCCCGATGCGTTCCATATAATTAATATGCCAAATGGACAGAGCCTCACTACCGATCAACGTAAGAATCTTGCTTCAGTTGCGAAAATCTTACACTTTTCGGCTGCCAAAAAAGGGGTAAGTAAACATTTAAATACATAGTAAGTTACTATTTGACGTTGGGTGATTTTAATAGAGCAATTTACCAATGCTGTTTTGTTACACAAATATTGGGATTTAAGTCAATAAGAAACGCTAATAAAAATCAAATGTAAATTTTTATTTCTAAGTTTGGTGAAGAGTCAAGTCATCTACGGTGCCTGAATCAGTTCATAGTGGACTGTCACGAGAGAATGAAGGATCTGTTTCGTCGATGTTGCCGCGGCCCGACATTGGAGGAGTATTTCGCAGTCGACGAATACACTGAGGCAACTCTATTGAATCACCCACATATCTATATTACTGTGCAAGTATGTATTTTTCATCCCATCTATTCGAAAAGTGTCGCTTTGGTCCTCTATAAGTGCGACCAAAGTAGCTCTTTTCTGTTAAGAGATAAACAGGCGGGAGCAAA
Source organism: Idaea biselata (assembly GCA_958496205.1). Taxonomy (NCBI): domain Eukaryota; kingdom Metazoa; phylum Arthropoda; class Insecta; order Lepidoptera; family Geometridae; genus Idaea; species Idaea biselata. Next base: position 25,079,949 of record OY292396.1, on the reverse strand, counting down.
GTAAAACAGCCGGGAGCAAAATAAAATAGGCGGGAGCAAAATAAAATAGGCGGGAGCAAAGTAAATTTGAATTTGGAACATTATGTATCATTCATAGAAATCAAACGTAAATTATATGAATTACTGGCTGATATGTGTTGAGTCACCGTAACACAAGCTTAGTCGCTTACCACGGGGCTAGATGGCACTGTGTGTTGTTCACAGAATTTATTTATTTTATTAGTTTCATTAGTGTCATTAGTCTCATTTGCTTCATTAGTTACATTTGTTTTATTAGTTTCATTAGGTTCATTAGTTTCATTAGTTTCATTAGGTTCATTAGTTTCATTAGTTTCATGAGTTTCATTAGTTTCGTTAGTTTCGTTTGTTTCGTTTGTTTTGTTTGTTTCGTTAGTTTCGTTAGTTTCGTTAGTATCATTAGTTTAATTAGTTTCATTTGTTTCATGAGTTTCATTAGTTTCATTAGTTTCATAAGTTTCATTAGTTTCATTAGTTTCATTAGGATCATTAGTTTCATTAGTTTCATGAGTTTCATTTGTTTCATTTGTTTCATTAGTTCATTAGTTTCATTAGTTTCATTAGTTTCATTAGTTTCATTAGTTTCATTAGTTTCATTAGTTTCATTAGTTTCATTAGTTTCATGAGTTTCATGAGTTTCATTAGTTCATTAGTTTCTTTAGTTTCGTTAGTTTCGTTAGTTTCGTTAGTTTCGTTAATTTCATTAGTTTCATTTGTTTTATTTATTTTGCTTATTTTTTTAGTATTTATATGAAATTTTCACAGATGATGTATTTCTGTAGCCGCTATAACAACCAACAAATATTTATAGAGGGCTTCTGTATAATAAACGTGATATTAAAATTTTATACCCAACATTTTTGTTTAAGTAAATAGGTATATTCACGAATTACGTAACACCATATCTTATTTATTTTCTCATAGAAAGGGGATGAAAAGTAGAGTATATGACTCGAGAGCAAATTATTTTTGCCTCGGGCGATGTATACTTTGAATCCCTCGCTGCGCTCAGAATTCTACGTTAGAATCCCTCGCTACGCTCGGGATTCTATTCTAGAATTCCTCGCTTTGCTCGTGATTCAAAGTAACGCCCTCGCCGTAAAAATACTATTTTGCTCCCTTGTTATACAATCTACTATTTTTACCGACTTAATTCAACCATCAAGCTTGTGGCTTATGTGCGCCCGATGATTTCTCGAATAAAGCAGATGCTGACATAAAGCAGTTGGTCCTGGTTGTTATCGCTGCTAGCAGTCGTTAGGTCAAGTTAGAGGCCTTAGGGCGATTTGCCGCCAATGCCCAGGTGAGCCACACCACTATACGAAAAGAAGAATAAGATCAGATTATTTCGACCATCTTCATACACACTTTACTCCCATCCCAATACTTACGAAGCGAAACGCTTTGTTAACGAAAGTATTGGGACTATACGGGTCTCGGGTACCTAGACATAGAATTTTTCACAAATGATGTATTTCTGTTGCCGCTAAAACATAAAAAACCTGAGAATATTTAAGTGGGGCTCCCATACAACAATCGTGTTTTTTTTCATGTGTGTAAGATTGGATAGCCATATCAGAAAGTGAGGTTTTATGTTATTCTTTGTTTTCAGGAAATAGTAGATACTCACGCACTGTTAATAGAATACCAAGATATCATTGCTCCTGATCCGAGGGATAGGTTGAATGACCTTTTAGATGATCTGGGAGATGTGCCTTCGGTTGCGCAGTTGGCATCCAGAGACGTTGATATGGTAAGATATTTAAATAACTAAAATAATAAATTTGACAATAAAGCCATGACCGCTGGTACATTGCGTAATGGCACCAACGTTTGGCAATTATGCCAATAATATTCGCATAATATGTAATCAATAATGACAATGTAAGCCATGTAGCACATGTAGGTATGGCAAACAATAACATATTTGGTTGTGGTATCACAGTTTGGCAATTATGCCAATGGTATGGCAAAACCGCTAATGTAATCCATGCATGCCATGTACGCACACTAATCAACGGTTCGATTACTTGACAATAGCTGTGCTAATTGTGTAGTAACATCAGAAACAATGCAACAAGACCATGTATGGTTTTGGTGCAAAAGTTTAGCAATTATGACAATATTGCCAATAATGTCATATAATAATTTATTAAGTACCTACTTTAAAATCTTTTTTCATATTTTTGCTATTTAATCAAAGATACAATTCTCCTTGCAGCATATCGGGGAAAGTCCAGAAGAAAACGCAAGACTCGAAGTATGTTTAGCTTTAGTGAACAAGTTTCAAGCGCCGGGAAATGATATGACGGATTTAAACAAACTCTTTATTAAAACGAAGGAGTTGTGTGTTGCTATCATACCGTTTTTAAATGGTAAGTTGTAATAAAGTAATTCTTAAAATCTTCTTCTAAAAACAGCATCTGGGAGTCTATTTTGAAAGATCGACAGATATTTTAGTCCTGGTGTAAGTGCTCCACTAATGCAAAAGTTTATTTGTTTGTGTTTCAATCACGCCAAAACTACTGAACCGATTGCGATGAAACTTGATATGCATATAGCTAGAGATGTGGCTTTTTATCCTGATATTCCCTAACGCTAGTGAAACCGCGTTGTGCTGCTAGTGATAAAAAATCTAAGACTACATACTTAACGGCTAAATGGCGCTAAGTACAGTTTCGTAACTACCGTCCTAATTAGCCATCATCGGTCGGAGAGCTATGAAATGACATGCGATCTAACGAATATCCTTATTGACGAGAATTTCTATATGTATTAATTACCTACGTAATGTATTTTTGTCCAAAAAAAATATCATGTAGAGTATTAGTACCCATAGTACAAGCCAATTGCTAAGTTTCGGACAAGATCGCGTTATAAGCAACATTATGTAATATTTATTTAATTTCTCATCTTAGGCGAGCATTTACTAGAAGCTCTCGTAATCGGCACCACCAAAGAACAACAAGAACAGTACAACAGGAAAGTTCAGAGACGCATCTACTCCGGCCAAGTTCGGCAAGACGAAGCGATGACGTTACGAGAACACATCGCGAAACTCCGCAAGAACTTGCAACTACTCGAAGAGAAAGGCAAGTATTTGTCGAACAATTCTCTCGAATTGTTTTACGGGCGGAGTACTTGGGCGCGAAATTAGTTTTTAGGGTTCCGTACCCGAAGGGTAAAAACGGGACTTTTTTACTAAGACTCCGATGTCTGTCTGTCGTATCGTAACGCATAAAGGCTGTCAAGTAGGGATGTATGATAAGCATGATAGATTGGTTAAATAGTAAATTACATTAGGTTATTATTATGACCAAAATAGGTAACATAAGTCATGTGAGGTCACATATTTATATATAGACACACATATATATTAGATTATATTAGATTGGACCCTTAAATCAATTAGCGTCCTTAATAAAAAGACGCTGTAACTGAAATCGGTTATGAAGTAATAAGATTGGTTATGGAGGGAGTTGTCCGTCTGTCTGTTATCGGTACTGCTGCCTCCGCCCTGATACCGAAAGGTGGGTAAACGGGAACCCACCTTTCGGGGACGCTATATTACAAACATATAGATTAGTTTCCATGGAGGGTTATCCGTCTGTCTGTCACCAAGCTATATCTCATGAACCATGAATGAATTTCTGTTGCTGCTACATGACACCAATGACTAAAAACAGAATTAAATAAAAAAATACGTAGGGCTACCATACAACAAACGTGACTTATAACTTTTAGAAGCAACACTAGTGCGATTTATTTTTACCTCTGGCGCCATCTAGTGATATACTAGCGCTAGTGGTAAAAATAAATAAATGCTAACGTCGCTATAACGGATTTCGCTTTTTTAGAGTTCTGTACCCAATTGCAATAATGATTCGTGACCCTTCGTGCTCGATTCCGATTCGTACCTACTTAGCCGGTTTTTATTAATATTTTTATATGTTTTAGGCTACGTAACTCGCGAAGATGGGTACCAAGCCCTAATAACCTCCATAGCCCTCGATTTATGCAACAAAGGGAAGTACAGACAAGCCCAACGACGGGCGCTGGCTACGTTGACGCGAACCAAACAGAGTCTGGTTGAAAAGACGAGGTATTATGAAGAGAAATGCAAGTCGTATGACCAGTATATCAAGTCTTGCCTGGCTAATTTACATGCGGGGAAAAGGTGAGTGAATTTTTATTATATAAAAACGAAATTGTGAAGTTTATAAGGCGCAAAGATTTTTTTTAAACATTAAAAACTTCTAATGAATGTAACTTCTAAAAAAATCTTCTGAAAGCGTTCATTAGCATAGTCAAACACTAATCGAAGCCAAAGTTCTTCAAATCAATAACAGATTGTAAAACGAAATTGTTTCGTAAATTGATTTAATTCTAGTCAGCTTCGTGTATCTGCACAGATGTTCCATAAATCTTCTTTACGCCAAATACAATAAAAAATGTATTACAGGAGTGTGCACGCGTGTTTACGGAGATCCGGTAAAGATATGCAAAAACTCAAATCTAAATTGACTGCCAAATATTCCGGGGCCAAATTGATGGAGAGGGGTGTTCTTCTAGAAATTGATGGATTATCTACATCCCAATTCAAAAATGTACAGTTTGATATAACGCCGACCGATCACAACGGTGTTTTTACTGTAAAAGGTAAGTTTATGGGCGTCGAAATGGAGTCCATAGATATAGACATCCAAGACTTGCTCCAGAAACAATATGAAGGATGCGCCATCATGGATATGTTTGGCAAAGCGAAAATAAATGTTAATTTACTAATATTCTTGTTAAACAGCAAGTTTTATGGTAAATCGTAGTTTTAAGGTTAACATATCGCGTAAAGTGGACCAGGGAGGCTACCGCGGTTGTATCGTTGACAGCAATCGATGCCGACGCGGTAGTTTGACATGTCTGACTGCGGAGTTTTCAATTTTAAAACCGCGCATCCATGGCCGTCAGCCGTCGATTTGAAGATTTTCTGTCAAAATCTTCAATTCAATTCAATTCTGTCTGTGTTGCATTCATTCAATTTGGCTTCGGCATCGATATGAGTAATCGACGCGCCGATTTGAGTAATCGACGCGCCGATTTGAGTAATCGACGCGCCGATTTGAAATAATCGCGGTTCGAAATTCGACTGTCAACTGTCAAATGAATCCGATCCCGATTCCGACAGAACAACCGCGGTAGCTTTCCAGTATGAAGTTGCAGCGTTGGAGTATTTGCGCTGGCGCCCTTGCGCGTAGTTTAGAAGAAACTACGTTTTTTGGTGGCATTTTGCTACTGCAACGTCTTTCGCTGCAACCTCCGCCTGGACAATGAGTTTTTTTCATAACAATTAGATTTTGAATGCCTCGATAGATGCCAGCACTATCTATCTAATATTTATTTATTTTAATAAATAAAGGGACATTTTTATTTGTATACAAATAAATTGTTACACTACAAATAAACTAGTTGTAAGTACTTGTGCATTCAGTAATTTTGATGTGGATACATATTATTTTTGCTTACAAGGAGTTTTTTTTAATAATTTGTGTTTAAATACAACCAATAAATAAATAGTTAATAGAAAATGAAAAAAGCTCATTGAAATCGCGCGTATTGTACTTTATGAATTAAAATTCCGTCTATCTATTGAGTACAAACATTCACGTGTCTTCGTGAAGTATTATCGTACCAAAAATTTTGATTATACCTTATTTGTATTTAAAGAATTATGTTCTTATTGTAATTTCATACATCACGATAATTAACAATCTAATTAGGCTTTTGCTTTTACAATTATATTTTAAAATGTTATACTCATTATTACATAGATCGGATTTTGGGTGCTGTTTTAGACGTTGTCACTAACATGGATATGACTTTCCGGAATTGAAAATTCCGTAATTCCGATATTTCTTTTTAAACTTTACAACAATATTAAATGTATTGTATGTATGTATGTAATGTAATGTATTGTAAATGTATCGTAGAAATTGTACTATTGATTAAAAAAAAACCTGATTTTTTTAATTGAATGCATAAAACTTACTGAGTCATTTTCATACATGCAATTTCGCAATTTTAAGTTAACAATATCCATAAGTAGAGACCCAAAATTGCACAAAAAAAATATTTTGAAGACAACGGCCAATCTTTTGCAATACCTATTGTCGGCAATATTACAAAGGCGGCGCCAAGGTATGTTTGTTTATTTTTCTTCGAGCAATTGGAAGTTGTTTATACTAAATACCCATTTGTATATATTTATACCTTTTATTATTATTATTATTCCGTTATTCCTATGGGAAAAGTGAAACTGCAATTTAAGCTCATTCATTTACTTCGGTTTGTTGAGTGCAGTCTATCCGTGTGTTTTATGCTATTGTTTATTGACCCCTGCTCGTTACCTGGATTTTAGATTTCACTGCAAAACTTGACATTTTGGCTACTAAACGGACTACGATTATTGCAACTGGATTGGATATCTTTGACATTTGTCGAACTTTGGGTGAGTAGATTTTTTCTATATTGTAATAGTATAAATAACATAGCCTATAATCAAGAAACTAACTTTAACTGTAAGTTTCTTGACCATAATATGTTTCTTTTAATTTTTGTATGTAGCTCAAGGCTATTTTATTTAGAAAATAAAGCATAATATGTTGTTAAAAAGAGTGTAGCATTTTTTTTCTTCATTCCTACAAATTTACAACTTATAGATATTATGGATTATGGCTGTGAGATGGCAAATTTGGTTTTCCTTTGAGTCTTATTTAAAAATCTAATATAAGTTCAAATTCATTAAAATTCTATATCTATAGGGCTCTTTAACTAAGCGTTTCAAATAAACTTACCCTTTTAAGTTAATTGTTATTTTTTTCTTTAGATTAAACCTTATACGGAACTTATCTTGACAATTAACGGACTTTGATTTGCTGCTTTGACTGGATAGTTTACAACAACTTTGGCTAAGGTGAGTAAATTAATACCTAGGTTGTACTTAAATGTTTCCTATTTTCTGTGTCACTTATTCATCGTCTCATTTTTGTCTGCTCTGATAGTTTTTTTTGAAATTGACTAGGTATCTTACAATTTTTACTATTGTACTAAAATTAACAAATGTTTTACTTTGTTTGAAACTATACCTTCTTCAAGATTTATAAAGATTACATAGCTACAAATAATTTACTTTTATAACCCGCCTCACAAGCTTCTTGTTTTACTTTTTTTAGGTTGTACCATACTCGGCACTTTTGACTTTGAAGCAAAGAACTTCGATTTCGAGTACTTTTTTTCCAGATTTGTTTTTGCCAAAATGACCAAGTTGAAAAACAAAATGTGATGATGTTTTGTTAAACGCAGGTCTAAACTATTGTTCCCCAGCTAGATATTAAAGATATAGGCGTTTATTATCAAAATATTTATAAATTTTAAGATAGTTGCAAATTTTGGGTTTAAGCAGCTAGAAAACAATGATTATGGCCAGCGTTTTACAAAACATTTTGACTTTTTACAAAACATTTGACACTTTTTAAATTTACGCAATTTGGGTCTTTGTGTTTCTATCCCTGTTCTGTTGTTTTAGTTTTCTCGCGACCGGTTGCCCATGTATTCCGTTACGAAATATCGAGATAATTTAAATTTAAAAGTAGCTACAACACTATCTAGACCCGGAATTTTAATAAAAATGATCATCAGATTTCCATTTTCAACTTGGTAATTCTTAAGTAAAACTGGATATTGGGCGTTACCATGATCTTTTCTCGTTATTTAATTTGTTGTTTTGTTGCGTAAAAAAAAGAGTATTTTTTTTCTAGACTATTAAGAAAAAACACAGAAAACAAAAAAAACTTTTTCTGTTATTTTTTTATTATTAAAGCTTGAAATAGAACAATTTAAACGTTGAGAGGTACAAAAATCTACTTCCCATTTTAACCAACTCGGTCAATTTGTAAGGAAAGTATTTTTGTATTATTTTCTCAACAATAATTCCATGTCAAGGGAACATTTTTGGTTTTAGTAATACATAAATTGTTATATTTCAAGCTTTGCTGGATTGTCTCTACCCTACCGTTGTAAGGAAATTAATACTGGCTGAAAAATAAATGTTTTTAAACAAGTATTTGAAAATGTTTGTTCCACAAACATGCTTTAGGTGTGTTTTCTCTTAATTGTGATAATTATTTAGAGAACAGATTTTATCCATTGTTTGTATATTAAATAAAGAAATATAAACATTAAACCATTTTAATTTATATGTGTGTTTTATTTATTTCTGACGGATAACTCTAACCTGTAAACAGAATCTCATTTTAAATTTTGAAGATTATTTTTTTCTTTAAAATTTTTCTAGTAAATATGCCTTAAGCAATGAAAACAAATGATGATGATGATGATGATGATGATACTTTAGATGGTGATAGTACTCGTGATTTCGACACCTATCCTTATTCGAAATCCCAATCACGATGAAATTCCAAGACGCGGAATTTTTCTCGGAATTTTTTTTGGTCGTATCCATACTTTTGATGTCGCATTTTTTAAACGGCACCCAAAAATCCGATCTATGCTCATTAATTAAGTTGTTGGTTTAAACTTTAAAGTTATGTTGATGAATTTGTGTTGACCTGTAATTAACGATAATATTATGAGTAAAAAACCTATGAATTTCATTTCATACTAGTGCTCTCTTTTTCATAGTGGTATTTATGCTTGAAAGAGTTGTAAGAGAAAGCTTAGTGTGAGCTAACTAATCTGTCTATGTAATGTTACTCTCAAGGTTTCAATTCACAAGTTCAAACAAATTACAAAAAACGAGGCATTTTCTATTTCTAATAAGACGAGACCGTTTTTTAGCTATTTAGTGAGACATCTTGAACGTTTTCTAAATTAAGTACTAAACTTACTTATAAATTATTTTTGTAAATAACTCGTGCTTGCAATTAACTTACAATAAACGAGGCTGAAGGTTTTTTATTTGGTTTATTTAAGTTTGCTAGTTTAAGTCCATAACAAAGAACTTGTCTACAGGTCCGGAATTATCATTAAATAAGTTTTCGGTGGTTCTAAATTCAGAGTTCAATTTCCAAAACTAGTAGCCTGACATACCTTTAAAAGTTACACGGAACTGTTATCCTATTATACCATAACAAATATTATTAAGTATCTTGTTTTTAGTAGAATTAAGCACGTATGACCCAATACCTCTTAAGATATTTGTTTACTATAAACGATTCACAGGATAATAATAATGTAGGTACGAATATTCGACACTCGAACTCCCCTACGGACGGAAGTAAAACATTAGCTGTCAATCGAATAAGACGAAGGATCTAGTCGAGTATATAGTATAGACATCTGTAGAAGGATTTATACATTGAATTTCTGCCTTCAGAGCCATGGTATGAGATCCGTGTCCCAGATGTGTTATCGGCGGCCTGTCAAAGTGATAAATAGCGAATGTTTATCATTGAATTGTAGGTATATTTAGACATCTTAGTCTCCATTGAGAAGTTCCGTTGGGAGTACGTAGACTTTTATGATCAATCAATTATTGTTTTTATGTATGTACCTAATTTGGTAGGTACCTATTCAATATGCGTCGTGTGACAAAGAAATTGTTGATATCCATTTTCGGGGTTTCTTTTATCGTGTTTTACTGTGAATTTTTGATCTACTATGTTGTTATATGGCAGGTGAGTGAAATAATACTGCAATATTATGGTATTTAAAATGTTTACTTGCTTAGTTTAAGTATTTTAGTGTTATTCAATATTTAACATTAAGTATGATGATGAGTCTAGTTCTTTCTGTATAAGTAGTAAATAGTAAATTAATTAACGTTTTTTAATGCTGAATATTTTGAGACACCGATATCTAAACTTAGAGTTGCTTTTAGTTAGGAGCAAAGACTTCTATTGTCTTTGGTTAGGTAGAAAGCACCCAACATTCACCCCCTTACTTATAAACTTCATGTCACAGTAAAAGACAAACGATACTTAGTTTATGCATTTCTTAATCATCGCTTATATTTGACAGTCTGAATTGTTTACGTTAGTGTAGCTGGCCGAAGTTAAGTGTAGAAAATACCATGGAACCTCTCAGGGCTTTTATACTCGCTGATCCTCATCTCATGGGTCCTAGAAAAAGCCGCTGGTTTGACAGATGGAGACGAGAATGGCAGATGCATCGAGCCTTTCAAACCGTGTTGACTCTACATGCACCTGATGCAGTGTTTATTTTAGGTAAGTAGATTATATAGGTATAAGGTCGTGCGCTTTCTGGACACCAAAAAGCAAAAATAATACGCTTGGCTTAGTCACAACCGCACCCAGCAACAATGGCACAACTATCCCCAAAATGCCCTCTCGTAAAAAAGCAAGCGTCAAAAAAATACAAAACTATTTACGTAGATTGCATAGACTGATATTAAGTTGCTAATTTTTAACTCATAATTAGGTAAAACACTCGTACTTGTACCTATTTTCATAAAGACACAATCACAAAAATAAATCGAACAAAAAAACTTAGTTTTAACTACCAAAAATAATATTGTCAAAGTCGCATGATGGCTGACGCAATACTGTGACACGTAATCAAATGCTCTTACCGCTCCTCTATTCCCTTGCACCCCCCACGCTATCTCTTATAGTTTCGATAATATAGCGACTGTCACTTTCGTCCTGAGGCACAATCGTACCCAGTCTACCCTAACTTAGAAGATAGACAAACAGTAGTGACATGAATATCGCCCTGTCTTAAAATGGATCCACTAGCTTAGATATGGGAACATGGTCGAGTCCTCGGCTGAAGCCTCCTACTCGAAGGTACCATGCGATTGCTCCTATAGCACCTCCATCCAGAGATGATGTCGAGTACAGTTTCCTTCCTGTACTCGCTTATGCTCGCCACGCTCGCACTGTGTCTGATCCCTAAGTATTCAATCTCACAGACGTGAACAATATGAACCTCTAAGTTCGAAGCTAATTGAATTGTTCTTTTACAGGTGACCTCTTCGATGAAGGCGAGTTAAGTAACGATAAGCAATTCCAGATTTATATGGAACGGTATTACAGTCTATTTTCAGTACCAAACTCTGTTCAAGTTTTCATTACTGCTGGAAACCATGATATCGGATTTCATAATTAGTAAGTAGGTACTTAGATAGTTAGCCCGTTAATTTGTCCCACTGCAGTGCAAAGTCCTCCTCTTTGAAGGGTTAGGCAATAAGACGCCACGGGAGCCTACTCCGGATTGGCGAATATTCCATGCCTTCGGACCGTGGTGGGTGAGTCCTAGGACATGTCGGTTTCCTCACGATGTTTTCCTTCATCGCAAGAGCGATGTTATAATGGTGGTGCGCGGTAGGCCTGAATTCGAACCCACGACTCTCGGAACAAAGTCCGGGTATCTACCACTAGACCAAAACCTCTCTCTCCCTCGGAATAAAAGTCGAGTATCTACCAGTAAGTACTTAAACAATTATAATTTAAGTAGGTACTAGGTAGGTAATGAATTTATAAATCACAAAGCTTAGATAAGTACCTACATATTAATTATTCTTATCTAAATATCAGTAGTAGAAAGTTTCATTAAATTCGAAAATCTTGTTTTAAATATAATGACAAATTATTAGTTTGATAAGACAATACAATCGTCCATAAAAAATGGCAAATTCCTATGTAAGACCCCTGATCTAAAATACTTGGCAAAGAACTCGGGTAATCCATAAGTCCCTTGCCTTCCTACCTACCCAAGTAATCACTTTGGATACCAATTTCGTATTGCAACATACTCTGTTTTATATTTATGTACTTGTTTTTCGGCGCGATTACCGTTTTACGGTTTTACCTTTGAGTTATCGCTGACATTTTTTCATCAAGTAAGGATCCTGAAAAATGGTGATTGGAATTTGACTCGTAAAAGCAACGTGAAAGTATAAAATGAAACGACGTTTTATGAAGGTTTTTTTAAAATTAATTGGGGAGCGTTCGAACACTAGGTACTCACTAGATTCTAGTGACTAGAAGATAGTGATCCCAGATGCAAAATAAATCTCAAAGAATGAGAAAAAGAGACGAAACATTTTTTGATGATCGACACTAATATTTCGTGCTTATTTATGCTACCACTGCTAGCCCATTTTCCTTAGTTGAAAGCACAGCATATTCGTTTAGTGCTAAGAATTAGGTAGGTAAGTGGCGAATAGCCGCGGCTGAAACCTCCCAACAAATAGTGCTCCTTAGCATGGATTGCAAATGGGACAACTGAAACTAACCCCCTTACTTATAAACAATGATTAATAGTTGACTAAGTTATGTAACGTGTGTTTCTGTCTGTCAACTTAGAAACTTCATGTCACAGTAAAAGACAAACGATACATAGTTTATGATGCTCTTAATCATCGTTTATAAGTAAGGGGATAAATCTTAAAATGTTTTTGGTGAAATAAATATGTACGTCTTATCAAAATTCACTCATTCTAAATCCACGATTTTATTATTGCAGCATGAAGAAAGGATCTCTTCAGCGGTTCAATAGCGCAATGAATACACCCTCAGTTGAATTTGTAACTCTGAAGGATAGTAATTTTATATTGATCAACTCAATGGCGATGCAAGGTGATTCTTGTAACATGTGCAAGGAAGCCAGACGGAACATTGAAGACATTTCCAGTAGGCGCTCAGTTTTACTTTCTTTACTTTTGTTACGAAGTACCTACTTAAATGAGTGAAATGTACTTAAATGTTTTAGAGAATTTATTGTGTCCGGAAAAACTTCTCTGTTCGGATGTAAATAAAGGAAACTACAGCCGACCTATTCTTATGCAGGTAAATCTTATTTCATCGAACTGGGACAACTTTACAATTCAAATTAGGTAGGTAAGGTTTTCATACAAAATTGACTTGAAATAAAGAAGTTACTATTTAGCATAATGTTTATTTCATATAAAGTTCGATTTCTATCCATTATGCTTTTTGGGGTTCCGTACCCAAAGGGTAAAAAAACTGGACCCTATTACTGAGACTCCGCTGTATGTTTATCCGTCTGTCACCAAGCTATCTCATGAACCGTGATAACTAGACGGTTGATTTTTTTTTTTGGTTCAATATTTTATAGTAATTTTACCAAATAACGCTCTTTCCTCTTAAGCATTCTTGATTTTCTTTGGGAATTAAGTACCTTGGATTACTTTAAATTCATTAACCATTGAAATTAAATACATTTTTCGGTTTGAATCGCGTGGTGTTTATTACTTTACGTTGAGCGTTGTAACAATGCTAAAAGTAATAAACACCTCGCGATTCAAACCGAAAAATGTCTTTAATTTCAATACAACATCGCGAAAACAGAAAAAAAATCATTAACCATGTTAATCTTTCAGCATTTCCCTTTACATCGCAATACTGACGACATGTGCAAAGAACCCGACCCCTCACCAAAACGCAAACCGAACAAAGAAAACATAGATACTTTATCTAAAGATGCTACAGCATTCCTGATCGATATGATCAGACCGAGACTGGTGTTAAGTGGCCACACGCACCGAAGCTGTTTAGTACATCATTTGAGGAGTTCCGAAGGAAAGGCTGTTGAGTTTGACGAGTATTCGGTACCTTCGTTCTCTTGGAGAAATAGACCTGATCCTAAGTTCATGTTGGTAAGTAGGTAAATAAAAACTATCCTATTCCTTTTTTTTTCTGCTTGCCAAAAAAACTTTGTTAGGTTCATTTTTCTTTGATTTTCGATATGTTGATATCGAATTAAACTTATTTTTAGGGTTCCGTAGTAAGAAGAAACCCTTATAGTTTCGTCATGTCTGTCTGGCCGCGGCACGGCCGCGGCTTAGCTTACAGACGCTTAGTACTATTTGGTTTTAATCGCGTTACTTTTATTATTTTTAGCATTATACAACCTCCAATGTTTCGAGGACTTTACAGTTATTAATGAGACTTGAGTTTTAACTAGAAGTTTAACTACTTAACTGAAGTTTATTTCATATTTCTTACCATACTTTCGGGTTTGGCCGCGAACGATTGTTTTTCCCTGTTCGATCAAACAAAAGGTAGTTAAGGGCTTATCGCGCATCGCCGCGTCCATCCTTTGGAATGTGCCTTTAATCTTAATTTATTCATGAACAATTCCATTTAAAAAAAAATGTTAAGAACATGTGGTCCCTAGTCAATCACTTTTCTGAACTTGTTAACTACTTACCAACTATAATTTTTTTTTTTTTTTTTTAACGAGCCTTAATCGTAAACAATCAGAGGAGAATATAGCATTGGAAGTTTTCACGGCAACAGGCGTGGGCTTGCGTAGTCTAGTTGGTATAGACGTTGGGGTACTGACCCAAAGACGCGAGTTCAAGCCTCGCCGCAAGTGAAAATTTTTGTATGCTATTTTTCCTTGAAAAATAAATTTTCTATACTTACTAACTTACAGAACAACATGTGGCCCTCTAAAAATTAAAAGAAAATTATAATTCAAGGCAAAAAAATACAGAAAAGGAAAATGTGTACGAAAACAGCGCTGGTAGGATACGTTCTTAAAACCGGTCTTGACTATCCCAATATTTAAGATGATTTTATGACTTTTTTTCGGCTTCTTGTTAAGTATTCACGATTCAATCAACAGGTGACGATAACCCCAGAAGAATATGCTATAAATGAGTGTGGATTACCATTGGAGATCACCATAGCGTTTACAGCAGTATTTCTACTGTTAGCACTGTCCTATTGTATCTTCAAATGGAGAACATTGGGTAGGTAACAATAATACACTTTTAGTAAGTTATTCAATGGTTATAATTATCCGATAATAAATATTATTTGACAAGATCGAGCACTTTTTACAAATCCTACTGTACATTTAAACTGACGCATGTATCAAGCTTACCGATTAAGTACATACAAGCATGAGCGAAAACTTTTCCTTTTTAATTACACAAATAATTCACAAATTATCACAAAACATTACCTTAGAATATCGAACCTAACTTTAACTATTAAAATAAGAATTTCGTACCTAATCAATAAGTTAATCAATACAATATGAAAGCAAAATAAGAGGTAGATACAATATTTTGAAACAAATCTTGGAACTTAAAAATAAGGAATACTGGTAGTGGTAATGTTTCTTAGGCAGGGGAAGAAATTGTATCCTTAGAATATGGAGACGCCCTAATGTGTTTTTAACAAAATGAGATTTTTTCGTAACAGTAATAAGAGTAAAATTACAAGATATAGGGCTAATTTTCAATCTGTAGATAAAGTTATCTGTGCAATAAAATAAAACACCATCGAAGAAAATGTCACCATCTTTCAAAAAGAATTTTTAAATTGGGTAAAGGCAAACATCTAGAAAAAAATGGCGGACGCGCAGAAGTCGATTTTTCATAGAAGTCGCACGTAAATGTATTGCGTGATCTTCCCCTTCCACATCAGTATTTTTCAAGAAGTTTACCGGCACCTGTAGTGTTGATTTTATTCGACAGATAGCTACGAGTTTTATCAACCTTTAGGGGTTCTTTTGTAGATCTAAAAATTAATTGTATGGACTAAGTTTACACTATTTTTAGTGTGGTCTTTGTTTATGTAACAGTGTCACTGGCATTGCCTAGTTGTTTGTAACTTTTTTTTTTTAAATAATAAACGATAGATGAGCCATTGATTAATTTCTCACCCGATGGTAAGTGTAGGATATGGTCTATGATGTAGCACGCTTATTTAGTGTTCGTGGTTTTTGGCACTAAATATTGGAATAAAAACTAAGTCCCTACATATTAATTTTAAGATAGGCAGGTAGACCTAGTATTTGTTAAGTTCTGAAGACTAACTCGTAATTGTTGTATTTAGTTAAATATCCTATAACAATGCATTTTAAACTATCTCCTCACCAACTAACACTTATACCTATAGTCAGTCTGATAACTCGAAAAATGAGTTTATAATAGTTAAATTAATCTACTGAGCATTAACGATTACAGTAAATTGTATTCAGATTATGATTCCATTGTCATTTGTGCTAACTTCGGAGGCTAGATCATTGTCTCGAAGTTGGTATAGTTTAGATTTAGATTTACTTCAACTAACTATATAAAAAATTGAAGCACATCGATCGAACTAATACGTAAGCTCTAAGTAGTTAAAGGCACTTTACAATATCTAATTAGGCATGTCTAAGTTCATTCTAATACTTAAAACTATTGAGCAGCATAACATACATTGTCGTATTCAAATAATAGTTTTTAGGTTAACTAACATCAATTGCAGTGTCACCGTAATATCAAAATACATACATAATATCTATGTATCTAATGTCATGGAATTTAATGCAATAGAAATGTAACACAACACTGCGGCTACAATAAATACTGATTATAACTGACTAAGGTTACACTGTGCCTTATTACGACTCATACGTTTGAGAATCCGAGTCACGTTATCTAAACTTCAGTGCAGCACATGGTAACTCACAGTTGATATGTCCGCTCACACTCAGCAAGAGAACAGGACAAGGCCGTTACCGGCGATGCCCTCGTCTAAATTCTATAAGAATATGATTTGTAGAACTCGGGGTTGTTGAGAGACGGGTGTCTTGTCGGGGAGGTCGTGGGAGCGCGATCGCCCGTGATGGTTAGGGCCTCGGGAAGGCCTTGGAGGCTGCACTTGCTTTTGATGGTATCCTGTATTCGCGTGCCGCGCCGACGAACATATCACAGCGTGCAAGTACCTATCATACCGACACAAGTGCGAATCCCCTCCGCTCGCTAAATCCAGATACCCGTTACCGGGATTATCTGATCTATTCTTTTGGAATGCGTTCACCGGCTTCTCGCTGATCGTGTGCGATCTATTCCGAATTTTTTGATATTTGTGAACTTTTTCTTCTTCATACAGAACGGAGTCGTTGGGCTTTCTGCAAAATAAACAAAACGTTAGAATATTCGTGCCTAGATTATTTTGAAATAAATCAGATTGTTAGGAGTAGAGTTGTTGACCACTCACCTTGAAGCTTGAAAGCTCAAATGGTTTTTCTCCATGTTAGCCTGAATGATTTCGAGTAATTCACGCCTCTGCAGGCTTCCGGAACGTTTTTTGCTGTGTTTGCGTTCGCGCTGTTCCCTTCGCGGGTGGCGGTGGGGTCGGGATTGATGGAACGCTGTAGGCCGTTGGGATTGTCTGCGGTCGCCCGAACACGACGATTTAGATGATACATCATCGTCAGGTGATAATCTATCTCGTTGCTCATCGTCGCTTTGATTTCCGCAGTCTGCTGGCGCTGGTGGGGCTACAGTCACCGAAGGATATTCTTTCCTTCTCCTTCTTCGTCGTTCCCGGTGATGCCTCGACTTATTGTCCTCCGGTACGACTGTTAGCCGTACTTGAATTGTTTTAGAGCCATAATGTGGCACCGTTACCGATTTTCCAATAGATTCATAGATCGTTGAGACGATACCCGCAATATCCTGTAATTAAATGTTAAAAATCTGTTAAATAGGGAACCAACATGTCAAAACATTAATTTCTGATAGTTTTTATTTAACTTACGTCTTTAGTCATACGACCGTGTCCATCAAGATCGTACAAAGTAAACGAGAACTGCAAAGGTTGCTGCTTTGACGGCTCTGGATGCTGTAGTTCCACATCACACGTCAGCTCCTATGGGCAATAAAAATTGTTCTGTTAATCTTCTAAAATAGTTCCGTTATTGGTAACATAGCTAGCAACGACCTCGAACGATCTATAAAGCAGCCATACATTCGCAGTTTATGTCGCTATAGGAAGGGTCTGAGTTCGACGCGAACTGGGCCATAAAACAATGACCCCCATCCGCCAGTTTATATCTGAGACTATAACAGTGTTGTGCTGTAATAAAATACCGTCTCTCTCTACCATCCTAACTGATGAATTATTGTTTTCTACAGGAAGAAATAAGTATAAGTGAGATGCTTACATAAGATACATTACATTTTTTATCGTCTTGACCGTCTTTTGAATTCATATTAGTGCTTCACTTATCATTTTATGGGTTTATTATTATAAGAGCCATGCTCGTACGTATTAGCTCCTAACATATTAAAACAAATGACTCCTTAGACATTTAACACGGTTACGGCTTTGAATTTCTCCAAGACGATTAGTAGTTGCCGTTAACGAGTTAGTGAAACACTTTCTTATGGTGGCTGGGTATGGTCGAGAATAGTGTATGTGCACATTGTAGGTAGATAGGAGAGGCGCCGGACGCGACGCGCGTGGCGGCTTCTTGGCGGCGTCCCCTTTATCTGAACCTTTAAAAGGAAACTAGCAACGCCTTTACGATCACTGAGATATGGCGCAAAGTAAAGACCGCTCGCATTGCGAACCTATAGATGGTTACCTACGTTAATATGGATGTGGATACAATTTTGAGTATAAAAAAATAAACTTCTGTGAAACTTATGCGCGTTACAATTTTTTTCTTTATTCTTGTGTATTCGGTAAAACCTTTATTTTTGACTTTACAATGCTGAACTAATAAACAAACATTTCTCATGAGACGGAGTCCGAAAACATGCAAATAATTCAACAAGCACGCTAGTTAGATAATATCAG
The DNA here is from genome assembly GCA_958496205.1 of Idaea biselata. Classification (NCBI taxonomy): domain Eukaryota; kingdom Metazoa; phylum Arthropoda; class Insecta; order Lepidoptera; family Geometridae; genus Idaea; species Idaea biselata. The sequence continues at coordinate 25,061,344 of OY292396.1, read as the reverse complement.
TTTCCGGAACTTCACGTAGGAATATTTTTCCTGATTCTATCTGTAGTCGGTTTTTTTGACTTTTTTTGAAACTTTCTATTCCTTCCTTAAGATCTCAGGCGTATTGTAGATAGCAGTTCTAGTCTAAACAGACCGCAGTAACATTCAAATAGATAGGCACGTAATTATTTTAGAAAGCTGTGTTCTATGACAGTGTGGTTAGATAGAAAATTACTTTTAGTTCACTGGCCAACGAATATAGAGAGAAAGGGTCTTGTAAGAATTACATAATGCTGACTCAAGAAATCCATAATTAAATGTATAGACTCAAGTCATGATAAAACTATTTTCACCAATCTAATTACTTTTGTTCTGTTTCGTGTAAGCACCTGGCGTTTCGGTGACTTCAGTCCTATATAATGTAACAGGACAGCCTGGGATGTCATTGATCTTACAAACTATCTGTAACGTTTCCTACATGATACTCAGAAAACTGCCATTTCCTACATGATACTCAGAATTGGTTATTAGTCTCCTGAGATCGTACAGCTGTATATTTGACAATTATAATCAAACTAGCTGACCCGGCAAACGTTGTTTTGCCTTATAAATTATAAATAGTAGCCGATTCTCAGACCTACTGAATACGCATATAAAATTTGGTAAAAATCGGTAGCGCCGTTTCGGAGGAGTACGGTAACTAACATTGTGACATGGAAATTTTATACCTTAGAAGAAGATGTTCAGATTTTTTAAATATCTGGTAAATTTACCTCAAATCGCAGTCTAGGTTTGTCATCAGTCTCAACAGCTGGAGCAGGTGTGGGTGACTTGTACGGTTCTCTGGCTGGCCTGGATACTGGCGGTGGGGTTTGCAGCATAGCACGAGCTTCGCTGGGGAGCAGGTCTGGCGGCGCTGAGCATTGGGATGAAGCTCGACCCACCAGCTCTTCTGTATCCGTTCGCTCGCTCTCCGTACCAACTGTAAGTTAATATTAATGATGAGTACACTTTTTGCTAAGCGAATGTTCTATAGCTTTATCTAATTTGCAGATCGGTTTACAGAGCGTAACTACATATCGTATATCATTCATCTGTCCAGACTACTGCGTTAATTTTAAATTGGCTTAACGGTAACCATGAAATGTTTCTAAAATAGCCCTCGTCTATTACTCGTTTATACTCGTTGGCTCGTTGTGATAGGGAACCATTTTGGCAATCATAATGGGCAATTCGTTTGGAAAGTTGAATCGAGTGAACGAATCTATAAAATATTTGATCCGTTATCGGCCAATTTTGTATCGTAAAACTTTATTGATATATCAACAGTAACTACATTAGTTTTCTTACTTCATAATTTTGTTTGTGCGTTTTTTTGCTCGTTTCAGTGCACAGCCCCATTATTATTAGGAACCTACCTACCTACTTTATGCTAATTGTAAGAGTCTTGGGTCGTGAATCGTGGGCAATGCTTTCTGATTAAACTTTTTATAAGTAAAAAAACACAGTTCCCTAACGTACCAGGTAAACAACTAATTCGAAACGCGTACTATTATGTGCGTTTTTCATGCTATTTCGGTTATTGTAATCACTCGATGGACATAATAACAATCGTTCACAATGGCTGGTAAAATACGGCGAATGCCCGAAACTATTTTGTCGGCGTATCTCAAAAAGTTTTTGTGAATCGTTTGGGAGGACGAGGAGCGAGATGTAAGCGACACGGGACCGCGCCGCGGCCGAGGCAGAAACGTTTCCTGGAAGGCTGTAGGGGCGAGGCCGCGCGTTCCGATCTGCCGATGCCGCATGCCGTGCCACATCTGCTCTTACAACTACTTATTATACTGTTCCGCCTCATTTCAACTAACTACCGATTTCTGGTATTCACCATTTAGAAATTCTGTGTAGTACCAACTATTGTTATAAATTTTAATGATTGTTCAGAGTTGGATTAGAAACTTCATTTTAGCCATGATAAAGTCTTCTTAAAAGTTGCGAATATTATTAAGTTTACGTTTTGCGGAAATACAAACTATAATCGACACGGATTTATTTACGCGCAGTTAAATTGCTCATAGGGCGCAAAGAAAACATGAGGTAGGTAGGTAAAAACGTTGAAACCTAGTTGACTCAGTGAAATTAGAGTATCATTATGTTGACTTAATACGAATCGGTACTTCAAAGAATGATGAAAGGAGTATAAACCAGCAGGGGGCGGAATTTTCTTTGATATAAAATAAAAGGTATCATTGTCTACGCTTCAGCGGCAACACGTCGTGCTTCAAAAGTTCTCTTTGATGTTGATCAAATGAGCGTAGTTCTATTTGTATCAAAAACTTTATTAACAAAGTTCGCCTCACAGATTTGAAATGTAGGTATGTTCGCATGCGAGTTAAAAAATGGAGCACCTTGTAAATTGAAGTGTTCAACGTTCGCTAAATAGATTGGAGATCAAAGTTATATTTGTCTGCTTTGAAGAGCGGTATTTTATCAAAGACATTTAATATACCTACCTACTTACCTATATTGTTAATTTATACGTCAATCGTCAATCAAACACAATTCACATCATAATAAAACAGCTTTATGAACTTCTTTGTCCGTCGGTATGTCTTTAGATTAGGTAAATGTTTTAACTTAATTATCAAATTGAAGCTTTAAAATATTAAGTATCAACAGGTAATCCTTATTACCGCAGCATAAATTTGTTCAATACCATTGACCATTATTTAGGTTTTGGACGTTACGTAAAAACATTAGGTACCTAAGTTACATAGTGAATTCCTTGTTGTTAATTGAGTAACATTAGGTATATTTCAAAGTCATTCGAGTTTAAAATAGAGGCTGCAGCAAGCTATTTATTTTGTATTTCATTTTTATTCTGTTGTTGTCGTTGAAGCGACCGAGGTCGAATCGACAAGACCGTGCGGCGCGGCGCGGCGGGCGGCACTTTTGATCGCGCCGACTTTTGATAACGACTGACTGAGATCATAAAATCTTATAAGCATTCCGTATGTACCATACTTACCGTCTAAAACAGGTATTTGAATGGACCCGACAACATTTAAAAGGTGTTTCGAATTAAAATTTAGTTAGATTTATTCAACCGTCATTAATGTGATGAGATTTTCCCTTTGCAATGTTTGCATCAATCGTTCTACCTTAATAGGTATAATCATTATAATTAGGTGTAGTATTGATAGGTGTGCTAAAATGTGGTTTATATTTTTAAGAATCTAATGTGCAGCTGTGTGCGGTCCTTATCTTGTCATTAAAACAACTAGGTAATTAGCCTTTGATTTCCTCTTTGATGTTTCTTTGCCGTTATTGTCACATTTGTTTGCAGTAAATTGCCTATCTATCTAGTTGTACTGTTGTTTGCTTTTGATTTACTTCATCCACGATCTCAGTCAACGTCTCAAAATGTTTCGGAAAGGCTTCAACCATATCAGCTGTTTCGAAAACGTGGTAGATATTGTACATATTTTTATGTCTATAGGTGAATATAACGCTATTAGTTGTATAAGTAGTTTATCCTTTCAAGAGTCATGATGTGATTTGTCAGGTCGTTCATTACTGTTTCGGCTGTTTTGTTTTTGTTGCCAACCATTTCATTTGTCAACGTTAGGGTATTTGAAGGCTATCTATCCAGTTTATTTCAAGCTTTTGAGAAATGATTGAACTGGTGAATAGTTATTACTTACTGCTGAATTTTTTGTATCCATTTCTAAACTTGTTGCGCCACCACTTGACAAAGTGGTGCGCCATGGGGGCGTCTGCGGCCTGTGCCGGAGCTCTCAATGTTTCGTAGCACGTCATGCGCTGCGCTCACGCACGCATCTCGAACACTTCAAAAGAGCCGCTGAGATTCTAAGGTCACTCACTAGTAAGGAATTAAATAACTTCACTGCACCCAAACACAAATCTCATGAGTTTCTAACTACGTAAACTATGACCCAGTTGCCCGCGTGAGTTGTTGTTGTGAGGAGGAGCGAACGACCGTCCTGCACGCGTTACGTCGAGTGACTGACTGATGGATGAAGAAGGGTGAAGCGAAGGGAGAGACGGGCGAGGGTCGGCGCGGCGCGGTGTGGTGGCGATGGCGCCCGTCTCTCGCGGCCTCGCCTCGCCTCGCTTGCGTCTCGTTGTAGCGTGGTCTACGTGCGGCAGCATTGATGTTTGGGTACTTGCTTTTCATTCAAAATACGGAACGTAGTAAGTGCTTCAACTGCGCTATACTATGATATCGATACTGAAGAACTTCCTATGTCGTGTGAAACATGTTCGTTTAGTGTTGTTTATATTTATTTTTGTGGGACTATTTACAAATAATTTTATTACTTGATTGTATGATGTTTGATGTTCTTAGAATGTTGTACGGCTTCTAGATTTGTTAAAGTTAGTGTAATATAATAATATCCTAGTTGGATTTTCATTTCTAATATTTACTATTCTGTGGGTTTAATGGCTTAAAAACATACTTGTTAATTAAAATTGAACAATCGATGGATTATTAATAAGGCTTGGGGATGATAAAGGAGATAATACGTAATTGCCAACGAATCTTTTCGTTATATATTTTGCGTTGCTTTCAGAAGTTTTGAAGCCCATACCTCAAATGGACCGCATATATAATCACTAGATTGTCTGTCTGTCAGGAGTCAGGAGTCAAATAAATACCCTTTATTCAAGAGCCAGTAGGTAGATATAAACCATTGAAACTTAATAATATACGAATATTAACTGCTATTTTAATTATGTTGCATAATACCTGTCAAGCTCCATAATTTGTTTGTCGGATGCTCCTAACTGAATTAATGAAATTGAAGTGGTAGTTGAAGTGGATCTAAGTGGTAGTTGAGCATCATCTGCACAGATGTACTTATGCAAACCTGCATTAATAAGTAGGAAATTATGTATAATGTAGGTGTATAATAATAAATAATAAGGTAAGTAAAGTAATAAACATCAATTTGAAGCCAGTATGGGTACCGGTAGAAAAGCGAAGTGCCGTAACGTGACTTGATGTAGTGCTTCGGACGCTCACTGACTGATAATGATGATGACGACAAAAACTCATTACCTACGCGTTACTGCAATTGATTCGAAGCTTCAAATGCACCGCTTCATTTCAAATCATCATTTTAAAACGAACTAATATCAATATAATTGAATAATAATTTTGGTACGAATAATAATAATAAATAAATATTGCACGACGTTACACACAGCGCAATCTAGCCCTAAACTAAGCACTAGGCTTGTACTATGGGTACTAGACAACGGATATACTACATATTATAATGCTGCTGAATGTTGTAGCATCTCACCACACAGCTACAGCATTCGTACTTACTTATATGTTCGTAGATTACTTGAGTACCGTTGTTCAGGTCTTTAAGATTTTTGCTTTAGCTAAGGTTTTTGAGATGATTTAGAGTTGGAACGTAAGCAAGATCGATCAGGGGTACGAATAAAGTAAAGGTAAAGGTGGTGGGCGCCAAATAAAAGCATTGAAGTTAAAATTACAAGCAAATATGCCAAGTGACGAATTAAATGATAAAATATTACTTAGCCTATATTACAGTACATCCTACAGTACATCACACAGGTCACCTTTATTATAAATGTGACTTTTCTTTTTCTCCGTGGTCGATGGCACAGAAAGTTCTATGGGAAATGGGGTTATACCCATCCACTCCAATATATTGCAAGGTCTATATCGTTTTCATTGGCAGATATCAGGCTTGCCACAGCCAAAGGCTGGAGGGGTGTACAAGGATACATATGTACGTGCTGCATACATACGTGACATGTAAATAGTAGAAAGTATCGTCAATCGGATCAAATCGAATCTGTAGGAAGTAGAAACCCACGATCGATTGAATTAGATAGATGGGCTTGCTTATCCTATTAGGGGGTGTTATCAAAAAAATACCATAATCTGTCATATTTTCTAGTAGGTATATTTACAAGTAAAAATTAGTAAAAATATTATAAAGTGGCAAGGCAAGGACTCAATTCGGGGCGATATGGTTCGATATACATTTACTGGGCGAAATAGAAACTCTTAAAGCAACTTTTACTCTGCTAAGAAAGTACCTACTTGACTATTATAATACCTACAGGGCAGTAATAGAGAGAAAGGTGCCGCGCATCCGCTACGTTGGCAATGGCATAGCAGCCTCCATGCGGTCACCGACCCTGACTCAGCGATTACAAAAAAGATTATGGTAGACAGATAGATGGTAGTGTAGGTACCTGGTTTGTGGCAAATGGGAACCTGACACCGTTCTAAACAAAAATTAAAACCGTACAGAATTGAAGTGTATAATTGCTGATTATACCTTAATTCTCTCCTCACTAATCTTAGAACAATGACTAACGAAAATCGCCAGAAATGTCGTACCTGCTGTGAAATTGTGAGTCTTTGGCTCTGAATCTTTTCTTTGCGTAAAGGTTAGAGACATCTTTAGAAATCGGCTTGTAAATAGAGCGCATTGTGCTATCAGCGGTATTGTTGTCTTCTTAGAAGGCGATAGCTGTTCCAGCGACGAGGGTGTAGCGTAGAGGCCAGTCGCTAGTCGTGGGGTGCCAGTCGCGACTGCAGGCGATAGCGCCCGCTTCGAATTAGAATTTTACGGCCTCTTCGTGTTAGGTTTATTGTCGGCGAGTAATCGACGACCGAGATGAGCTCGTATTCCAAAACTGACTTACAACAAACACTGTTTTATGCAAGTTTTATGTCCGTAATAAAGAATTCGAAAAATAGCGCGCGTATACTGTTCTACTCGGTTGAGGTAATAATGTTTACGTGAATCTGGCAATCAATTAGGTACATTTTTTATACTGTGAACAATTAGTTTTTTTTCTAATCTTCAGAGAAATATCTAATGCGTGATGTGATGATGTCACAGCGGAATGGGAAGGCATAGCGGGCGAGACTCCCGCACACAGCCGCGACGTGGGTGGCGAACGACGTGTTCCACGAAATAGTGTCGATGGCCAGTCTTCAATATTATCGATCGATAAAAGCTGGCACTCGATATTCAATAAAGCTGACCGACACACAAGTTTAATCGTAAAAGCAAAGGCTCTGTAAGGATATTATAAAACAGTAAAATCAGAGTCGTCCGGTCAATTGATTGGCTGGCCTGGCAGTGACCACGACCACCCTCAACGATTATTATCAACATAGATCACAACAAATAATGTCTTAATATCTAACGTGAATCCTTTACAAATTGAAGGGAAACCTTTTGTAAACTTTTTCAAGTTTCTGCGAAAGCAACTCGTTGAAGTCTTTTGCTTTGCGGTATTAACATAATATTTGCGTCGCTTTACAGCATTTACTCGCTTAGGTAATCTAATAATTAAACTATCTTTGTAGTAAATTAAACCTATACTTAAACGAATTTAAACTTATTATTTTAAGTAAAGCAACAATCTGAAAGTACTTTTGAAAAGTTCCTCAAGCTATTCATAATAATAACAGTTGAAGTAACGCCTGCCTGAAATGATTTTGTGTAGAGTTGTGTTTATTTTAACTGCCCATAAGAAGCTTAAATCTTTGTATACGATCTTGTAATAAAAAGATAATCTTACGAAGTGACCTGGAATGTTGATAGTGGCGTTATTTCTGCTATTTAGCTGGCTGGCACTCAGCCAGATGCGGTCGCGTTGACTCTACCGCGTGGGCAATGCCCACACGTATTTTCACCACTCCTTCAATTTTGAGATTTTCTTTGAGTGCTGAATAAATTAAAAACAAGACATTATTGTTGTATCTCGCGCGTTTTCCGAACTTTGAACTTTTTGTTTTCAATGTGTGACTTCTAATAATAGAGCTTATTTACCTAAGGTTAGTGACAGAAGTGCTTTAGTCTTCGAACTCAGTAACTCATTTGGTTGAAATTCTATGTCACTGACTTACAGCTGCACTCAGAGACATTTAATGGTTACTTAAACTATACTAAGTAACGATTTTACAAAGAAAATCTTTGCGGCGGTTAATCATCTCCAAAAAAATTGAACGAATGACTTTAATTTATTTGGTCAGCTCTTACAATTAATGCATAATAGGTAATATTTTGACTGCTCTTTGGCTCTTGCTTCTTTATGAAAATATCATTGAACCCTAATTTGTTGGTACCTCTCTAATAAATAAGTAATAATATAAGGTTGTCAATTATTTTGACACACTTAATTTAATAACCCAATCCAATCAAGACTGATCGTAATGATTGTTAACGTACCGCAATTAGGTAAGTAATAAAAAAAAAGAAAAACATATTTAATGGAAAGGTTTTCGACGAAGTCATGAAATCAGCAATGGAAATAAAGCGGTGTGCTCCGTCTCGGTCAGTCGTGCAATAAACGCAATCTCCTATTATTCTACAAGTCGGTCGGTGCATCAAAGAAATAATAACCCACGATTATTGTATCCCTTATCCAAGCGAACAAGCGGCGAAATGCTTCTTTACTCCACACTCTACATTCACCTATATCGAAACCAGTTTTCTCTCATGCCGAACCGGGTAAAATTTTAACCTGATTTAATAGCCCCAAGGTGTGATTACTGTGCTTCTATGTATTCTCTAATACGAATAAAGAAGGTACCAACGCTACGTTAGACTCATTTTGTAATTATTTCAATAATGATAGCTAATCTTAGGTAGTCTTATTAATATCACGCGTAACCCGTTTTTTTTAAGTAAAATTAAAAGCGATCTTTAGAATTCAAAAGTAAAATACTTTTTAAAATCCAATAGTAATTACACCAATCTTTATTTTATGCTTTACTACAGAATAGAAAATAGTCCTTTTAACCGTGAACAAAGTAAATATGCATCAAAATGATTTAACGATCAAAAGCTCGAATTTAAGTTCTCATGAAGGGATGAAGCGCATCGGCGACAATGAAAGGGATTTAAACGATATCAATACCTTTGTGCTACCGCTCAGCCCTTTGTCGGTGTGTTCTTGGTCGGCGACATCAGAGGCGACAACTTTACCCGCCGGCCAATCCATTACTTTACAAAGAGAACATCAAAGGAGCCGCTAGCTATTGCGTCACGTGCCATCGTTTGGCGAGAACCTTTGCAACATTTAGATAATGTAGCAAAAAGGGCTTTTGCTGGCTTTATACTTTATTTCCCTCTGAATTCGGCACTTCACAAAGTTTTTATCTCGACTCAGGTGGTAGAAACGGTCTAGTCCCCAACAAAATCATACATAATAGATTTGAATATAATGTAGAACTTCGTTTTGTTATTGTGGTCCTTCGAGCCGGATATAATATCTACATTGAGCTGATTTTCTAGAAATTCATAACCTAGGTAAAATATTATTTGCGTCAATACCTTTTCAGTCATTTGTAAAAGTGCGAAAGTGACAACAGTTTTAATTTTAATAAAATTAATGAACAATATAATAAATAGCGAAATAATTACATATATTTTTTATGAATAAAGGGGTTCGTTTAATGCGTCGGCCTTAAAGGCAGCAGCAGTTGCTCGACATGTTATTTGGAAACGAGGAAACGTAGGTACTCGGCAAGCTGTTAAAAAGTATACAAAAAATAAAAGCGGCCCTCGGGCTGCGCTGGCGGCCTGATACTCATCTCGAGCACTTTGATGTTGCCGGCTGGCACGACGCGGCGGCAGGCCTTCGCCACGTATCGCTACACGCGCGTTAATTACATTCAATATTAACATTTAAATTCGGAAATAATACATGCGTAGTTCCTGCTACGTAGAACGCAATTAATAGTTGGTATGTAGATACTGTTTACCGATAAAGGCATAATTTTCTGAACTTAGAGGGATGCTGATGGACGATTTCGATTAAAGTAGAGTACAAAAATGTTTTCTGCTTATAGAAATATCTACCTTTAACTCCTATAAATATAATTCTTTCGATCCTATTAGTTTCATACTCCTTCTTACATACTGAATTTATTCCTCATTCTTTTAATAAATTTGCTCTTGACGAACTCTGTGGTGCATCGGGCGAATACTCGGCAGCGGCCGAGTCGAGCAGAAGGTGGCGGGTTCCATTCCCACAAGGGAACAAATATTTAAGCTGTAGAGAGGTACCCTTTGTCTAAAAAAATGTATGTAGTCCGTTGGATCGTAGTATACTAGTAACCATAATAATAATACAAGTCTAGTTGCTTAGTTTGGTGTTAGATGGCGCTGTGTGCAATATCCTGTAATATTAAATGATTTTATTTTGATTTACAGAAGATTCTTGATTGGATTATAACGGTTATGAATGAAAATGCAAGATCTGCCTTCTTCAATAGTTTAGGGTAAGTCCATTTTATTCTTAAATACTAATACGCTATTGCTTGCTAAGAATGTTTCCAACGAAAGAACGAATTAATAATTATAAATAACGCTTTTTCGCTTCTAAGCTAATAAATAAAAAAATAACTCCGTTAATTGCTACCTACTGCATTAAAATTTTCGACTAATATTATGTTATTGTGTTGCTTGCTTGCTTATACTTATGCGCTTTAAACAATCCGTATTTTACGTAAAGGCACGTAAAGGCGTGTCCGAAATTAATAATTATTATTTTAACTTTGATGTTCTTGTGTATATTATGATATTAAATATTACACACCATGTAAAAACCAACGACAAGTTGACTATTTCGAGTCGAGGCGTGGCCAGCGGAGGCGGCGGCAGTCAAAGGCCCGCAATGATCAAAGGCGCCGACTTCGAACGGTCTCGCTTTGATCTCGCCGCGCGAAGTGCAAATTATGTTATAAAAGACATTGAGTGGCGCACCCGCCGACGACCGGTGCACTACCAGGCCTCCTTCACTCTATGTACTTGCGCGCTATAATTACCTACCGCCCGGCCGCAAGGTCACGGACCGCCGGCGATCCAAGTTCAGTGCGGTTGTCGCAAGCGAAGCGCGCGCACGTTGTACGTTACGTAAAATTGTTTGTTCGATTTCGAATTTTTGCAACATTAAAGTTTAATAATGGGTACTTTAGAGATGGTAAGAAATACATACAACACTATATTAAAGTTAAACAATTGTAAATACAATAAATGATTTTCTTAAAATGGTGTTGTTATTTATTTTACTTTACTTAATGTACAACTCAACTATTATATTATTATAGCTGACCCGGCAAACGTTGTTTTGCCTTATAAATAATAGATAGTAGCCGATTATCAGACCTACTGAATGCGTATGTGGAGTTTGGTGGAGATCGGTTCGTCCGTTTCGGAAGAGTACGGTAACTAACACTGTGACATGGAAATTTTATATATTAGAAGAAGAAGAAGAAGATACCTACACTCTATGGTACAACCCTAACGCTTAAACTGTGGCGTAGGTAAATTCTGAACACAAAGGAATTGCGCTCTTATGAGTAGGTAGTAAGGCGCGATTTCGAATGAACCAGGTGCGTCGGAAATTTTGTAGGCTATTAAAATGGCGGCTTTCTTCAAGATCAAAGCGGTTCAGCTTCTGTACGTAGTACTATTATTTATTCTGTGGCACTACTAATTAATTCAATCTATTGCGTTGCCACGTGTTATTCAAGAGAAATAAACCGCCAAGCCACCACGTTGAATTTGATTACATCACTCACTCTAATACCTACACGTTACCCGTTAAATAACAACTCCTTCATTGGAATGTGATACATAGATATAATACATACCATGTATACTATAACTTCATATATCTACTGCCATAAGCGCTGTCTGAGCGTTGTACGTTGTTTTGTAACCGTTTAATTGAAAATCGGCTAAAATTACCTTTCTATTAAATCGCATGAAACACGATTCGGCTTTTATCAAAAGAATAAGTCGGTGTATATTCGTTGATGCAATTTATGGCCATTAAACAGAGTTCGTCTGTAAACAAGAACCGGTTCTAAGATATGGGTAGGTTTTGTTTGAGAGCGTTATTTTGCGGACCAAGTGCAAACGTTAAGTACGGATAGGACGGCATCGGAAGTCGAACAAACGAATTATAGCCTAACGATATACTATCGATGCCTATACGTTTAGAGATGGCATTGTATATCTTCTTGGTCAGACAGGTTACTCAATTATTTGGTTAGTTAGGTACTATAACCTAAACAGTATGAAATAAATACATATATGTAATGTCCTCGCCAAGACCTTTCTTTTGATACCAAACACGTGATAATTGTCTTAGTTTAATTTATTTCGCGATTAGAATCATTAGTTTAAATTCCGTCTTATAAAATGTTGATAAAATTTACATTACCAATGTTATCCGGGCCATTAATACGAATATGTTGACACCTACTTTATTAAAATCGGTTCAGTAGCTTACGCGCTATGGTGGTACCATCGAATTACGACCCTAACAGATCTTTGGGTGGAATTTACAAACATACATACATTTACCGTCAAAGACATTCATTCATTATCCTTCTTTTTAGCTTCGCCCCATAGTCGGGTATAAATAAAATACATAGGTATAGGTTGGGTTAGGAAGTACCTATCTATTAATCTACTAAGTAAGAACATTCCATTGATTATCGATAGACGCGATGGAGGTTTTCCACACCTATGGCAAATTTTAACATTAAAAGCCAAAAGGGCATCGTCATCAGCAAAACTAATAAATTAGTTTCCCCTACGTTTCATTCGACCCCCTATCCAATGAGTCACGTTTCTCTAACGCCACAGTTGTAATGAAAAATACTATGATGTGATGAAAGTGGTCACCTTTATCCTTATCGTTCGTGTTTTAAGCCATATTGTTCGGCTTCATAGATACTTCCTTCTTTTTGAAATTGTTCTCTTTTTGACCAACCGATAATATATTCTGAAATCTGGAACCAATCAACATTGTTGTTAATATTTTTCTCGAGGAGACCGTACCAAAAGTCATTTCTAAGTATTCATTGGTCTCGGTCGAGGTTGGTTGTTGTTATATGGGTGCGGGGGCGGAGGCGCGGGACGATCGAGAGCCGCGTGCGTCGACCCACGGAGCCCGAGAGCTTTGATCTCGCCGCGCCTCTCGGACGCAAACGCAAACCCGCACTCACAATAATCACAATACAGCCGACTGACAGAACCCACTGTCCGTTTAGGTACATCAAAACCAAATTCGAAATGCAACTTGGAATACGCTTTCAATACCATTTCCGTGAATGGTTTCATCTCGTCGAGCTCGTTACATATTCTACTTGTATGTACGAATGCGTTTTTTTGTTTTTTTTTTTCGCCTTTTTTATTAGCATCAAACATTTCACTAGCATTCTCGAGTAAACCTACGCATATTTACTAGGATTGATTTCATTGACTAATGAGCCTAAGATCTTCCGGGAATTCGACTTTAAATAATACTTAGTTTTAATATGCTACATAAACTACGTCTACTTATTTACAATTTCCATCATTATTAATGTTGACATCTGGGAACACGATTAACTTAAGTAGGTACAGTGACTAGATATTCACTTCTCCCTACTAATTACAGAACCAGAGATTTGAATTATGAATACGTGCTAATCGGTTTAATGACAGGCAAATGCGTGTGACTGCACTGCACTTCACACAGTATCAATTATTAGTTTATTGGTACCAGATGATTATCAATAATCGAATATTTAACCTTTAGTACCTATACCTACCTACCTACAACAAGTTATTTATTTAATACTAACTCCATATATTGCGCTAAATACAGAATATCAACTGGAATCAACCTTAAAAACTTATAACAAAGCGATAAAGCTGATTAATAGTAGAAATTAACAATCTAGCAATGTCCAAAAGGTTCAGAACTTTGAAAACCTAAATAGACCCATGAACGTATAACTTCACAAGGCGGCAGATTCTTATCCAGATAAGGTTTATTTAACTCCGACACAGAGATATTATCTCAAAGGAAGTGCGTAGTAATTATATGGACAAACTTTAACTCTTAACTCTTGACATAACAAAAAGATTGACGATTAAGACGGTTATTCCAGTCTTGGATGGCGGTGCCATCAGATTACAGCACGTAGGTACGGTAGGTATATAAATAAATGATTGAGATAGGGTTGTCATTTAGTCTTTCTATAGTAGTCAATGATTTCATTACATTAGCTAGTAGCTACATACTTGTAAGAGTTTTAAGAGTATTTATGGTAATTCATTGGGGACCTTTTAATGTTTTTTTTTTTTTTTTTTTTTTTTTTTTTTTTTTTAATAATTTCTCCGAACAACACACAGCGCCATCTAGCCCCGTGGTAAGCGACTAAGCTTGTGTTACGGTGACTAGACAACGGATATAATACTTATATTTATTTTTCTTTTGTAAATACATACATATTATACATAGAGGGACACCCAGACCAGACACAAATATTTATTTTTTAAGCATAAATACTTGCACCCGGCGGGAATCGAACCCGCAACCTCCTGCATTGCAGTCGCGCTTTCGCACGACGCGCCACCGAGGTCGATTTAAATATACATAATTATTATGTAGGAATGTAGTTTTAGCGATGAATCTAGCCAAAAAAATATTACAACTTAAAGCTCTACAAATATGCAATTTAAGTCTTGTTTCACCGTTAATTGTTACTGCATTGTTTTTCTTATTTGATTCAGCCCTGTCGCTTAAGTTTGAGCGACAAGAGATGCGATACAAGTGGTTACTCGGAAGCGCTATTTCCGACATTCTCGGAACATTGTCTTCTGCGCTAGAGTAGGTAATATTATCTTTCGTATGACATATGCCTATACCATACACACCTTATCTATTGTTTTATGTGAATAGTGCACTCACTTACCTAGTTAGGTATATTTGGATCGTAGGAAGTTACGATCCAAATATATAGAATTTAATATAGGTACTATTATATTTGTTCACCTTTATCTCGTTGTTGTCGTTATCGTAGATACCCCTGGTGTTACACACTCGACACAAGAGCGGGATTTCTTTATTTGTATACGTCCTATCTGGTGACAAGAGCGCCGCTTTGCTATCGCTCTTTTTCTATCATCCTGTGTAAATACGCCCGACCCATTGCTCTAGTCTAGTGTAAATAAAGGAAGAATTATTATCAGCTCTGTGCCTAAGCTCCTCACGAACAAAAAAACTAATTGTGGTAATGTTGGAGGGCGTTTGTTTTTATAAAGCGCGCGGCGTGTTTACGGCTGAAGGTAATGAAATTTTTATAATATTTAGAAGGCAATCCAGCAGTCTTTATCTGTCAATGGCTACATTAATAGTTCTATTTAACTTATACTGATATTACCTACGTATCTACTTACATACGCATTCATTATTATTAGACACGGGTCTAGATCGCGTCACCGTGGTCCCGAGAAGACACGAAGTGTCACAGACGTGATCCGTGTGTCTTCTCGGGACCCGTTTGCCGAAACGTCGAGGTAAAATTAATCAAAATGATTATCTATAACGCGATCTAGACCCGCGTCTAGTGATAATGATTGACGGCATTCGTGTAAGTTTAAAAAGTGTATTACTTACCTACTCATTGCCTACTCAAGAGAAAATCTATGCGATTATTGTTAGTTATTTCGTCTTAGTATAATATAATAATAACATCGCTCTTACGGTGAAGGAAAACATCGTGAGGAAACCAACATGTCCTAGGACTCACCACGGTCCGAAGACATGGGATATTCAGTGTTTTCTATGTATCAAATGACATACATTTGATACATAGAAAACACTGAATATGAATATGAATTTACAAAAAAAAAGTATAATATGTAGTATATCCGTTGTCTAGTACCCATAGCACAAGCCTAGTGCTTGTTTGGGACTAGATTGCGCTGTGTGTAACGTCGTGTAATATTTATTTATATTTATATTATATTATTATGTATTATTCTTAGTTCAAAAACAATTAGGATAGGTATTTATCTAAACACCAAACACCAGCTATACTATTCCCAGTACTTTCAATATTTGACTTTTCATTGTTAACCTTTAATTTCAGTCAGGGAGGTGCTTTCGTGAAAGGTTCTGTTAAAATTTAATCAGGCATTAAAAGCAAGCAATTATGTATGCGCCGTTTGAAAGAGTGGGTGGAAAAGGGTGGTTTAGGTACGTTAATGTCAATTGAGTCCTTATTGATTGGGAGGAACTTTGGGATTCCATCGTCTTCCTCGAGTACTTACCTACCGTATTTCAATTTACTGAAAGAGGGTAAAGCGAGTCCTCAAGAAGTCTTACCGTGTAATTGAGTTTACCTATAGTAGGTAGGTACGTACCCACTTGGAAGGAAATTGAAAATTGAAGGCGTGTCTGAGTTTACGATCATATGAATATCAACAGTATCTTCGTAAATTATTTTAGGGCGAGCAATAATCTCCTGCTGGTATAATTTTTGTATGTAAAGAAACTTAAGTTATTTGGATCGGCTTCACCTGCAATAAAGTGATAATTTGGCTTTACCTAAATAATAAAAAAAGAAAAGCCAGCCAAAGTCACTTAAAATATAAGCTTGGGTCTTCAAAGCTTAGTTGTTTCATTGTTTCTGAATTTTGTCGCATAATTCAGCAGAATGTATTATGTACCTATTCTTTAGTAGAAGTGTCAATGTAAATAGAAGATGTAGAGGAAGACTAGTGTTTCGAGAAATTAAAAACCTCATCGAACATAAAATCGTGTTGAACAGTTCATGGGTCGGATTTGTTGCCTATATCAGTTTGCCTGTTTGTAGTGCCTATGGTAGGTACTGGTAATTCAATGCGAACTGGATGTGATATAACGTGCGGGTTTCGAATCCTGATACCTCGATATCCGTTTCAATTCATTGCATTGAGTAAAAAACTGATTGTTGTTGTGTTGTGACAAGAGAACGCTGAGAATAGACGATTTAACATGATTCCGTCGAATATCACATCCTGTTCTTTCTTGGATTTTATTAGCGCCAGCGAACGCATTCGCGTCCGGTCGCAGTCGTGAGCTCCGTAATCATTTCTGTCCAAATATTGATCTTTTTTCGCTTCCGTTCTATTCGATCAACCGGAAAAGGGTGGCTTTTTGCCGACAACTCGCAATCAATGCCCTTTATTCACCCTTTTATTAAATCATACACTGCGCCACCAAAGAATTAATACCATAAAATTGCTTCTCTCATCGGTTTTGGTTTCAAAAATAGCTTCAAAACAATTTGACCTTCATTTAGGTGGGTACTAATATACGGGCTTAAAATGGAATTATTAAGGAATCTCGGAACTAGTTATTTGGAAATTTATGTATAAAAGCCCGCCATAAAATATTTCTTTACGACGAAGTTATAAATCACAGAATTCTATAAAAACCATAGTCGGCATTCGGCATATAATGTTATGTGTATCTATGGTCATAAAACAGAAAGCATTAAAATGGCGATTAGGGGTCGGAGTGTTTCATCGATGGCTTACTCATAAAATTACCTCATAAAAGATATGATATCAGCTTTCCATACCTTTTGTTTTACACTCAGATTGCGTGTCATTCATCACATCACGCAATTGGAACCCGTTCCTTTGTCGGGCTACGTTGTGTTGAATTTGGTTAGGGTTGAAACGAGTAGGGCTGACAAATACATGGTTAAGGCCTACGGTAAACTGAAACAATTTATGGAAATTTGAACCACACACGCAAACCAAGTTATGTTTCACCCAGATTTGTTCGCTGTAGAAAACAATTTAGCCGAACTACAACTATACTACGTAGAAACAAGTAAAATTTGGTCGATACTTTTAACAAAAACATAATCTCACCTATTGTATAAATTTCTAGAAAGAATCGTAAACTGTTAAGAATTAAGTAGTTTCATATCTAATATCTAAGTAATACATACTCAGTTTTTAAGTCCTGTTCACTTATTTTTAGGAACGCCCGCCATCCTTGAAAATAGGATTCCAATAAATTCAATGCTAGATTACGTTACCTACGAGTGTATACGGACTGCTAGCGGCTTCGATGTCAACGTCAAATGAAGCGGGAATAGATGTGAAGCAGAGCGATGATAATGGAATTTCTGGGAACAACCCTTATGGGGTGTGACGCGGGGTGGATAGGAGCGCGGGGTGAGACGGCTCGGTCTGTCGGTACGGTCCATCCATCACGCAGCGGGGGTGCAATTAGGCCGAAGTAGATGTGCTGACACGAACCATGCCGATGACTCGACGCCGCCATTTGCCAGAAAAGCACCGCAAAGTGCTGCTCTAGCCTAGGCTACTCACCTTGATCGTGTACCGTTGGCAGGCAGACAGGCTATAGAGTTACTTAATTTGTAGATTTCTGTTGTAGCGAAATTGCCCCATGGATATAGCTACCTACTTAAAACGTTCATAAGAAAACAATAAATTCCATTTCCAAGTAAAAAGTTAATTTCTAACATACGGAATCATTATCTTCTACCTTGAAATCCTTTAATAGCTTCCATTTAGCGGGTATCGGTAGAAGCCGATAGCGGTGAGTTTCTACCTTAATTATTATCGGTTCGTTAAGGCTAATTCACATAAAAATCCGACAAAAAAGTTAATGTCCATCCGGGCGAGTGCCGGCGACGACGGAGCAAGGCAAGAGGCTCGGGAGGAAGGGGGAGGGAGAGGGGACAGCGGCAGCGCGGTAGCAGCCTCCGATTATCCGCCGATAACACACAAAAACAACTTTTTGATTTATGAAGAAAGCATGAGAGGCGGCTACTGGGCGCCGCGCCTCACTGCGCTTCATTCGTTTAGTGAAGGAAGGTACACCTACAGGTTCGCATAATCTTACATCAAATCGATATATTTTATGCTTAAAATGTTATTATTATGTAGACTGAATATATCATCAAAATATGATCTCATTTGTCTTCAAACCGGCATTGTGGCTTTAATTTTAGGAGGGTAGTAAGAAGAAACACCTACTTAACCAATCGTTCTCCTAATGTATTTTTTGAAACGAAAGCGGTTTTTATTTCTGGAAAGGTTTCTAGATAATTTCTTGAAATTAAGACCCATCTACCAAAATCTGGAAGAGGTAAAAATATAAAAAGCCTTTATAGCTCTTCCTTAGAGCTCGCCACAAAGTGCGATCTTGTGTCTTTCTAACCCATTTTGCGCCTGCTTATCCAAATTTTTTTAGACGCACTCCTAATTTAAATAAAACTAAGTTTAAAAAATGTGTATAAAACCGGCCATCACTAGTTGTGAATCGACAAGTTCGTCGTCGGTCGTACCGCGGCCAGATTTTGTAACATATGTAAATGAGGCAGGGCGGTCGGAGCTCAAAAGATGCCGCCTCTACCTCTCGCACCCAAGCCTTTTATTAGCTACGCTTAATTTTACATTTATTTTAAATATAAAATCTAAATGAAATATTGCAGATTAAGATTAAAGTACGGGCTTTTCGTGGACAAATTTTTGTGTTAAATTTCATAAGTAGATTTAGAGGTACCTAGTTACAAAGCCTAGTGAATCTTCTATGTCGATTAGTTACTAATATACTTACTCGTATAGGCAGAGAGACCATTCTTCTGAGAGTTATATTTTTAAAGGTTTACAATTTTCAGAGAATGGTTGTTCAAGTGTTACAACTCACTGGTGTAGTTGCATCCTTAGATCCATCCGATTTCTATATTCCGAATTAACATTATGAGTAACCCAATCATGATAATAGATAGCTTTGTCGCTATATCATTTGGAGACGACAAGAATATTACAACTACTTGCTTAGAAATCAATAATATCATCAACGAGACCTCGCCGTCCTACTGCCGTTCACGTTTTTGTTGCCCCCTTGCTGTAATTTGCTCAGCTAATTTGGGTGGCCCGTTTGGCGAGTCTCTATCTGTCATTTTACATGCTTGTTGAACATTGCTACGGCAGGCAGGCGCCATAGTCCCTCTATATCTGTGATTTGGCCTGGCTATGGCTATCGGTCCATAGTTATCATATGTAGTGTTTATAAAGAACAACGCACCATGGTTTGGATGGGTTGGATAGGATATAGGTACTTATGTATCAATCCGATCCGTGGTGGGCTGTTCTTTCCTATATTTTATAGTTAGCTTAGCTGCTAATACCTAGAACCTGGTTTGGTAACCAAACTACATTAAATACTTACTAGTGTTTTGAAGATAGTTTTATTCGATGAACTAGGTATATAGGCAGGTACCTACCTACTTTAAGTACCTAGGTAATCTACTTAACTGAACATGTATGACTATTCAAGCGAAGTTCGTGTTAGATGAATAATCATCTAACACCAACTTCGCTTGAATAGTAATGTGTTTGTGACCATAAGATCACAAACACATATTCGATCACAAACACATATTCGGCTATTTCTTGTTTTGAGATCGAATTCGATGATGAATGAATGATGATGCTAAAATAAGTTGGTACCTACTTAGCTTATCCATCTATTGGAATACCTATAATTCAGGCTAACTATACGGAAAGGCGCCGGGTAGACGGAGAAATGTTTACTCATTCAATTATCTCCCTTCCTTTAGTAAGTATTTAAACAAGGTCTATCAACAAAGTTTTACATCCTACTCAGTCGAATTAACAATACCTAGTCGAAAAGTAACAGACCCTCATTTAGCTTTTTCTTATTGATTAAATCGGATAAGTACCTACTTACTAAGCCGTTAAAAATTGTTAGCGTCGCACTGCGGTTTCATCAGCCTAGGTCCCGATCTATTGGAAATATCGGAATAAAATGTTTATTCCCAAGGATTCAATAAATGTAATAGACATGATTATTATGACGATTAAGTAAATCAAAATCAGTTCATGAGTTCCGGACATTACCTCCAACAAACATTAATCCACATATAAATCCTAACTTTTCCTCCATAGAATATTAGTACTTTTTATTTATGTATAGTTTAGATGTCACCTTTGGAATTGGTATTTAGGTACTACTGGAAAAAGTTAACAATAACTTAGCAAAAATGCAACAATTGCGTATAATGGGCGGGCACGAATGATGCAGATCATGCATGACTCATTCGAACAGCATTTTGGTTGCAGTCGAGCTATTGCGACCCCCTGTCGCTGTAATCAATCATTTGTCTGTAGGTAGGTACGTCTCTCGTTGTCGAGTGACTATAGCCGGAGTAGTCGTTTGGGCGCATATCTAATGGTAAAAGCGTAAAACGATAACCACTCGCAAAATGTTGATAGTTCAAAATGATAAAGGAGCAAAATGGTTAAAGCGCACAATGTTAAAATAGCCTATTCGTAAAGAGCGGTGTTGGTCTAGTGGTAGATACCGCGACTTTCATTCCGAAGGTCGTGGTTTCGAATCCAGGCCGACCGCGCACCAATGTCTTTTTCTTTAAGAAAAATTTAAGTGCGCTATTAACATCGCTCTTACGGTGAAGGAAAACATCGTGAGGAAACCAACATGTCCTAGGATAAACCACGGTCCGAAGGCATGGGATATTCGCCAATGCGGGGTAGGCTCCCGTGGCGTCTTAAGCCCTCTAAGAAATCACGTACAATGGCCCAATTGTGAGGCTAAGTGCGGAAAAGGCTCAGTGAAACTAAACTAGCCTATTCGTAGAAGCGCAGCATGGTAAAAAAAAATAGTCGTATCAAGTCGTAGGTATGGTATATACTAGCTGCGCCCCGCTGTTTCACCCGCGTGATTTCCGATTCCGCGGGAATATCTGGATCAAAGGTATAGTCTATGTTACTCCTCGATAATGTAGCTTTCTATTAGTAAAAGAAGTTTTGAAATCGGCACAGTAGTTTTTGAGTTTATTCATTGTAAACATACACACAAACAGACACAACAATAAAAATCTGTCTTTATAATATTAGTGTCATCATCATCCGAGCGTTGTTCCCGGTTGCATCTCTCTCGAGAGCCCGGGGTCCGCTTTCCTACTTTTACGTCTCCACTTCGCACGATCTTCGACATCCCGTGTAGTGAGGCCATTAGCACGCATATCCGATCTTACAACGTCAAGCCAGCACTTCTTGGGTCTTCCCAATCTGCCGCGGCCGGGCGGAGGCGCCATAGCAAGACATTTGTTTCCCACGTAACTAGCCGGTTTCCGTAGAACGTGGCCGTACCACCGTAAGCGGCATTCTTGCAGTTTGTCTGCAATGTCTCTGACATGAAGGCTGCCCCTGATGCGGGAGTTTCTGACGCGGTATTTTCGCGTCACTCCACACATCCAGCGCAGCATCTTCATCTCCGTGACACGCAGCTCCTGCTTATGTCGCTCAAGCAATGGCCACGCCTCACTACCATACATAAGGACAGGTCTAATGATCGTTTTATAGACCTGTCCCTTCAGTTTAACCGGCATTTTCGGGTCACAGATGACACCAGTTACCTCTCGCCACTTGGCCCAAGCTGCCGAAATGCGGCTGCTGCCCAAGCTGCCCAAGTACTTAAACTGGTCTGTCCGCTCGACCATGTGACCGTCTACGCAGACAGGTGTGGGATCTGTGGTATTGCTAGCCAAGTATTCGGTCTTCGCTACGTTGAGTTGCAAACCGCCGTTCTCAAGTGACTCTTTCCACGCATTTACCCCCTTATCCGAGTCCGCTAGCGCAATATCATCAGCATACATGAGCATCCACGGGGGCTGCTCGTGTGCGTCTCGGATGATTACGGACAGTGCGTCCAGTATTACGCTAAACAGAAACGGACTTAGGACGGATCCTTGGTGGACTCCGACTGTAATGGGCAAAGATTAAGTGTCACCAACAGCAGTTCGCACCACTGAATCGGAATTTCGGTACATGTCCCTGATGGTTTCAATATAAGTTTCAGGCACCCCTTTGGACCGCAGCGCCCACCAGATCATCACGCGAGGAACACAGTCGAAGGCCTTCTGCAAGTCCAGGAACAGAAAATGCAGAGGCGTATTCTTCGATCTGTATTTCTCCATGACGATCCTTAGGGCGAAAACAGGGTCCATGGTACCATGACCGGGGCGGAAACCATACTGCCCCTCCGAGACAGTGCACTCCTGACGGATCCGAGAGTCAACTATACGCTCGTAGAGCTTCATGGTGTGGGACATGACCTTTATACCACGATAACTTCCACACTCCTGCACAGATCCCTTGCCCTTGAACACTGGAGTGATAACACTCAGTCTCCATTGGGCGGGGATTCTGCCGGTCTCGAGTATGCGGTTAAAAAGGTTGGTTAAGATGCCCACACCACGAGAACCCATAGCCTTCCATACTTCGATGGGGACTCCATCGGCGCCGACAGCTTTCCGATTCTTCATGCAGCGAAGAGCCTTGCGCACATCTTCAGGCGTTATCAGTGGCACAAGTCCAGTGTAGACTAGCAGATTCCCGCGGTTTCACCCGCGTAAGTCCCGATACCGTGGGAATATCGGGCAATGAAATCGGTCCAGTAGTTTCGGAGATTACCCTCAATATACATACATACATGTTACCAACGATACCTCTTTATAATATTAGTATAGAATAGATATAAATTTGGTGTAGATAAATATATTAACTGTCGCTCTATGAGTACGTAAACGTACCTAGGTACCTAGGGGAAGGTGGTACAAAACGACCCCTGCAGGTAAAACGATCCCTGATTGTTTTATCGACTTAGCGACGCAATCTAGTAGATTTGATTAAAACAAGTAGTTCCGCAGGCGTTTACAAAGTGGTGCGCAAACTTGTTACGCTGCGCTACATACATGGAATCGCTGACAGCTATCTACCTACCATCGCCACTTCGTAGAAATTCGCCCGGTCAAGAAGCTAAGTCAGCGCAACGTGACTGCGGACGGTCGACCGTGTGACATTGCAACACTTCCTTTGCCACTCTTCATTCTAATATCGAATCGAATTGTCGGTTAATATAATTAGACTGTAATAATTAATTTAAAATAAAGTTTTTATATTTTAAATATTTTTTTATTTGCATCCTCCGGCTGTGGCCTTCGTATCTGGCGCAGTCGGTAGGATTGCCTTAACGTAGAGTCAGTGAATCGTCACCGGCCCACCGCTGGGCAACCCGAACTTACGCGCCGCAGCCAGGAGGAGTATCCAAAAATCGATACACGCAGAGAAACCAATATGTGCATGTAAGTACTTTAGACCACTCTAGAGTTGCTTCCTTTTTATCTAAGTTGTTCCTTTTAATTATCCAAGATTTTCCATCCACGGCAATCTCGGTTTCCTAGGCTAGTTATTAGTAATAGAAATTTAGTAGTCGATTTAAATCGCAATTTAAGTGTTTTATACGAGGAGTTGGACGAGTCTTTAGTAGACCATCCTGCGCCCAAAATGGCTGACGCACTCGTTGATCAAATCCTGAAAGCCCTTAGGCTCGTTCCCGAATTTGACGGGAACTCTTATGTCTTGACTAGATTTATTAACCTATGTGACCAGTTGGTTCGACAGTATATGAATAATGCCGAGGGTTACGAGCTTAGCAATCTAGCTCTTATCAACGGAATTTTAAATAAAATTACAGGACCCGCGTCCCGTACTTTGAACTCTAACGGGATCCCTGAGACCTGGGAAGGCATAAAAAGTGCCCTTATTAATAACTTTGCCGACCAACGGGACGAAACTTCATTGTATAATGATTTGGCCTTACTTACACAAGGGGATTCGACACCCCAAGAGTTTTATGAAAGATGTCAAAATCTTTTTAGCACTGTGATGACGTATGTCAGTCTACATGAAACTGACGAACATAGTAAGGTCTCTAAAAGAGCGTTATATTCAAAATTAACCCTTCAGGCTTACACGCGTGGGTTGCGTGACCCCCTAGGATCACGTATTAGGTGTATGCGACCTAGCAGCATGGAGAAGGCGCTCGAGTTCGTCCACGAAGAGACGAACACCATTTATTTACAGCAGCGCAATGAACAGTTCGGTGAGAAGCCCACGAAGACGCAGCCTACGTCTTCATTGTCTAATCAGCCCAAATTCTCTTTCAGCTTACCGCCGCCTGTAATGTTACCCCCGCGTAATAATAATTTTTCAGCCCCAATTAATATGCCGGGCCCGTCACGCCCATTTGTTCAACAGCCACAGAGGCCAATGCCAGTCTGGAGACCCCAGGCGCCTCAGATGCAGTACCGTGGCCCTACGCGTACTCAACAAATGTTTAGTGCCCCTCCGGCAAACTACAGACCTCAAGGCAATGCCTTTAGAATGCCCCAATTTAATCGCGGATTTCAACCCCCGAATAATAACGCCACCGCACCTCAACCTATGAGCGGTGTCAGTCATTATGTCGCAAAGCCGTTCCCACAGGCACAGGCCCCTCGAGCCTACCACGATTGGTCTAAACAAGGGAATCCACCCCCTTCGAATTATTTTAAGACCCGCGAAGTAAATTTTAGCGAGTTTTGTGAGCCACCATGTTACTACGTTTATGATCCTTATAATGACTGTACTTACGTTGACTATTACTTACCTTGTGACGAATATCAATGTGATACTACATACGAACAACCTATGTATAACTCTGACTACGTACCCGCCATTGTTGAAGAGGTTCCTGATGAGGCTAGCCCCTCTGAAAATCTGAATTTTCAGAAGGACTCGAAATTAGAAAAACTAAAATAGAAATTAACTTACAGACACAAAGACAATTACCATACGTACAGATTGTAAATCCACCCTTAAAATTACTCATAGACACCGGTGCTAACCAGTCTTTTATTAGTCCCGAGGCCGTTCAAAAATTCTATCCAGATATCCCGTGTAATTACGATCCTTTCGAGGTCACTAACATACATGCGACAACTCGAAATGACTACTCAATTACATTGCCCTGTTTTTCGGAATTTAATGAGAACAACGACGTGACTCTTTTCATATATAAGTTTCACGATTATTTTGACGGTTTGATTGGTTACGATCTTTTAGAAAAATTAGAATCCAGTATCGATTTAAAGAATAAAGTTTTAATCACCAGACAGTCCACTGTTCCTTTACGTATGTATGATTCGCGTAATTGTAATTTGTACGAGGAAATTATACCTGCAAATACTTCAAAATTAATTCGAATTCCAATTAACTTCCACGATAGCGAGGTATTAGTTTCAAAGCAGTATATTTCAAATTGTATAATTCAGGACTGTGTAACGAAAGTAAAAAGTAATCGCGGTATAGTAGAGATTACAAATCCAACTCGGTATGATGTAGTTTTCTCTATGGACCAACCAGTCAGCGCTGAGCTATTCAATATCCAGTGCACGCGCACCGAACAACTATCTGACCGCGTTGAGAAAGTACTATCACGTTTGCGAACCGACCATTTGAACTCTGAAGAGCGTTGTAATTTACAGTCACTTTGTGCCGAATACGCTGATGTCTTTTATATCGACGGTGAACCTCTAACTTTCACCAACAAAATTAAGCATAGCATTCGAACAACTGATGAAGTACCTGTCTACACTAAAAGCTATCGCTACCCTTTCGTTCATAGACAGGAAGTTCAAGATCAAATTTCGAAAATGTTAGAGCAAAGTATAATTCGCCCTTCGCAATCAGCATGGAGCTCCCCCATCTGGGTCGTTCCTAAAAAAGCAGACGCCTCGGGCAAAGTAAAGTGGCGTATCGTTATAGACTTTCGTAAGTTGAACGAAAAAACCATCGACGACAAGTATCCTATCCCGAATATCGCGGATGTCCTTGACAAATTAGGAAACTGTCAATATTTTACCACCCTCGACCTGGCCAGCGGATTCTATCAGGTGGAAATGAACCCTGAGGATATTCCTAAAACCGCTTTTAACGTTGAACATGGACACTTTGAATTTTTACGGATGCCCATGGGACTTAAAAACTCTCCGTCCACTTTTCAACGAGTTATGGACAATGTCCTTAGAGATCTTCAAAACGTTATATGTCTTGTATATCTTGATGACATCATCGTTTTTAGCACATCCCTTCAGGAACATATAGTTAATTTAGAGAAAGTTCTCAAACGGTTACGAGAATCTAACTTCAAGGTTCAAATGGATAAGTCGGAATTTTTGAAATTAGAAACAGCCTATCTAGGTCACATTATAAGCAAGGACGGGATAAAACCTAACCCGGATAAAATCGCTGCTATTCAAAAATTCCCACTTCCTAAAAATACGACCGAAATCAAACGGTTCTTAGGTTTACTAGGATATTACCGTAAGTTTATTCCCGATTTCGCACGTATCGTAAAACCAATGACGCAATGTTTAAAGAAGGGTGCTAAAATTACATACAATGACGCTAGGTACATTGACTGCTTCGAGAAGTGCAAGACATTACTGACTAATGACCCAGTTTTACAGTATCCCGACTTTGAGAAGGAATTCATTCTCACGACTGACGCTTCTAACTATGCCATTGGAGCTATCCTTTCTCAGGGTACTATAGGCAGTGACAAACCTATAGCGTACGCATCCAGGACCCTAAATTCTAGCAAAACCAACTATAGCACTATTGAAAAGGAACTTTTGGCTATAGTGTGGGCTACAAAATACTTCCGCCCCTATTTGTTCGGTAGAAAATTCAAAATAGTAACCGATCATAAACCCTTGCAGTGGGTAATGAACCTTAAAGAACCCCCCGGTTCAAGGTTAACGCGTTGGAGACTTAAGCTTAGTGAATACAACTTCACTACAGTATATAAGCAAGGCAAAAACAACACAAATGCCGACGCCTTATCTCGAATTGAGATTAACAACGAGGATATAAGCTCTGTTGCGGTTAATCCCTCTGAAAAACCTCCCTCGCTACAAGGCTCTAGTACTCAAACAGCTCACACGAGTGTTGAGGGCGGTATCTTGGAAGTTCCAATATCAGAGGAGCCCTTAAATAGATTCAATAGGCAAATATGTCTCGTAGTTGTAGGTGACATAAAGAAACGACCGACTGTAACCAAACCCTTCGACACCCATACTAGGACGACTATCCAACTATCTGACTCTAACCTTGAAGACGACGTTGTGAATGCAATTAAAGAATTTGTAGGCCCTAAAGTTAAAACCGGTATGATAATACATCCACGTTTAGCTATGTATAAAATCATCCCCATTATCCAAAATAAGTTCAAAAGCTCCGCTATTAACTTAGTACTCACTACAACTGAGTTAGAAAACGTAAAAGAATATCTACGCCAACAAGAAATTATTCAAAAATATCATGAGGGCAAAACAAATCACCGTGGCATTACAGAATCTTTCACGGCATTATCATCTAAGTATTACTGGCCAAAAATGAGAGAACACGTGACAAAGTATATAAACGAGTGTACAATCTGTGGTCAAGCCAAATACGATCGTAATCCCATCAAGCAAAGGTACAATATAGTCCCACCACCTACTAAGCCTTTCGAGATCGTTCATATTGATCTCTTTACAGTCGAAACCGAAAAGTACCTTACACTCGTAGATGCTTTTTCGAAATATGCTCAAGCATATTATCTCCGAGATGGCACAGCTCTAAGTGTGATCCAAGCCTTTTTAATTTTCTGTACCCATCATGGTGTTCCCTTGACTATAATAAGCGACCAAGGACCTGAATTCACTAATCAATTATTTTCCGAATTCACAAGACTACATAAGATCCAGCACCATAAGATTTTAGCCCACGCACCTAATTCGAACGGAATAGTAGAACGTTTTCATTCGACTATTTTGGAACATCTTAGAATACTAAAATTAGAGAGACGAGGTGAACCAGCAGTTAATCTTATGCCCTACGCAGTCCTAGCATACAACAGTTCCATTCACAGCTTCACAAAATGTAGACCTATAGACTTAATCACAGGACATTTCGACCCACGTGACCCTATTGACATTGACTTAACTGAACACTTACTGCAACAATACTTACAAGACCATAAAAAGCGAATGACTCAAGTATTTGACATTATAAACGAAAGCTCTTTACATGACAGGACTATGTTGACTGAAAGCAGGAATAAAGACCGCGAACCCGAAAGGGAATACGAGCCCAATCAACAAGTGTTCGTACGTAACCCTATGGCTAGTCGACAAAAACTAGCCCCTAGATTTACTCAAGATACAG
Organism: Idaea biselata; assembly: GCA_958496205.1. Taxonomy (NCBI): domain Eukaryota; kingdom Metazoa; phylum Arthropoda; class Insecta; order Lepidoptera; family Geometridae; genus Idaea; species Idaea biselata. Next base: position 25,032,383 of record OY292396.1, on the reverse strand, counting down.
TTCTAGCTGACTTACCTGTACACATATATACTAAAAAGAAGCGTGGTCCTGTAGCTAAAGCGCGACTAAAACAAGGACCTAAGAATCCTACTTTGTTGCAGGATACTTCTATTGACCCTACTACTTCAACTGACCCGAGGGCAAGATGTAACGATTGAGACACTGGACGATGGACCTGGACTATTACCATTCAAATTAGGATCCACGAAAATCGTATCCCACTACCATTCCTTTCTTAATTACGTAGACTTGAGTAATATTGACTCTCAGATAGAGACAGTAAAATCGCAATTAACTGACCTTAAGTTTAACTTACAAAATAAAACTTTAACTTTGTACGATCCTCACATAAATCATCTCAGTGTTAAACTCGATTCTATTTCCGATCAATTACGTACGTTTGAGCCAAATCGTAATAAGAGAGGTCTCGTTGACGGACTTGGTTCTATTATCAAAAGTATTTCTGGCAATTTAGATTACACCGATGCTGTAAAATATAATAACGCCCTAAAGGTACTCCAGGATAACGGAAACAAGTTAGAGTTTGAATTGAATAATCAAATCAGTTTGAATAAATATTGGGTTTCAAACAATTCTAAAATTTTAAACAGTCTAGTAGACAATCAAGGTAAAATTAATAACATCCTTAACGATATTTTAAAAAGCGATAGTAAGAAAGAATCGGACTTGACAAAATATGCCCATATGGCACAACATTTACTAATCCTAGGAGATAATATTGAGGATCTGTCGGAGGAATTATATAAATTAGAATATGATTTAGCCTTCATACGTGCATCGAGCACACCTCATTCTATCGTTAGTTTAAGTGAACTTAAAAATATAACTATTAGGTTAAAAAGTTTATACTCTAAGAACGAAATATTGGATTTCGATTCCAGAGACCTATATGATATAATAAAGTTAGGTTATTTTTATTTGAATAAGACAATAATAATAGTAATAAAGGTACCGATTGCCTATCCTAAAATCTATAACCTATATAAGTTACCCGTAGTGTCATTTGCACCATTGACCAGCACCATTAATTGGGCAAACGACACTGTCATGTACCGTTTACACCATCGATGGGGCAAATGGTGCAAATGACACTATTAAAAATATATTTATTTTGCCTCAAGGCTTTCCTCGAGCTATCGCTCTGTTTAATGGCCATCCGCCCCGCCCCGAGACCCTCAGGGAAGAGATATTTTTATTTTTATTTTTTTTTACAGAATTTTTCTCCCCATGAACAAATACTGTATCCCCTAAAACTTTACTAATGATAATGGAAGAATGAATCGCTTATTATTAATATAAAGTATTTTTATTACTTATTAATAACAAAGAATCAATGACAGCTAATCAATGACAAATAATGCTTAATTATTGTATCTTAATTTTTCCAAGAATAGTGGAATATCTATTTCACTATTAATTAATTGCATCTGTACGTAGTGTATATAATTATTCCGATCCCTAACCTCCTTTGATCGCTTTTTGTACGGGTCTTGTGTAAGAGCATTCACTGCATGAAATGCAGCGTCCTCCTTAAGCACTTTTAAGCAGTGACTCACTGTCGCGGGTCTTCTTTTAAAGCAGTTATTAATATGTCCATTCCATCCTTCGCATACATTATTTGTTCTATGCCTCTCACCAAAACAACACCAGATTTTTTTTTCGGCATCCAAAATCTAGCCACATAATTAATAAATTGCTGCAAATTTTTATTACTTCCGTTAGCATCACTCTCTGCTATGATGTATCTGAATCCATCTTCAATTTTTGATTCTGGCAGAAGAGGTAAGATGGTGCAAAGAGAAACAATTTTTGTAGCGTTAGTCTTTTTTAAATTGACACTTTTAGCTTTTCTCCGCAATTGGTTTTGAAAATGGTAAAAACAACCGTGATTTTCAACCATAGGAAACACTACTTTGGCTGCACTAATGAAAGATTGTTCAAAATCAGATATAATTTTCGAAGGACCCCATTCTGGGATTTGAGATTTGATGAGATTCATCATGAGAATATATGTTTCTTTTTTTTATTGGTCAAAAGCACATATACAACAGGGACAACAAAGTTTTTGTCATCAGTGCTTCCTAAGTCACAGAAAAATACGTAGAGCTGAGTAAATGGCTTCGGACATTTCTTGAAAGTGCCGTCGCAAAAAAAGATTTTACCAATTTTCAGCAGTTCTCTTGCTTCTTCCGATGCAAAGACTAAAATTCTTTCGTCTTCATGACTATAATCAGCTAAACAAAAATCCTTATGGTCAAGAGGAATTTCAAGTTCTGTAACATCTTTATAGGCCATTTTTTTAACAGCATTAATTTTTCTTATTCTTCTGTATGCCACAGATTTGAATTTTTCATAAGATGGTATTTTTTGAACAATGTCAAGTCCTTTATTTTTGATTGAGGCTACAGTCTTTTTATAAACGGCTGGAACTGTTTCTTCTGAAGTAGTAGCCTTTTCTATGAAGGACCCTATTATTTCACAAACCGTGTTTTTATTTTCATCTGGCTTGCTTGGCATCAGAATGCTTAATTTTTTTAACCACCTTTGATTCCTCCTAAAAAAGAAACAAAACATAAGATACGAATTTTAAAAATATTTATACTATATATATACTTATACACAATATACAGCTAAATAAATGGAAAAATAAATAAGAATTTGATGCTAGTGGCACTGCGGGCAAAAAGACAGTTACACATACCTGTGATATAGTAATCGTCCCCTTACATTTTGTTTTCTTGTAATAGCGGCACCTCCATACACTGTTTAAATTTTTATACTTTGTGTGAAAATGGTATTGATACCCATTGTGTAATAAAAGTCGGCCCCGGCTCTGTTTCAGAAAAATTAAATCGGATTCGCACATTTTTCTGCTTTTTATGACAATCAAATCATATGAACGACACAAGAAACAAATGCAATGAATGTCAGTCATTAGAATGAATTTTCAAATAATTTCTAACACTTCAAGAAAGGAGGGAGGATATATTAATATACTTATATTGTTCAAGTGCTTTTAACTCTCTAAAGTAGTTGAAAACTTGACTCTGTTATTAAAATAAATATAAGTGCCAATTGCCAATTGCACCATTGGATATGTTTGCCCCATCAATAATGGTAGCAATGGAGCAATGGTGCAAACGGTACATCATAGTATCATTTGCACCATCAATGGTGCTGGTCAATGGTGCAAATGACACTACGGGATAAGTTATCCTTAATACCAAATAGACACCGTAAAATCCTAATACCTACCCTACCTTATATAGCAACTTCTGAAGCTGGCTCTATGTACATGGAGACAGAATGTCCGAAGGTAAATTCCTGGTTTCTCTGTGAAGCAAAGAACAACTACAAAACTCAAGAAGATCCTGACTGTATCCAGCGGTTGATCATCAAACAGGAACTCGATCCATCCTGCAAACTGACTCCAGTCACTTTGAGAAAAGAAGCTGTCGAACAACTAGACGACAAGCATTACACGATGAACTTTCCGAACCCAACCAGAGTCAAGATCACCTGCGGACAAGAACAATATCGGACGCTAGAAGGAAGTTTCCTGATTACCATCCCGCTCAGCTGCTGCGTCAAGACGCCGGAATTCACCACCTGCAACATAAATGATCGAATTAAGGGACATGTTATCAAGATTATGGAAATGCCTCAGTATGACGAGTCGAGGCACGAGGAAGATCCATCTGTCATTCTGAACTCTATCAATTTGGAAAATCTGCACGAGATAAACTCAAAAATAGCTGCACAACACCCTGTCAAAATTCAACAGATCGGCGATCAATCTATCTACCACACTACAATACCTTTTTACATAATAATGTTAAGTACAAGTGCACTCAGTATCGCACTGATGTACCGACGACTACGTTATAAACGCTTAGAAAATAAGAAGACAAATGAAAGGAAAAATAACATCGCTGATGATCCCGAGGAAATAGATGCCGCTCCTGCTCCAGCCCCAGTGCTCAGAAACATCAGACCTGAGCAAATTAAAGTCAACCTTGGAGACATCTCAGCAACTCTTTCGAACAAAAATCTCAAGTAGTTGCTGATCTGAGGGGGGAGGTGTTACGCTGCGCTACATACATGGAATCGCTGACAGCTATCTACCTACCATCGCCACTTCGTAGAAATTCGCCCGGTCAAGAAGCTAAGTCAGCGCAACGTGACTGCGGACGGTCGACCGTGTGACATTGCAACACTTCCTTTGCCACTCTTCATTCTAATATCGAATCGAATTGTCGGTTAATATAATTAGACTGTAATAATTAATTTAAAATAAAGTTTTTATATTTTAAATATTTTTTTATTTGCATCCTCCGGCTGTGGCCTTCGTATCTAACTGTCATGTCGGTGTGAGTGTTTACGACATTTTTTTCACAAAAAAACTAAAATCAAGCTGTCTAATCTAAAGTAAGCACAGATCTGATATTATATAACTTTAGTCCTAGTATATATCATTTGATATGAGCATTTACAGCAGTTTTAGGTGTCGTCTAACAATTTAATCCGCCATAATATTTTGTTGTCGTAATTGAAACCATTTGTGAATGTTAAGAATTTTTAGGCTAAGTTGCCGTTTGAGGCAAAATGAGGATCATTTTACCCACTGTTGACGTTTATATATTATTAGGCAATATTGCCATATTGGCAAACATAAAATTCTAAATTCTATTATTTATCTTACTACCAATTTGTGTTCATAATTATCACTCTTCATAATTTAATTTTTCATACTTTTTTTTTAATTTAAAGACATTTTTAGGTATTAATCGCGTGGTGTTTATTACTTTTAGCATTGTTTCAACGCTCAACGTTTCGAGACTTTACAGGTCCCTTCTTCAGGATTGACTGAAAAATTCAAACTCTTTAATTCCAATACAACATTGCGAAAACAGAAGATAATTCTATACTCTTTTTATTCATTTATTTTTATTACTACCAACGGAGCTCATGACAGTTAGTGATCATATTTTTTTATTAATACTGTTTATTTCAGATATTTTTTCTTCATAACATTCAATAATCATATTGATTTCATTAATAATGTTGTACCTACATCACGCTTTTTTTTTAAATTATAGTATTAGGCGCTTTGGCGACCGCAGCCGCGGCACGCTCGCTTCGCTTGCTTCCCAAAGTGCTGCGTGTAATTATGTTCCAACATTAACCTAACCAATCCTAGTCCGTGTGCGCCGTATATATTTTTCGAAGTTCGAGTAAAACGCTTGTTAAGATATTATTAGTATATAGTAGGTGAATTCTCCGGTATTTATGTCAAACATTTTAGAAGACTTATTTTTTCATGTTACTGTCATGTTGTCACAATTATTCTGTTGTATGGCAGTTAGTCATTGATCACGAAGAGGTATATAAATAGTACCTGATGTCATCAAATGTTTCATTTTTACATTTTTGTCTCAATTAAATCAACTGGGTAAAACGATCCCCTGGGATCATTTTGCCCCTATTCCGGGGATCGTTTTGTACACCGGGGTGTACAAAATGATCCTTTACTAGATGTTCACAACAAACGGAATAGGATGAAAATTTATTGAGATAATTGAATAGAAATCTCACTAATTTGTAGGACTATAAACTAGTTAACAACATAAATTTTACGAAATTATTGATTAACACTATTTCACAGCAGTTTTCCCTTAGGGGGATCATTTTGTACCACCTTCCCCTATATGTTAATTTGAGACTACTATATCTTTCAAATAAAAAATGAATAATTAAAAACAGTTCTTATATGGTGGAGATATTAGCCCCCTCTTTGGCAATACCTATATCTACCCCACTAATCAAAAATGCCCCACAAAAAAAAAAAAATTAGCTATAGGTATTCATAGAATCTGTAGGTACCTATGCCAAGTTTCATCAAGATCGGTTGAGGAAAAAGACTTGTAGAGAAATGTTTTAGTAAGTTTAAAATATATATTGTTGTTATAGTGGCAACAGATCTTTCGTAACTTAGACATCTTCGTCGATCGTCACTTCAAGACTGGCGAGTGACGATACCTATCTAATACCTACCCGGCGAGTAGTAAAGTTTTTGAAAGCATTTTTTCAAAAAGCAGTATTTCCTAAGTTTGGATTACTTAACACTAAGAATAATATTTACCTACATGTTTGGAATGTGTCATCTTATATTGTAATAATTTCCATATATTACGGGAAGTTACAAGCCGAGTTGAACTGCAAAGTTCGCCGGTAAATGTCACTACGAGGCCTTACACGCAAGAACACGAGGAGGTGCTTTCTTAATTTCGACCTGGCTCGAGGGCTGGCCGTGGCGAAGCGGTCAAACGCGTTGGTTCGAATCCCGCCGAGTACTAAAGTTTTTGAAAGCATTTTTTTCAAAAAAGCAGTTTAAAATCGTTTGAAAGAGGAAAGATTTGTTCGGAACGCATTTTTAAATGCTCTCGAAACTTCTGGCTAGACGCAATTTAAAAATTATTTCACTAATAGAAAGCTACATTATCTTATCGAAGAGTAACATAGGCTACTTTTGATCCCGATATTCCCACGGGATCGGGTGGAACCGCGGAACGCAGCTAGTGGATTATAAAATAACTTCAGATGAGGCTGTATAAATGGAAAACTTTTTGCGTGAACCATTAATCCATTGACATTGACAACCGCAACTTCCTATGGTTTGGATTGGTGTCAACGTCAAATAAAATTGACCTAATGTTACCATATTGCAGACTAACAAACGGTATTAACAAAAATATAATATTATTCCTATCAAAGAAGACCGTTCAAAATGGACCAGCTATGTTCCACAGATATCATATTCGGTACTTCAATCAATTTGTTACACGAACTTATTTCACCAGATGTCGTTACTTGTCTCGAATATCCATAAATCTGAATTTGTAAAATCAATAAATGGGTACAGAATTCCACGTATCGCTCCAGAATTTATAAAGAAAATAATTTAGATTCTTCGCGATGCAACATCGCGGTTTTCGCGATGTTGTATTGAAATTAAAGACATTTTTCGGTTTGAATCGCGTGGTTTTTATTACTTTTAGCATTGTTACACCAATATTTGATAGATTGATAGATATACCAATCTATCTATCCTGAAGAAGAGACCTAGAAAGGTCTCGAAACGTTGAGCGTTGTAACAATGCTAAAAGTATTAAAAACCACGCGATTCAAACCGAAAAATGTCTTTAATTTCAAGAAAATAATAATTTTAACTAATAAGATTTATTGACCGCAAGATGACTTGACTAACTGCCATATTATTGGTATACCAATTCAGATTTATGAATAATCAAGACAAGTAACGACATCTTGTGGTGTTTTGTGTTAACACTTGACTCCCAAATGTGAAACTTCAACATCCAATATCTTTTAACTTATCAAGAGTAGGACGAAAATACTAACACCATGGCTTTAGTTCGCATAAATCAATTGAATAATCCATGTCTCGTCATGTCAGGTCTTCTTGCGATGGCACATAAAATAAAATAATGGTACCTCTAACCCCCAGGTAAAATCCTTAAGGAAAAACGCCGATCTTCTTACAGAAATCTTCAGCATTTTATTATAAAACAAGTGTTTATGTACACACAGAGGAGCTTGGGGCTTGTTTGTATGGTATCTACAATCTAAAGTTCAAAATACACAGGCGACAGTGACACTACACCAGCACACAGTAAAAAGAAATTCTCCCATGTGTGCTGTAGGTGTAGGTGTGGGTTCCATAGTTAAAATTGCAGTGTCAGTGTCACCCCTTTATTTTATGACACTCACTGGCTCGTTACTTAGAACAACCCACACCCTCAGCCAGCCCTCAGCACAAGACAATCTAGCATGTTGCTGTAGGTGTGGTCTGTTTTAGGGTGAAGTCTATGAAGTGTCAGTGATATCGATCGTGTAGTTTGAGCTAACGATACATAATATTATAAGGGCCCTATAACACACCTTTAGATATATCTTACAGTTATATACGCATTAGATAAATCTTGTACTTGTGTAGGCAAAACTAAGAACTGTACAGTTCAACTGACGATCTAATCGAAATCGCATTAAATGAAACTGGGCCGATCAGTTTTTGCCACAGTTTACCTAGTACATATAAAATTAAATCTAAACGTGTGATAGTAGATATTTGTAACTTTTTAAACATGATGGTGGTGGTAACATTGTCGATTGATTGTCGATGTCAATGTCAAATTGTCAACAAGATTAACGTGGTCTTTTTAGGTTAGAATTAAATTCTAATTGTGGTTTTTGTCGGCAAACATGGGAAAAGTACGAAAATCTAAACCTAATCGTGCAAATCGAAGTGACCCCGTTGAAAATGAAGCGCTCGAAGAAGAAATTCCAGCCGATAGTAAAGAAACGGCTATTCAAACAATCTTGGATCAGTTACAAGTTAGTTTCGCAGATATTTAGTACAAACGAAAACTATACAACAGTCCGGTCTCCATGTGAACGACTTTAGGTTTCAGCCTGAACGTATCACGAGCTTGCTGCGTTACGAGATCCCTAATGTGACTATTTCTAATACTAACGGAACTGGGCATAACATGTGAAATTGATTCATAGTAAGCAGTACGTAATGCATGACATTGCGTTGCTTTATTATTTTATGGAACCCTTCTAATCTAAATCCCTCGACAATTATGTGATGACAACTTATAATATATTTCAGGCAGCAAATGTAGAAGAAAAGTATTGTGGTCTTCAAACACTGGCCCTTTTAATTGAGGCTCCGGAAAATGTAGATGCTATACTTGAAAAGGATGTAGTCAAAGTAGCCTCACCATTATTGCTAGATCAGGCTAGCTCTGTGCGTAATGCTGCTGCTGGTACCCTGAGGAACCTGTCTACTGTGAAGATGGAAGCATGTGAAGCTATGATGGAACAGGATGTCATGACCCCACTCACTTGTTACTTTCATCAGGTATGTACCTACTTATTTTTAGAAAGACTTGTATCTTGATGACCATGATGTGATTTAGGTTAATTTCATGGTGTGATTTGGGTACTTGAAGTTTTAAAAATGTTTTGTGCCTACTGTGTTACTTATTTATTAAAAGTAAGCTGTTTTGTATTTATTTGCTTCAAACTAGCATTTAAAATAAGTAGGTACCTACCTAATTTTAATGGCGATTTTTTGTAATCCTTCAGCATACAGAAAATTGGGCTCCAGATCCGAAATGTAAATCAAATACAGAAGATATTGATACCTTTATACAATGTGTAAATTTATTACTGAATCTCTGTGAGAGTTCTGGTAAGTGATTCCTTTACCAAGAAAATGTATAGAAACATTAACCTAGTTACAGCTACTGGCCTTTATAATGTTGCCGACACTCCTCATATATTTATACTAGCAGCTTCCCGCGGTTTCACCCGCATAAGTCCCGATCCCGTGGGAATATAGGGATCAAAAGTAGCCTATAGCCTTCCTCAATAAATGGACTATCCAACGCTGAATGAATTTTTTAAATCGGACCAGTGGTTCCTGAGATTAGCGCGTTCAAACAAACAAACAAACTTTTCCGCTTTATAATAGTAATAGATAAATCCAGGCATAGCGACCACAGGTCAAAGGACACATCCCTGTATCTGAGTTAATAAGTAACTGTTTCATTTGTTAATCTGTACTATTGAAATTCCAGAATTGGCTGTAAAATATTTGGGACAGACAAAAATATTGGACATCTTACCCAGATACCTCGATCTTTCACTATTTGGCAATGAAATAGTCACAGCAGTATTGCAATGTCTCTTTGTAGTTATCGAGGATAATCTAACAGCTATGCAAAAGATTAAGTCTAATTCTGAACAGCCACTCCAGGCGCTTTTGTCAATGGATGGGAGTGACCCATCTGTACTTTTACTAAAAACATTATCGGCTGGTGTTATCATAAATACTTGTGGAGGCAATATTGCGTCACTACCCATGGATGTTATCAACCAGATCATGACCATACTTGCAAATACTCTTGCCATTGACCACAGACTTGCTTGCAATCAGCTCTCTAGCAACATTCCTCTGCAAAATGCTGCTGGAAACATTGTACCTTTGCAAGGGAAAGATGCACAGGTTTTGCAGAATCAAATAAAGTCAGTCTCACAAATGTTGGATGCACAGCAATGTTCAGTCGAAATTGTTGCTAATATATGCTCTTATTATGACGGTAAGTGGCCTATATTTATTAGAAGTTTTAGTAAATTTAGGTTTTTAGCCTTGATTTCCACCTGAGTATCAATACCTCTGGGCCACAAGAGCTTTAACCCCAGCAGCAACATAAGGCAGTATTTCTAACTTTTTCCAGATAATGACGGTGATGACAACATGCAAGGAAATGATTCCTCGGAGAATGAAGAAATAGATGATGAAATCAATCAATGTGGTGACGAAACTGTGTTAGCAGAAGACAGACTACCTACTGAAGTTTTAGAAGCATTGGTGGCACTAGAAATCTTTGTCAAAGTATGGGCAAGGACACACACACCTGCACAGAATGTAATGTTAATATTGAAAGAATATGATGAATCACAAATGCTGTTTAAAAAGTAAGTAAGAGGATCAAAATGTAACAAATAAAATTATAACATAATTTTTTTAATAGATCTGATCAGAAATTGGTCCACTGCCATATTCCATATCTTTTAGGTTAGGTACTAAGCTAGATCAACCATTTTGTCACTTATTATCTAATGAGATAGTGTTCAAAAATTAATAAATAAGTATAATATAAAGAAATAAATTCTGTAACTATCACACACTGTTAGTTGTTTTACTAAGCTTGTGTTCGGTAACTAGACAACGGATATAATATAAATTTTGCTTTTGTAAATACATACATCCCAGACCAGAAACAGATATTTATTTTTAAGCTTAAATACTTGCTCCCAGCGGACATTGAAACCACAACCTCCTGCATTGCAGTTGTGCGTTCGCTAGACGCGCCAAAGAGGTGGATTATGTAATTTATTCCACTCAAATTTGTTTCAGAATCCACAATTTACAAACACGTGCACTTTTATGTGTCAACAATATGATATCAGCATTGCCAATAGAAAATCTTGGAGGCGTAGATGAAGTTTATAAACTCTGGGTAGAAGCTGGCAAGTTAGTTTTCAAACAGAGCTCTGAAAACGCGAATTTGCTGGAGTCTGCCACAGCGGTAATGAGGGCTGCTTTAGACAAGATCAAGTTTAGAGAAAACGGGAACACAAGTGATTGTAGTTTATTTAGCAATCTCGCGTTATCAGATATTGAGGTAATTGAAATATCATTTATTCATTTTCATTTTAAAATGTTACAGATGCCACTTGACTAGGAGTTTTGTATGCCTCCACATTACGCAATTTTAGGCCTAAGTGACCATGCTTCATCTTAAACCGCTTCATTCCCTAACATCAGGTGAGATAGTGGTCAAGTCTGTCTATGAATATTATGTACATGAATACTGAATAACTGTGATTCTCACTTACTAAGGTATCACAATATTTCATAGAATTTTTTATTTAAAAATGCAAATGATGTAAATTTTGTGGTCAAATGGGTAAGTAAAAGGACCCATTTGACCTCCCCTTTTCCCCTCCCCTTTTTCTCTATTTTATGTGAATAAAGAATTATGATAATGATTATGATTAAAGGGGGTGTTACACATAAGACCAGGATACCAGGAGCCACGAATTCGAACTTCTTTGAAGGTGCTACATTAAAATTTTAATGCTTAGAAATCAACAATGTTGCCTTAATCCAAATATTAATTTTCCAGATAATGTTAACTGGAATCAAGGAATGTCAAGTGCCAGAGATTAGATCGAATCTTATCCGCATGACGGGCATCTTAGCCCTGCTTTTAGTCAACAACTTAAACGAACAAACATCCAATGTCATTTGCACGATAACGGACTTCATACTCGACCAGGCACATAAAGAGAATGATGTATGGGTATTGGCAGAAGCGATAGATACACTCGTAGATCTGTACTCTGAAGACGAGACGGATGTGCTTGCAGCTAAAGTGAAGTTGGTTGACAAATTGACCGTTTTACAGCCCATTTTGAAGAATAAGGTAGGTATCTCGCTGATTTTTATACAATTAGTTTGCTTACTGGCGACTCACTCTTACTTACTTAATTTTTAGACGAATTTTTCACAATGATAGTTAAAAATTGCATCAAACAAAACCCATTGCATAGAATAGGAGTTAGTTGTTGTTACGCAGACAGGTTTATACTTTACATTATTTATTATACTAATTATTTCGTATAATAAATAATGCTTGACATTACTGACAGGCTTCTAAAGCCAAACAGACTCGTCCTTGTTCCGTTATGTTGGCCGGTGCAGCCACTTAAGAAAATTGGTCAGAACTTGTTATACTGCCTTTCCTACCTTCACCAATGTATGAATAACATGTCACAAATTAACAAGTATTTTTTTAGATGACCTGCTACATTTTCAACTTATTTTCACTGCTGTCTGGTGTTATTTTTTATGAGGTAATTGGGCCTGGGATTTGAGATTAACTTAGTGACTTATTGTTCGTTTTTTTGTTAACAGGCAAGACAACAGAAGAAATTGCCGAAAGAATACAAAGTACTGGTTAGTACAGCTGTCTCTAATTTACCTAGATTTATTAAGTACAAAAGGGATAGAGTAATCAAGTTATAAATAAGTGATGAACTATTGTTGCACTAGGTATAACGTTTATATATAATATTATTTAAAAATATACCATTTTATTTTACCATCTTGGTCTTTCATTTAGGGGAAATTCATACCAGCAGCGCAAAGCTCAAAGGGTAGTTCTTCTAAGGTCAAGTCACATCAGATATGTGGCATGCGCTGCGTTGCGTGACTCAGACATAGTTTATCTGTCGTACATCTGTCATGCATCTTACATTGTATTAAACTGACGCGTGTATACACGTCACGCATCTGCTATCTGTTGTAAGGTTAAAGGTTTCGCAGAGACCAAGCAGTTAACCGCCACCGCGCGGATAGAACACAAAGGTTTGCTAGTCTCCCTCAGATCCCTTAGTCGCCTTTTCGCACCCACGAAAAGTGATGGGGCAACCATATTCGATGCCGGGGATGCACGATTATTAGTTTCATAATAATTCATACGAGACTTCCTCGCGATGCGGAGGTGCGAGCGGATTTCCTCGCGATGTTTTCTTTCCCCGTAAGAGCGATGTTAATAGCGCACATATTTTTTCTTAAGGAAAAGTACAAGGGTACGAGGCGGCTGGGATCTGCACCCGAAACGCAAAACTTGTCTATAGAAAGTTGAAACTTAGGAAGGGGCGCTCATGATGAGCGTAAATAGCCTAACTTGTATAATACAAGTTAGACGGTTACGTACGTATGATAGTCACGTTGTTATACGAAAGAAGTCACACTAGGCTCTATAATGTATGTATGGGTAGCATCTCTTTTTCAATTTCATACAATGTAAGCGAAATGATATTATAATATAAGCCACGCACGCCACGCATCCGGTGTGACAGTGTCAGTGGTAGAGTTTTCAGGTCGCCCCAAGGCCTCCTGAAAACTGCTATCAGAGATAACAACGGGGACCAACTGCTTAAAGTGCCTTCCGAAGTACGTATGATACATCCCTTAGTCGCTATTTGGGTATAGGTCATCAAAAATACAAAAATAACATTAATAAAAAATAATTTATTGAACAACTATGAGTTATCTAATATTTTAGTAAGTATTATAGGATGATCTATGACTTGTAAATATGGACAAAGTTTTGTTAATACAGCAGCTAAAACTGAATACAAACACACAATATTTTACAAAATATGTAACTTCTAATTTCTCTTTATAATTAAATATTCATGAAATATATTTATAAATATGTAATATTATTTAATATATTAATTATTATGCATTAATTTTTTAAGGTATCACATTTCAAATATTTATCTAAGTGGTTCGTCATTTATTCTTTAGGAATATGGCGTTTACTACCTCCGAAAAGTAATTTAAAGGAAACTTTATATGTATAAAATAATGGATTTATAAAGTCCTGTCAGATTCAAGCCGAAAGGCGTGCGTCGGATCGTATTTTACATTTGCTGAAAGAAATTGAACCATCCGTAAAGTAGCTCCTTCCTTGTATTTTTAGGTCGCTATATAATATGTAACGTGTAATGTAACGTTTAAGCAGCTGTCGCGGCATCTGAGCGCAGCTGGTAAGCTTTTAATTGCATGCAAATAAGGGTATCTTGAAAAAAAACTAAGGTGGAAGGCACCGATGAAATAACCAACAGATATAGCATGTCTTCAATATCCCGTCGAACGGACTCCACCAAATTTGGAAGTAGGGCCGGGTAGCGGGGGGCGTAACTACAGCGGTCATAGTGATGGTAATATATAATAACTAAATATCGATACCGATATATTTTATCGATGTTTTGTGTTATAAAATTATTGAAAAAAGAAAAATGATTTTGTTTTACGGACAGTCAAATAAATAATTAACCACTGAACCGACTTATATAAATTATCTATGGGCCCAACTTGGCCTCACTGTCTTCAAGTAATCCGCGAATAAATATACGCAAGAAATTCATTCCCTTTCTTTTTTATGTCACTTAAAATACTTTTTTGTGCAAACTACACATAAAACAACTACTAAATAGTCCGAACAAAGCCTAAACATTTGGTTTGGATAGGTGAGCCGGTTCTTGAGTTATAATTTACAATTACAACGAAAAGTGGCATTGATTTTTATTATATTTAGATTATTTTTAGTTAAAATTTTACATATATAAACAGGTAATTGCCATCACTGTTTTCATCATCATTTAATATTAGCATAAATATCTAAATGAAACGATTAATAATGATGATTCGATTTGCGTCCATTATTGAAATACCCTTAGCAGTCAGAACTAACTTTTAGACCCCAGCACAAATCTTGCCAATAATGTCCCAACTGCTAAAGTTATTTTAATGGTTTTGTCAAACTTACTTTTTACCTTTACGCACCTGAATAGGAAAATTGATTGAGTTTTTACGGGCAGTCAAATAAATAATTAACCACTGAACCGACTTATATAATTTATTTATGGCCCCAACTTGGCCTCACTCAAGCTGGGCCCATAAGCAAAATACGCAAGTAATCGAAACACTTTCTCTTTTAAGTCGGTTAAAATGGTTTTTAAATTCACAATAAGTATGAAAAATAAAATTAATGTAAAATATAAAACATGTCAGTTCTACATTTTATCGAATCGATATTTTTCAATTAATTTCCAGTCACTACTTACACGTGCTTCATAATTTCAATGTCTTTAAGAAAATAACACAATTATTTTTCCATTCAGTGAGGGCGTTAGTATCGACATTTCAACCAAATTTGTCCCTGAGCAATTAGTTCCTCTGTCTACCACAAGATAAAAATAAGATTGTTTTGATACCAACGATTACCAACTTATTTGTACAGTTGAGTGAAGGCGCTAGTGTCTATACAAAAACCGAATTTCCGTACTGCAATTAAGTAATTTTTGTTTTGATACACGCAAAAAAATCTTGGTTTATTGCAAAAAGACTTCAACGCGTGCCCTTTTTTTCGTGAGGAACATTTTCTACCAAGATATCTTGTGTAGTTGGGATAGTCAAAATGAAAATTAAAATCACTTACCAGTGGAAAGTTATTCCATCTTTCTGGTAGTTTGAAGTATTTTTGTTCTTCCCACACCATTTAATTGAGCAGGTCATAGTTTCTATGCCAATTACGGTGAAAAAAAATGCATAAAACAAATAAAAAGCTGTGAGCCCCCGACTGCGCCACTCCTTGGCTTACACTGAAGTTGTAATCGATACGGCCCTTTGATAGAGTCATGAGTTGGAGTACGAATTGTGGACAAGAGAGATCTATTTTGCGGTGTCTAGTTCTATATGTCAGTGGTGGAAGGGGAAAGTTTGCGCAGTACATCTACGTTCTACTACTATGAAAAATCATCTTCTGCGCATCCGCCATTTTTATCAAGATGTTTGTCGGCACCTGTATTGATTTTTCAATTTCATAGCGCAAATGTAAAATACGCTCCTATGCGCGCCGTTCAGTCTGAATCTTACATTACAATACAATAGTTAATATGAATCCTCAATATTGCATTTCCCCTTATTGTAAAATTTACGAGATCCAAAACATCTAAATATTCCAACGCGTTGTTTGTGCAATTTTGTACTCATAACAACTTGCAATCTAACATTTGACGAAATATAAATAGCTCACTATATTTTGTTGCGAATGATGATATTTTGTTGTTGTACTAAAACTACAAACTAAGGCGAACTATTAGAACCACCGTAATGACTTCTTCTAGGCTTTGGTATAGGATTTGGAGAGGAAGCACCATCGAACCTTTTCTTGATTTCCGATACAGATAGCCTGTCAGGGTTAGGAAATTCGTCCTCGTGAAGCGCCGAGTTTAGTTTGCTTATTTCCCTTTCGAGTTCCCTCGTCGCTCTGTCGATTTCCAAAAATTCTTTCTCTGTACTCGATACTGTGTCGATACTTTGTTTCCTCGCGGGAGGTTCATCGTAGAGCTTACAGATTACCTTCTGCGGTTCCTCGTTACCATTCGCGTCTGTTTTCGTTGTGTTTAGATTGATGTCGTACGTCATGTAAGAGTTGTCTAGATTATTGTGCAAACTCTTGCTTCTCTTTGTCGATAGAGCATGGAAGTCTTCTAAATTGCCTCGCCTTAGTTTAATGTCGTCTTCGTTCACGCTTGAATTTCTTCTGTATTTAATGATGTCTACTTTTGAAAATGATATGCCATCTACAATATTCTCTTGTGAGGCGCTCGATACGGCTACAGGTTCCTCTTCTAGGACTAAATTATCGTCCAGTATTAAGGCTTCTTTCTCTATGGTGTTATTGAATTCCTTGCCTTCAGTGATGGTTAATGATGTACCGTTTGGTCTTCCTGCTCTAGAAACTACCACGTCTTTGTCGTCGACATCTTCAACAATTTTCAGTTCGACGTTTAAGTCCGTTTCTTCTAAGTCTAATTCTCCCTCAGCTTTGGTTTCTTTCTTCTCTTCCAGTTCGCTTATTTGTAGATCTGAAGTTTCACTGCTGACCTAGTAACAAAAAAACATATGATAAACAATGTCGTTTCTTTAGGCTTTATTAATATTTTGAGTGTTAATCATCTGTTGTTATGGTTTCTATTGTCTTTCGTTTTCAATTCGATCGTTGTACCGGTGACTTTACGGAATACGGGTGAAAAATGCAATCAGGGAAAAACGGCTGAGCCGATTTTTATATTGCCTGTCTGTCACCAAGCTGTATCTCATGAACCGTGTTTGCTGGACAGTTAAAATTGTCACAGATTATGTATTTTTTATTTATTTCGCTATAATGATGGCGATACGAAGGACGCTGGCTAGTATTTTTGATATTCGATAAACCTTGAGGCCTTAAGGCCCATTTTAACCGTAGTTAAATTTCTTACCGAGACATCAGCGCCAACCGCGGTCGGTGGTGGCGGGGCCGCGCGCTTTTTCTTACGTCTCACTCGTACTGGAGGTACGGGGTCTTCCTCATCGAAGGGGTTCGTACTCTCCATGCTGAGCCGAGAACCGGATATCTCACTGCGAGCCATGCGAGGGGTTATACTGGAAGAACACAAAGATAGGGTGTTAATAGAATTAAGGGCCTCGATGGGCTAGCTACCCCCGCCAATCTTGAATAGTCGTGCGAGTTGAGCAACGCTTGGCGCGGTCATTACTTCGATGGGTGGCCGTTAAAGTGTGTGGCTTAAATATTTTCTCGAGCTCCTCCGTGATTTGGAAGGCACGTCTTGCAGTTAGTCCCGGTTGTTATAGTCAGTATATATCAGTCGTTAGGTCAAGGTAAAGGGCTAAGGGCGACATAATAACTAACATCACTTCATACGAAAAGAAGAAGAATAAAATATCTATTGGTACTGTAGGTTTAAAGCGTAGCTTTGGTATACCCTTAACGTACGTATATGTAACTAAGTAACGTATCTATGTAAATTTCCTGTGCGGTCGTAAATTTACAATTAATCCTATAGCCAATGTAGTAGAACGCATTTACCTACATTTTCATGTAGGAAACGAGTATTTATATCGAGCTCTTTTCCGGCATGGTAATATGATCAGGATGCATAACGTGGCTTACCTTTATGAAGCCAGAAGAGCGGTTATATCTAGACTTACCAGGTATAATCGATTGTACTCAAGTTTAGCAGATTTTAAACGGCCGAGACTGGCGCAATTTTTTTTTGGTTACATAAAAGTGGTTATTTAAAGGTGTATTTAATTAATGTATAATACATCAGAAATGAGCAAATGCCAATATCAGGAGTCGTATTTCCGACCACTATTCCAAGTATAAAAACATATCTACCTGATAGAGTTAGTATCATAATGGCTGGAACTGCGTAGTCGCTCCTGAAACCTGGACCGCGGCAACGGAGTAATTGATCCCCCGTAGATGTAGCGTTCTGGTGAACCAACTGTGCTGCGTTGGGGAGATGCTGAGGACGCGTGCGAGTCTGGAATATGTTTGTCATTTGTGTGAGAAAACTTGTGAGTTTCTAAATAATCCGTTCTTTTCGTCTGTCTGACTTAGCTTGTGGTTAGAACAAGTTACAGGAACCCAATCGCGCAAGTTCAAGCCAACATCGACTTGTGGCGTCAAGAAATCGGCATAGCGCAAAGGAATGATTTGCGCGTGAGATTTTTAACAATTAGCTTTAGCTTGAAGCCGATGCATCGATTTGTAAAAGTGCGGCCAACTTCATTTAAACCAGCAGCTCAAGAGACACAGTTTTCAATGACAGTTCAAATTGACCGCGCGGCGTTTCGACGTCTCACGTGACGGTTGGCTTACAGGTCTGTGCGGGACGATTGAAAATTCTAAGATACCCAGATAAACCATTTTACCATATGAGAAGGAGCACCTTAGTCTAGTCTCGTACATTATACAAAGACGACTGACTTGTTGTATAATGTCGTGTTCATGAGCACCTGCATGTAATCATATTTTACAACTTTTAACTGGGTCAATACCAACATCGCAGACATGTTTGTATTCTGAGGGTTTCAGTTACCTACTTAAAACATATTTTACGTTCATTGTTCTAATATTACCGACATCGTCATTTGTCCAAAAGTTATCTAAGTATGACATAATCGCATTGTTTTCTCAACTGAGGAAATCTCAGGAGATATTTATAAATGTCAAATCAAGTTTATTCTTGCGTCGAGTTGAGTCATTTGTGTGCAGAGCTGACGTCATAATTTGGTTAAAGCATAGGTACAATTGAATCTATCTTGAAAGCAAAGTTTTTTAAAATGTAAATCGTAGAAGGAAAATGTAACGTTTAAAACAGTTTGTTCGCGGTTAAACGCTCGTCAATACTCTATGAGAAATCACTGCCATGTTTTATCCTATCCCCCTTAATAATAAACGATGATTAACAGATGACTATGTTATGTAATATCTCTGTCTGTCAACTTCGAAACTTCATGTCACAGTGAAAGACAAATGATACATAGTTTATGCATCTGTTAATCACCGTTTATAAGTAAGGGGTATGTGACGCGGCTACACACAATAGCCTCCTTTCAGAACGTTCTGTCCGTTTCCCAAAACACCCGTGCCCAAAACATCCGTTCCAAAATAACAGTTTCTTAGAATGAACGTAGGCCAAAATAACCGTTTCCCATCACATCAGTATGTCAAAACACCCGGTTCTCATTGCATCCGTATGCCAAAAGAACAGTCTCTCATGACACCCGTATTCCCAAAACACTCGGTTCTCATTGCATCCGTATGCCAAAATAACAGTCTCTCATGCATGACACCCGTATTCCCAAAAGACTCGGTTCTCATCACATCAATACTGATGTGTGTGTGTCAATACTGATGGGTTTCTATCATACGTCAAAACACCCTAGAAACCCATATAAATGTTCTGCTATATTTAACACTGAATATTAAGACAGAAGGATAATTTTCTAATGTAAATTAAAAACCATATTGTAACCAAGAAATTTACTTTGCAGTATAGTATGCAGTGCAGTGCTTAAAACATAACGCTCAGTGTAAAAAAAAAACTAATAGTTCTCGATGATAACTTCAGGTATATCTTAATCATATTCATATGTTATTACATTAGTTACTTAAGGGCCCTATTCTGAAAAACTGAAAATCCATGTCGGGCGCATCGAAAATTGTTGATTATTTCATGACGGAATGTCGTAGAACTTTTTTTTGTGTACAGATTGTAGGCGACATTGTTTCCGATATTTTAGTGCAGTTTCCATACAAATATATCGAAACGTATTGAAGCCTATCGACATTTTAGCCAAATCAGACATTTTTTGTCTAAAATTTGGATAGGTTTTGCACCAATAGGAGGTTCTTGTCTTAAAACTACACCAAAATGTAGGAAACAATGTCACCTACAATTTGTGCACAAAAAAAAGTTCTACGACATTCCGTCATGAAATAACCAACAATTTTCGATGAGCCTGACAGGGATTTTCAGTTTCAAGGTCGTTGGCGTATATACTCCTCTTAATATAAAATTTTTATCAATACCTAATAGTTGGCATCATCAGAGTGTTAAATTATAAAATTTATCGGGAAACGGATAACTTATTTAGGAAAAATTGGTGTTGGGTACGGATGTTTTGGGAAGCGGATATCATGACAAACGTATCTTTTGGGAGAAGCACATTTTGGGAAACGGATTATTTAGGAAAAGGTGGTGATGAGAACGGTCATTTCGGGATTAGATATTTTTGGGAAACGGATATCAAGAAAAACGTATCTTTTGGGTGAAACACATTTTGGGAAACACTTATAACGGGAAACGGATTAATTGGGCAAAGATGGTGACGGGAACGGATGTTTTGGGAACGGGTGTTTTGGGAAACGGACAGAACGTTCCGAAAGGAATAGCCTATCCTAAGCCAAGATCTATAACTATCTTCTAAATGTATCAAAGTTGGTTCAGTCAGAGTCGTTTCTAGACTGGATTTTTAAATGTCCCTCTTTAAAACTATGTGACTAAAAGCAATGACATTCATTTCATAAAGCTGAAATATGTTTCACAAACACATTTTGTTTTTGCGTGTGTCAAGTTTTCGTTTTAATTAAATTTACCCAAGTTTAATTAAAATGTGTGTTGCGATTTGCGAACGTGTGCAATATATTGTTATTTCTTACATTGTATTGCTCGTCGGTAGACAATCGGACTAGTTTCTCCGTTCACTTGCGGTTTTGACTTTTCGTCTGCGGTCGCTCTCTTTCCTTTCTTCATAAATGACCTTAGAGCCCTGAAAAGTAAGCATTTTTGCATTTATTTATACATATTAGGTAAGTACCTATTAAGAAATATTTTACAACAAGAAATGCATCATCAAAAATTATCCTGTAACAGGATTCGAACCAGTGCCCTTCGCTTGCTGGGCGAGTGCGCCAACCACTACTCCACACGGAACCTACGTGAAACGGTGAATTAACGGTGTTTTTGATGATGCATTTCTACTTGTAAAATATTACTAGTAAAATGCCTTGAGCAAAAACTTAAGAAATGTTGCATATTATTTGGTAGAATTTATATACCTACCTACCTACCTAACAGTTGTTTTTTTGTTAAATGACGCTTAGGTACCGAATTTGGATAGGTGTGCCAGTAATTAGATACCTACCTACCTATACCGACTGCAGCAACCTACCTGGCTGTTTTTTGTCGGTCAGCCTGTAAAAACACTACTTATATTGCGATGCCTGCAAACCCAACATTTACAAAAGAACTTAGCGACGGTGCATGTCGATCCTAACCAAAGCTGCGTTTCCATCGTTTAAGTCTTGCATGCTAAATTGAAAAATGTGACGTCTTACTTACATTGAAATTACCTCAATTTCAAACTTATTACCTCAACGTATGATGTATGACGTATGACATTTGCGTACAAGTTGCATCCAAGACGTGCACAATAGAAACGCGCCTTTAAGGTTAGTGCACTTGATTCCACTTGAACGGTCCCAATTGTTCCGTGACGGACAAACGACCCATCTCACGGGTACTTCTAAACTAACTGTTCAGTATTCTGTGACTGCTATTGTACCAGTTAGCCGTAGTCCGAACTGTCAATGGACATCGAGATGTAACGGAGTTTATTGATGGTCACAGAGACAGCTTGGCAATGTATATCT
This sequence comes from Idaea biselata, assembly GCA_958496205.1. NCBI lineage: Eukaryota > Metazoa > Arthropoda > Insecta > Lepidoptera > Geometridae > Idaea > Idaea biselata. The sequence continues at coordinate 25,010,121 of OY292396.1, read as the reverse complement.
AGTATTAAAGTAAGTTACAATGTTTTCTGGTCTGACCATTTTCCGCTCGAAATTCTATTCAAAACAAATAAGTTACCGAGTAGAATAAAATATAATGTCAATTTTAATTACAATAAAATAATATGGAGAGAGAGGGATGAGGAACAAATAATTTCTTATAAAAATAAATGCAATCAAAAATTAAAATGTATAGATTTTCCAATTGAATTTCAGACATGTGCCAATAAATTATGTAATGATGTAGGACATAGAATTTTATTAGATAAATTATATAGTGACATAATAGGTGTGATGAGGGAAGCTGCTGAAAGTACCTGTAAAGATGGGAAGCGTAGAAAGCGGAAACATGTACCCGGGTGGAACAAATATGTTAGTGAGGCACACCGGGAGGCGCGGCTTAGTTTTCAGGATTGGTTGTTAGTGGGTAGGCCCGCGACGGGACCTCTATATACTAAAATGCGCGAGACTCGACGAACTTTCAAGTCTAAGCTAAAGTGGTGCCATGAAAATCAAAATCAAATCAAAATGGATATTCTGGCCACTCATAATAAGAATAAGGACTTTAAAAGTTTTTGGAAACATACAAAAAGCCTGGAGACTGGGCCGTGTCTTCCGGCGAATGTAGAAGGTGAATGTGAGCCAGGTAGAATTGCAGAGATGTTTCGAAATCATTTTAAGGTTGAATCACCACTGGGTTCAGTGCTGCGGACGCCCGATATTGACTTCACGGGGGACGTTTCCACGTTAACTCTATGTAATGCTAAGGAAATTACACAAATAATAAAAGGCATAAAACGTGGAAAATCACCAGGACATGATGACCTCAGTATTGAGCATCTGCAGCACGCGGGAGTTCATTTGCCGAGAGTGTTGTCGCTTCTGTCATACGTATCTGCCTCCTGAGCTTATGAAGACAGTGGTGGTACCAATTATTAAAAACAAGACTGGCGATGCCTCTGACAGGACTAATTACAGGCCAATCTCTCTGGCTACAGTTGTAGCAAAGGTGCTGGACGGTTTGCTTGACCGTCGGCTTAGTGACCACGTAGAGTTGAACGATGCTCAGTTTGGTTTCAGACGCGGCCTCTCTACTGAAACGGCAGTGCTGAGGTTGAAGCATACCGTCCAGTACTATACTACTAGAAAAACACCTGTGTATGCCTGCTTTCTGGACCTGTCAAAGGCATTCGATCTGGTGTCTTATGACCTACTGTGGGATAAGCTCAGGAGCGGTACAGACACACCCAGTGAGATCATAGGTCTTTTCAAATACTGGTACAATAATCAGAGCAACACAGTGAGATGGGCTGGTTCATACTCGACGCAATACACTCTAGGGTGCGGTGTGCGACAGGGTGGTTTAAGTTCCCCTCGACTGTTTAATATTTATATTAACAGACTAATCGAGGAGCTTAGTGGTGCCAGAGTTGGGTGTTCAGTGGACGGTAACATTGTGAACAACATCAGCTACGCTGATGATATGGCTCTACTGACGCCTTCGGTCAGAGCACTTAACATGCTTCTAGCAATATGTAAGAGGTACGCGGTGGCTCATGGCCTCAGATATAATGCAAAAAAAAGTGAACTTTTAGTATTCAAGGCGGGTAACAAAACTCCAAAATTCATACCACCAGTAAAGTTGGGAGACGTTGAGCTAAACAGAGTCACAAAGTTCAAGTATCTGGGGCATTGGGTCACCGAGGGCCTTACAGATGATGTGGATATGGAGAGGGAGCGTAGGGCGTTGGCGGTAAGATGTAACATGTTGGTGCGAAGGTTTGCTAGATGTACGAGGGAAGTCAAACTAAGTCTTTTTAAAAGTTATTGCCAGACTTTCTACACTAGCAGCCTCTGGACCAATTACACGCAGAAAGCCTTCAACGCCCTGCGAATCCAATATAACAATGGGTTTCGAATGTTGCTGGGACTGCCGAGGTACTGTAGCGCATCAGGTATGTTTGCGGAGGCGAGGGTGGATGATTATTTTACGATAATGCGGAAAAGAGTAGCCTCACTGATGCGCCGCATTCAAGGCAGTGCTAATCTTCTCCTCAGCCCAATAGCGCAACGCTTGGATTGCCCGGTAGTGCGAAAATGGAATGAAATACACATGCAGTCTAGAGTCGTACTATTTAATAATAAGTATAGGGCCAACTAATTTTACTAATTATTTTTATTTATTACGTGTGGTTTTGTGTTTTAATTTTATTTTAATTGACTAGTTTTTCTAAGTTTACTAACAAAACTATGGATGTAAAAGTCTGAAATAAATGAATTATTATTATTAAACAAAATTTAAACATGGTAAATACCCTGTTATTTAATAATATTTGTAGTATATAAGTATAGTCTAACTTCCAACTTCATAGTGAACCATAAAAGTCACGTGTTCTAAAAGTAGAATCCTAGAACAAGCACATGTTTAACGTCCCTAACTATAAATAATTACGACTGATTACCTTAACCTAAACAAATTAAATGCATGACATTAAATCTTGTAGGTCATACATGCAGTCGGTAACAGATAAACCGCGATTTGTATGACCTTTACTTGAACCTGCGATATTCATTGACGCACATCTATGTAAATCATCAATATAATATAGTATCGATCTTTTTAAACTAACACGATTTCCGTCCAGCATTATTACTTTAAACGCGAGTCTTCTCGTGACCACGGCCGGTGTGTCCCGTTTGCCGAAACGACGAGCTAATTATTAACAATAATTAATTATCTATAACGCGATCTAGACCCGTGATTCTAATAATAATCATACATAATATCGATCTTGCCCTACGGTTTTATCAGCTGAAGGGTAATTTGGCTAAATGCTGGCTCCATGAAGCCCGTACCTCACCATACAACAATACTTTAAAAAAAACTTATGGTAAGCATAGTTTTTTGTAAGATAATTTAATTACACAAAAATCCCTCGTTGTGTAGAGAGAATATAATACCTAAGCATCGCCTCAAAAACATAACTTCTCACTCTCTTTTGTCATTTATAAGAATATGACTTGGTAACAAATTGCATTATTATTACCTACAGTGTTTAAATGAATATTAACTACCCACTGGAACTAAATCCGGATTTGAATTACCTACCCATATAGATACGCGCACTAAGAAATTGGTCTTAATTTATTAGTGTTTGAAGCACTCGTGTGCTGCAAGTCCAATTATTAATGTGCATTGTGCATGTTTAGTATACAGATACACCTGCAATTTGAAATTGCATGAGAATATCCAAACGTGTTAAGATTTTATTGACTCGTAAAACAAGTAGAACAACTGATTGTTTGAAAATTCTAATTAACTACACCTGGGCACGTATTCTATAAATACAACGTATCAGCTAAGCCTCAGCATTGTTAGACTTTCTTGAAAGTGGTTCAGCTAAATGTTGGTAATTTTGCAAGGTTGATAACAATAAAAACACTACAAAACAGCAAATTTTCCATAAATTGTATATTCGTTTCCGAGAATAATCTAGCGATGCTGAAGCGATGTTGAGACAGTTTAGTTATAGAATATGTGCCCGACTGACGGCATACAAAGATGGGATATCGTTAACACATTTACCAGTCCATCTCTATACAAAGTAAGCTCCTCATGACTGAAGATCGTGGTTATTATTTGTATCGGAATAACAGCTATAACCTAATTCCAGGTCCGATCTTGTTTTGTTTTCATCGCTTCTTAGGCTCTACCACATGTGCTTACCGATTGATTTCATCAGTGTAACGTTTGCCGTAAATTAAATCTAGGTTTAGTTTAGGTATATACCCCTTATGGCAATAAGAGGAAATCAACCTTCTCTTTCGCCATACAAACAAAGTCAACTGTTTCTTCCCTGGATAAAGACATTAGAGCAAATATGTTTATGCCATAAAACAGATATCTCCCATGATGATGCCCCTACGTTTTAACGTAGATACGGCGTGGGGCATGGTCATGGCTGATTTAGATTTTATTGTACAAATATATTTTCTCTAGTGTCTTTATCTAGGGAGGAAACAGTCGACTACGTATGTAAAGTTTGTTTGTAAAACAGAGTACCTAGGTAGACTTTCCGCTTAATAAAATGTTGCATTGCAACCTTCAGTCTGCCTCGTGCCCGGAAGAAATATTCTAATTTGAAGAGATGTCCGAATCTAAGTATTATAATGACCTTCATTGGAAACCAATTAACGACAAATTAACAGTTTATTTAACTGTTCCAGAATCATTCTTGACCTAGTATCGAGTTATTGTGAAATTCTATCATATCACTAGTTCGTATGAAAGAATGAATCAACTTAATATATCTAGGCTTATGTTCTGTTGTCTACAAGAGATTCATTGTAATGAGGATAATCGTTTATTGTTATGTTACGATGATACTTACGCAGCGTCCTACGTGGGCGATCGGATGCGAACACGATGCGGCGCGGTGCGGCGCGGAAACAAGGAACAGTCGAGAATCGCGCCGCATCGCACTTTACGTGCATTTGGTCACGTAGGACACTTCAATAGCTATCGACTGTTCCTTGTTTCCGCACCGCACCGGATCGGATCGCTTCGCAATCGCGTTCGCATCCAATCGTTCACGTAGTACGCTGCGTTACAGACTTATAACGTGTTAGGTATTGTAGTAGGTAGGTACTTATTATTTAATTAACACCTTACAGCATCTAGACTTGAGACTTTAACCTGCCTTGTAAATCTTATAATGTTGATTTTGAAAGCAACGCTTTTTACGTCAATTAATTTGAGCGGATGTTGTAAACCTACCTACATAGGTATACACGATTAAAATGATTCATATCACAAAAACCTTTGTGAAAAGAGTTTCTTTGTTTATGCGAAGAACAACGTGGTAAGTAATTAATACTCAAAGCATAGTTCACTCAGTACTAGTTCAATTGGAAATTTAAACCTACCTATACTAACACACACGTCTATAAATCTATATCTATAAAATACTTTGTCCTGACTGACTGATCAAGACACAGCACAAACCACTTATAGTAGAGAGCTGAAATTGGGAGAGCGTGTTCTTTATATAATGAATGCATCCGATTCCGATAAGAAAGGGCGTGAGTGAAACAGCGGGACACTTCTAGTATAATTATAACATTTACGCAAAAATAGATTACTTACCTATTGTACGTTATTGCAAATTGCAACAGTCTAGCCCCAAATTAAGGAATCAGCAGGGGCGTCTCTAGCTCATGTAGCGCCCGTGTGCAAATATCTCCTTGGCGCCCTCTAGTAAGAGTTAAGAGTGATCCCAATATGGAATAATAAAGGTACAAACAACAGTACTAACTTGACGTAGGTACCCCTAATATTATTTTATAGTGAAGTTGAAAAAATATGTCGGGAAACAATAGGTACCTACATACACCGATATCTTTTGAATGAAATGTCCGAATTGAATAATTCAAAAGGTCCTAGAAAGGTCTTGAATATGAACCATTAATTATTATTTTACCATTAATTAATACCAAGGTACAAAATAAAAGGTTATTAAAGCGACGGCATGTTCACGAGTTCCAGGTCGGCAGTGGCACACGTACGTAGGATTTTTTCCCCTTCCCCATTCCGACTGCCATATCCGTAGCCTCCATGAACACGTTCAAATTCCACCCCCATTTCACCCACATGACCGTTCAGATCACCACCCAAAACGATTCTCTGTGACAACGAGATAGCCCCAAGGACCTCGCCGAGTTTATCCCAAAACCACCTCTTATCAGCGTCGCTACAATCGACCTGTGGCGCGTAAGTACTTACGACGTAAGTGGGAACCCCCCCCAATAAGCACCTTCACGCGCATAAGTCGATCGCTAAAGCGATTCACCTCCAAGATATCGCCATGCAATCCCTCAGCGAGCACCACAGCCACCCCGTTCTCTCCACCAGGTGCACCCGTGTAGATCAGTTTGTTGCCTTCCGCCTGGAGAGTACGTCGGCCAGCTCCCTTGCGCGTCCGGTTAGCGTGAGAATGTTCCACGTTGCGAAGCCGAGTTTCACCTTGTATTTCGGGGCTCGCGTCTTTGGCCCTGCCAAGGACGCGAGCCCCGAAATACCAAGGTACAAAGCACGGTAGCCCTCGTCCACTTACCACAGGAGTCGGGCGAAGCTCCTGTGCGCCGTTATGCGGCGGCGCCCTATCCGTGTGGCAATCATTTTTTGAACTCCCATAAAAGATTTGGCGAATTTCGACTTTTACGGGAGCGACTGCCGTCTGACCTCCCAACCCCGAAGGGAAAGTCTGCGCCAGAGCCTCGTCCGTTTATCAGCAGGTACACCAAGCTAGCAGGTGAGGTTGGCTTGTGGTGATCTTAGTGGGCCCCATACACACCCGTTTCTGTTTATAAATCTAAATATTATTTAATCCTTTATGTAATTGTATTTTGATATAAAGAAATGATTCTTAAGAGGATCGTCTCCATTCTCTTTCTCCATACAAACGTAGTTTAAATTTTCCTCCCTGGATACAGACATTAGAGCAAATATGTTTATGCCATTAAACTTATATCTGTCATGACTATGCATCTACCTTTTTTTACTATCCTCTTAATTTACTTGTTTTATTTAATTCTTATAAAATATGCTATTTTCATACCTTGATATTTACGCGAAATCATTAATCGTATCAGGCGTCATTTTTCCTCGCCACTCAATCATTAACATCGACACGTTGTCATTATCTTCAAGAGTCATCTTTCAAAAATTTGATATTTCTCCTAAAATACTAGCTTTACAGTGGTGCCTCTTTTACCATTTTCTATTATATTAATCAACTAATTAATAAAGTACAAAAGATTTGCTCTGGCACAGGGTTTAATATTTTTTCATAAAAATAAGCAAAAAAATATTCCGGTCGAAGAATCACCCTCCCAACACGCGCCTTTGAGTAAATAGCGATGCGACATCTAGCCCTAATATTCTATTTCGGCTTACCATCTCATACCTACCTACCTACCGTAGACCATAACAGAATCTTTAAAAATAAATATGAAATAAAATAAACCCCATAGTTTCCAAAATGCGATTCTGATACGGGGGCTGGACGTGGGCGCCGCGGTCTCAGGGGCGCCCCGTGGCGCCCCTGAGACCGCTGCGCTCGTGTGCTGTGCACACCCTGCACACCCGCTGGAGACGCCCCTGGGAATCAGAACGAATATAACTTAGAATAGGTAGGTAATACTTACTTATTTTATATACTTTTCGATAATATGTTATGCCGCAACACTAGTCTTATTTGACTAAACATTGGCAATAAAAGATAAGAGGAGGCTTAGATTAATATTTATGTAACAAATGTCTGCGGTGAGAACATAGAGGCATTAGGTAAATGGATGATATCATTTGATAATATTCACCACCCATACTGGTTTCTCTAACAAAACAATCCATTTTTACGGTTTGTATTTTTATTTACAACTAGCTGCGCTGCGTCCCGCGGTTTCACCCGCGTAAGTTCTGATCCCGTGGGAATATCGCGATCAAAAGTAGCCAATGTTACTCAGGGTGAATGTAGCTTTCTAATGGGGAAAGAATTTTTGAAATCAGCACATTATTTTTTAAATTTATTTTATTCATTACAAACATAAGTAAAGACACACACACACACACACACACAAAAATACAAATCTTTCTTCTTTTTAATATTAGTGTAGAAGTGTAGATGTAAGCAAATGTAGGCCATAAAGCTGCCATGCCTAAGTGGGACTAGGCGGGACATGTCTACCGTATGCCAGAAGAGTCTTAGGCGAAAGGTACTATACTGTATGGACTCTGGACCCCAAACTTCAAGAGGCGACTCGGTAGGCCAAAGCGGAGATGGCGTGACGAGGACGAAGCCTGAGTGGCGAACCATAGCCCAAAATAGACCCGAATGGAAGAGTTGAAGGGAAGCCTTTGCACAGCTGTAGGACAATTCTGGCTAGTATAATATAATGATTAAGTTTCTACTGATATTTGTATCTATGATTTTTATTCGAAATCATTATTAATTATTTCACAAGTTCAAGGGTCAAAAACATTTTAGAAACCTTAGATGAAAACAAAGTAGTTAGAAACATTACTCTTGGATATATTACTTACCTACATAGATACCTCTACGCGTATTAAGTGATCATTTCAATTTTGTTTAATTTTAAATCGTAACGTGTTCCAGGAGACAACTTAAACGTGTTTCAGGAGTCAAGATCATGGCTTTTAATTCCAGGGAACATTACGTGAACTATGAGAGCATTAATCTTAATAAACTGTATGTATGAAGGGGTTGATTAGGTACATTTAAAACTCTACCATTACTATTAGGGTTCCGTACCCAAAGGGTAAAAACGGGACCCTATTACTGAGACTTCGCTGTCTGTCCGTCCGTCGGTCCGTCTGTCCGTCTGTCACCAGGCTGTATCTCATGAACCGTAATAGCTAGAAGGTTTAAATTTTCACAGAAGATGTATTTCGGAAGCCGCTACAACAACAAATACTAAAAACAAAATAAAACATTTTTTTTTAAAGGGGCTCCCATATAACAAACGTGTTTCAAAAACTACAAGGGAATTCTAGTACGATGTGAGGTCGCTTCTGATTGGCCGAGTCAAATCGAGTTGGTCATGGAATTCAAAATGGCTGCCCTATCTGTCAAATATACTAGTCTGCCTTCACTGACCAAAGAGTTTCTTATAAGTTTCAGATTTTCTTTGAATCAAAGTTGTTGTAAACCATTTTAGGGTTCCGTACCCAATTGTGATAGTGGTACGGAACCCTTCGTGCGCGAGTTTCGCACTTGGCCGGGTTTTAATTATTTAGCGTTTCAGATATTATCTTACTCCTAATAAGAGTCACGTAAATAGACATTGTAGGTATATCTACATAACCTAGATAGTGTTACATACAACGTGCATTTAATAAAAATAAATTGTCAAGTATGCCACTGTAATAATTATGAAGGTTAACAGGCCGACAAATAACACTGTTTTGATAAACAATCAATACAAATTAGTACCTATGTGGAAAGATTTTTTGGGTGACGCGATTGAGCGACTCGACAGTAAATCCTGCTTGCCTATAATCCTCCATATCATGGGCTCGTTTGTTCAGGTTTCCGTAGCTATATACTAAACTACCCTCGTGGAAGGAGAAATGCATCATCAAAACTTATCCCATGACAGGATTCGAACCTGCGGCGCTTGCCGGGCGAGTGCGCTACCATTGCGCCCTAGTGCCTTAAATTTTCCTTTATTAGGAGGCTGAAATATAGGGAAATATAAGGACCCGTCATTAATCATACTAAATCTTAATCATGTGCTTGTAGAAAATTACATATAATACCCGTCATGTGACCTTTTCATTTCTCTAAAAGTTAATGGGTTGTAGGTACCTACAATTTACAATCGATACCTGAGCTATGTATGGTGTAGTAAGAATGTACCTACCCCCGGATTCAATATTAGGCGCACTTTAAATCACGGTGTAAGCCTATTTTGTGTAAAGTGCAGTTTGTAGGGTACATTCTCATACATCCGCGCTAGGTATATCTGGTCACTCCAGTACAAATGTTTTGGGTACACGGAATAGTCAATAATAATTACTTACGCAAACATCTTGGTCCAGTGCCAACTGCCAAGATATCCACGGCAACGCACTCTTGAAAGAGAAATGCATTGCTTTGTTTTGTTATTTTTTGTTCTAATTTAAGTATATGGGATAGGATAGAATTTAAAGTAGACTAGGTATATATAGGAAGTACCTATTATTAGAATGACATAGAAGAGAAGATCGTACGTCTAGGTATTCTCTGTAGGTACCTATAGTAGTTAGTTCCGCTGATATTTCTTAGGAAGTAATCAATTTGCTTGAGCAATTCCACAGAGGAAACAGAAAGCCATTTTTCTGTTAGATAACAGCTCTATAACCATAAAAAGATATCTACATAGCAAAAGTGTAGGTAGATGGTAGGTGAAAATAGGGTTTGTCTGCTAAGCTATAAACCTAAATACCTACCTCAGTTAAAAACGTGGGTATAACGCTTGTTCAGGGACCTTATTCTGCTGCTTGCAATTCAATCGTCTGGGGCAAGTCCAGAATAAGGCCATATACATAGGTAGTACCATCATAATTTCAGTACAGCAGGCACTTATTTTAGTAGATGTATGCTGTTGTAACAAACACTAAGTAGGTATGATGGTTGGAAAACAGCAAACACGTACGATTAAATTATGCAAATTCTTGAAGAAGTTGTGACAATAGTGACTTCAATCCTATTTATATGAACTGACGAAACATCCATTACTCGGACGCAGTTCGATAAACACAAGTTCACAGTCTTTGTCTGACTGAATTATAGAAGTCTACCTATTTATAAATATGTCCTATATATGTCATATTTATTTACCTAAGCAGATAAATATGACATAGGTAAAACTTGTCTCAATTGAAACATTTTCAGCTAAGTTTTTAGATATCCTAACCTTGATGTCTGTCGAAATGTTTAAATCATGTCTACATTCATTATTTGAAATGGCATTCCTATTTGTTTACTTTAATATTTCGTCAGATTTCATGTTCATAATGTTCGAATATTAAATTCAAAAATATATATATAAAATTAGCGATAAGGCCGCCCCTTGTACCTTTATTATAATTAGCTGTAAGTTTTTGTTTAGGGATGTAATTTATTTTGTAAAATTTGGTACAATAAAGTGTTAATCTAAACATTTATCGGTTAGGGGGCAAATGGTTCCCTTCGAAACTGCGACCCAAATGCCCCCTCTAATTCTCTAATTGGATGGTGGTCAATGGGACCCACGTTAGTTTAAGAACGTGAGGACTGTTACCATTTCCACACAAACTTGTTATTTGTAAATTACTTGTTATTGGGAATAATATAAAAATAAAAGATGTAAACTAGTAATTTACGCTGGAAAAATGAAAAAAATGTTTCTCTGTTTAATTCCATTTCGAATGAATATTTTGGAAAACCTTGCGGTGGGGACCCTTTAAAAGTAAAATCTTAATCCGAATAATATCGATATTAAGGTAGAAAACTAAATTTTTCATAATTTATTTTGGTATAAAGTTTGTATGGAAATGGTAAGGGTCGCCACGTTCTTAAGAACCATTCGAAATGAAATAAAACGGAGAAACATTTCCGTTTTATTTGAATGTGAATGAATATTTTGGAAAACCTTGCGGTGGGGACCCTTTAAAAGTAAAATCTTAATCCGAATAATATCGATATTAAGGTAGAAAACTAAATTTTTCATAATTTATTTTGGTATAAAGTTTGTATGGAAATGGTAAGGGTCGCCACGTTCTTAAGAACCATTCGAAATGAAATAAAACGGAGAAACATTTCCGTTTTATTTGAATGTGAATGAATATTTTGGAAAACCTTGCGGTGGGGCCTTTAAAAGTAAAATCTTAATCCGAACAATATCGATATTAAGGTAGAAAACTAAATTTTTCATAATTTATTTTGGTATTAAGTTTGTATGGAAATGGTAAGGGTCGCCAGGTCGCCACGTTCTTAAGTATGATATGATTAATAATATTATTGGGCATGCATTTTGTAGATCTACTAAAAGATCTCGCATATTAATGAATTAGATAGGACTCTACCTACCTACCTACGTTTTCTGCTTTTACCGGAAAAATATAGTGAATGAATATTTAACGTAGGCATGTTTATTATAAAACTGCAAATAAGGAAAAACTGCACGATGCGAGGCCGATGGATGTTATCTACTTAGTTGTATACTAACCTACCCATAATTTTGATTAGGGGATTCCTTCTTAATGCATTTGCTTTATGAGTACCTAGAAAACTAAATTTTTAATAATTTATTTTGGTATTAAGTTTGTAGGTAAGAGTCTTAAGTAAGGTAAATAATGTACAGAAGAAGTACCTTTAGTCTCTTACATTTTCCGACCGCAAAACATCCAATATTGACGAATTTTGCTATAGAGAGAAATATAATTATATGAGACTTATGAGGGCCTTGGTTAGGTAGGTAGGTACTTATATTTTATCGAACACGGCACGGACTTGGGGCACAGCTAGCTTAAAATATTCATGAAACTAGCTGTAACGCTAAGCACTAAACTCGCAGGCGCTCATAATTCATACTGGCAATCAATCACTTACCTAATCCAAAATAGGTAAATACCTACGTCATTATTATCTAATAGTTAATTATCACATGAACTACCTACCAAATACGAGTAGTAAATAACAGTATTTTCCTGGCTACTCGGTATTTTACTTAATTTTATTATTGCACTAGCTGCGTCCCGCGGTTTCACCAGCGTAAATCCCGATCCCACGGGAATATCGGGATAAAAAATAGCCTATGTGTTATTCCAGGTCTCCAGCTATCTACATAGGTACCGAGTTTCATGGTAATCGGTTCAGCGGTTTTACGTGACTGAGTAACACACACACACTCACATAGGATTAGCCTATCTAATTCGAGCACTCTATTTTACGTTTAAGTAGAAATTTCCTTCTCATAAATTCCAAAACTCTTTTCCACATAAGTACCTATATCAAATGAAAACTCGTAGGTAGGTATCTAAGTAAAATACCTCAAGTTCTTGGTTCAAAACCGCTAACGTAGCACGAAGTATCTAATTACTGTTTCAGGGTGAAAATACCAAGTGAAATCAATGACTCAATGCTAAGTAAATAAGTTAAAAGCGAGCACGTAATCATGACACGACTTATTTTAAATTTACTTGAAAATAATTTTAGGAACTTACCATGAGTTTTTCAGGTCCTTCAAGGTGATGCTGTTAGATCTCGAAAGCTTCCTGCCGAGCGTCCAGAACCTTATCTTGTTGTGGTTATCATCCTCGTAGAACGGATTAAGGTGCTCCGGATAGTCGTGAATAGACACAGACTTGCGAGGAGCAGTCATTGTGGCCATAATCCGTGATTTATCCTTTTTGGTGTATTAAAACTAACACTTTTACATAATACACTTGTGTCGACCACTCCCTTTATCTTTTATCAGTGATATCGCGATATTTTATCGTGGTTGAGATAATTACGATTACCTATTGTTTGTTTTCGCGGAGCGCAGTGGCGCTCGGTTCCGCGGGCTGGGGCAGACTACCCGCTGAGCGTTGGCTGGTCTGCTGCCGTCACCCGTTATCACCTCGACGTAGTAGGTACCGCATAATGCAAGCACGCTACTCGCCTCACGCGATCTAACGCTCTAGTGCAGATCGATCGAAGCAAGTTGCTGCTTTGCTGACCAATTTAAGAAAGAGAGTTCGAACTAGGTGTGCAATACCAATTTATTTCACTAAAGGAATGAAAATCTCCTCTTAGGTACCTTCTACCTTCTTTATTTCGCTGTAGCTGGTTTGATACTCAAAAAGCTAGTTAGTATCTTTTACATGTAGGTACCTACCATACTTAAATGGAAGAGAACTTGAAAGAAAACTCTTTGGTTAGACCTGTACCTACCTTGAAAAAATACGACTGTTTTTAGCGGAAAGCCGCCAGTATTGCACCTAATTATTTAGTGAACCTTCTTTGTCAAGGAAATAAGTAAGTAGGTACATTTAAAACCAACTGGCTGATTTCGTCGAAGAGGTATTTTTTTTTTAAATTAAATTTTACGCCGAGACATGTTAAGTCGTCGTCTCTTTCGGCATTTACCGCATTAACGCTCAATGTGAGGCTCTTCCAAAAAGTTTGTATTAAAACATAACAAATAACATGCTTATGTTTTGACAAAAACTTAAAAAATAACTTAAAACTTGAGTTTCTATTCGACCTAATAACAGTTTCTAGGTGAATGTTATCATCGGTTCTTGCTACTGCGATTAGACACTTCAATCAAAACTTCAAGTGCTCTTCATTGATAGTAATTTCGTTTGAAATGTGGCATTTCGCAAGAAAATATAATTTTGGCTTGCAAGTGAAACTCACTATCGTATCTTCACGAGTTTAGGTAAAAAGTAGAATTTGTTTACAAAAGATGACGCCATCTTCGTCTTCAGTGTGACTGAGCTGCGTCACGGACCGACCGACTGTTGGACGAAGGCCATGGAAAAATAAATAAGTAATAATAATGTAGCGACTACCAATACGTACCTGTCTACTTTTAAATTGTCTACCTACCAAAACCTGTAATTTAATTGTTTAAATAATTAACGTTACGACTGACACCTAACTTCTTATTGTATTTTCTTAGAATACTAAAAACTTATTCGGTAGGTAATCGTTTATTACCCAGCAGATAAACCATAGTCCCCTAATATAGGCACATGTATAAGAAAAAAAACTATAGGTACTTGAAGTTCTTACACCTTCTGTTAGGTAGAGCCCTACTCTACATATAGACACCATCTTAATTTTAGATGGTGTCTATCGACCCGATCGATGCTATATGGAGTCTTGAATTTTTTAGGGTCTAAAAAATTCAAGACTTCTACGGAATCATTGTGCGAGAGTCCGACTTGCACTTGGCCCAGTTTTTTAAATATTAAAACACTTACCAACTCATATTTACTTTCTGCAAACTGACAAAGTCACCCCAATTATCATTCATGCCAGGACGTTTTTATGAATAGTTTAATTTATGACTTAGGTAGGTAGCTTGACATAGGTCGCGCAAGCAAAAAGCTTTCTTAGTTCATTTCCAAAAATAACACTACTAATGGCTTAAACCACCTGACCTCCTTGAAAGCTATTGATCCAACGCACACTGAAAGAACTTACATTGGGTGTATGAGAAATATAACGTTGGTATAATAGCCATAGGTTAAGAAGATCGATGACCTAATATAACTGCGCCTGCCGATCTTGTAGTCATTTGGGTTAAGCAAAGCCGGGCTGGATGGGTGACCGATAATGTGTGTGGCAAAAAACATTTTATGGAGCTCTTATCTGTATTTCGGAAGGTTATTAAGCAGTTGGTCCCGGTTGTATCTCTGATAGCAGTTGTTTGGTCAAGACGCCTTAGGGCGACATGAAAACTCTAACACTAGATGAGGTACGCTACTATAGGTACGAAAAGAAGAAGATAGTCATAGGTAGGTACCTAATTCATAGATTTGTCTCCTTACACTGAGTCTATACTTACGTTTTCTAATTATAGCTGGGTATGATCTTCTGAATTCTGATGTCCGCATTGTGGCGATCTTCTTTTTATTTCAGTAGTTATGCAAGCTTGGCTGTGGCTGTGTTATTGTTGCTATCGGGTAAATAATTAGTAATTCAATTAGTAATTAAAGTAGACAATGACCTAATCGCGAGTTCGGCGAGTGCAGTTAGACCACAAGCCCTGGAATCTGAGTCATCATCGCCTTTGTTGTACCTACCTATATTAACTCTTTTAGTAGGGAAACATTAATATACTTACTTTATACTTACATTATCTATGTGCCATCCCGTAGGTACAAACTTAATTAAAAGACAATTTAAGTACTAACCTACACTTACAGTTTTGATCGTCTTTTGTTTCAGTTTCAATCGCCTTTGTTTCAGTTTCAATCGCCTTTTGGTTTGGTTTTGATCGTCTTTGTGTTTCGGTTTCGATCCGTCTTTTGTTTCGGATTCGATTATCATTTGTTTCGATTTCGATCGTCTTTTGTTTAGCTTTTGATTTTCATTTGTTTCGGTTTCGATCGTCTTTTATTTCTGTTTCAATCGTATTTTATTTCGATTTCAATCGTAGGGCACCTGTATTATAGATTAGGCATTGAGCACCTGTATTTAATATGGAATACCTACAGGTGAAAGATGGCCCTTCGTGCAGATAAGAATATGATGTAATCTAGAATCCTTACAAACAAACTCAGTAAGAATGTGTGGGTGCTTATGCACCAAAAAAGAACAAAGAATAAGGTACACAAACAAAGATTACGGACAGGATGTGCCAAGAAGTTCTCAATTAGAAAATTGTTTTCATTGCATTGCGCTGTTTTGTGTGCTCTCTATCACCGACATATCGAGGGGTCACGGGGAAGACATTATCTTGTTTCGAGTAGGTAAAGTGTGCAATGTGCAACAGGATATCGTTTTAATTGGGGTCACAACCACTACCTACGTAGGCAAGCACATGCAAACAATTATCTTATAATATATCTTCTACTACATAAAGACAAATGGATTGCCGAAATTTGGTTTAAGTACCAGTAATATTATGTTTGTAACTATTAGGTACTATTAATCAAGCTATTAAAACAGTAAACTGAATCTCAAAACGTTTAAAAAGAACAAAGAAATTAGCAAACGATATAGAGCAATACAAATTAGATTCTTATCTAGATTTCGAGCATACATGAAAGTGGGTCAGTCTGAATCTGAACAGGCAGCGTTAATAAAATGTTTAATGTACCTAATTACGATGAATAGAGAAACTTCTAGCCGTTGGTATTATGCGGTATTATGTATAGGTAGGTACGCTATTTGTTATACCTACTTACTTAGGCTTGATTCGGCCAAACTATAGTGCGTTTCATCTTTAACTTCATCCTATGCCGTCATGTTGGTAGCAAAACAACAAAGTGCAAAATACAAAAAATTTCATGTGCTACCTTGAATTAAGGGAGATTCGTATAATATGAAGAATGAATTAACGAATCTTCCTGTATTCAAGGTTTAGGGTATAGCGCATCCAAGATATTAAGGCAAGACAATTTTTGTTTTGCTACCAACATAACGGCGTAGGAATTTTAAGATGAAACGCACTCTACTTAGAATAAGCAATAAAAATCCATTTCTAAATCGTCATTTTTTAGATTGAAAAGTTCGAGATTCTCTTGAACAAAAGAGAATTTATGGGAATAATTTCTATTCGAGGTTTATTCCACTTTGGTCATATCGAGCCTAAGCAATCTAGGCACAAAAAAAAACTAAGGATACCTACCTAGCATACAATCCAAAATCATCCAGATGTATGGTCATCTTAGATAGCGCTATCTAGTAAGTACATTGAATTTGACCAGTCTATCATTTCCCTACCCACTCGACTGGAATACACAGACAAAGCAGCGGGGCGCAGTTAGTGAGTAGGTAATATGACGCGTGTCGGATGATGCCGGAAGATGGGACTTATCTCAGACTTTGCAGAGGATGCGCCTTTACAACGGCATTGAGGAGCAATCAACTCGGCTATTACTCGGATAAATGGCATATTTTTCAACTTTTATGGAGGCGGCAAGGATACTTTTTTATTTTGGTTAATTAACCAAAACAATCTACCGAAAAGTGCTCAGTACTTCATAGATGGGTAGGTACACCCCAAAACCGCGATGTACGACATTTATCGTAGTACCTATAGTACTTATAATGGAAGTGCCACTAAGTACTTCATAAGCTATTCTTTTAACACTACAATTTGTGTGTTAGTCTGTGTTTGACGGGTGTTATTGAATTGCCTGAAATAGATAATTTATTAGTCTATAAGATATCCATTTAAAAGATAACCATTTTTCAGAATGTATACTATATAAAGTGAGGCCTCAATGCTTCTAATAGAAAATAGGTCAGTATTCCTGCAACTCAGTTACCACAGCAACGCTGTCAATTGCGACGTAAGACCACCGTAAGATTGCGTTGTTGACTTTATTCTGGTTTATTTTCCACTGGACGTTATTTTATGAGATTATTTCAATATTGTAAACAATTATGGCTGTAGCAACGCCTCCGAATTTATCTGCGAGAATTTACTACGGTCTTCGTACTGATATACAGTGAGTACCTATCTACATACCCATAAATAAACTTTCTTTAGAGCTGTGTTTTTCTTTAACTTAGGTAAGTAGGTATCTATATAAATATCTGGACTTGTCCGTTCTGTATGTTCGAATGGATTATTTTATCAAAGCACTTATGTGATTTATTGATCTTATAGCTAACTATAATGATCTAGATTGCATCTGCACATTACAGTTAAAAATAATTGCATGCAAAATCTAGCTAGAGATACCTACTACCTTCATATCATTTTTCTATTTTAAAACTTTTAGTAGGTTCTACCTTATGTTAGTTTGAATGAATATTGCAGAAAGTTGCGCACATCGCCATCTAGCACCAATTTAAGCAACTATTGTTTTATGAATACCTACCTACCTACTATACAACGGATATTATTAGATTTTTATTGAGGTATTTTGCTATTATATGAATCAAGAATACTTTTCACAGAACCAATGCGCATTATCTATCGGAATCTGAAATCATCTACCCTGCCGGTGGAGTTATCGTCATCCACAACCACCTCCAGAAGAAGCAAAAGTTCATTAGACTTCAAGACAAGCATAAACCCATCAAGTCTTTGGTTTTAGCTCCAAACAGGTAGAAAACTACCTAACAAAAACATCTCAATAACGACCGTGACGTTATGGAGAAATACTTTAGTTAATGGTAGTTATTTTAATTACATTTTGATGTTTCAGGCGATGGTTGGCCTTGAACGAAATCGCAGAAGAAGGCCAGAAGCCGATCATAACAATTTACGATCTTACAACTTATAAACGACGGAAAATATTGACTGTTCCCTTTGAAAATTCTACTGCCAAAGAATTTGTGTGTGTGCAGTTTACGTTTGATTCGAAATATCTTGTCGCTATCACTGGAGAGCCGGATTATTATCTGTATTACTATAATTGGGATAAAGGGAAGGTGGAAAGCCATGCGAAGGCACAAAATCCTGGCGGGCAAGGCGAAGTGCAAAGTGTAAATACCTTCTTTACAATAAGAATTAAATCAATACATTAAATTATGTACCTACAATTGGATATTAAATAAAACGGAAAAATATACTAAAATGTGCAAATTATCAAATTCAAATAAATAACTAAAATCTTAAATACAAAGAGTTGTCGACGACGCTCACCCGAGACATGGTGCCAAAGATGCTGGCAGCCGTTATGAACTAGACATCGATCAGGCTTATACTCTGGGATAAAATACCTATACTAGCTCTTTCATCATCATCAGACAGCTCGACAAGACGCGCCGACAACTCTCTTAGACAGATTTTAGTACAGGGACATACAATGGTCTCAAAACCCAGAGCTGTGAACAGATCCCAGCTATACTTAAATACTGGATGATTTTTTTCATTTGATTTTAGGTGCATTGCAACCCAGCAGATGCAACATTAGTTGTTATTACTGGGCCGTATACATTTCGCATAATGAACGTTGCGGAAACAGTTTGGCGCCAATGGGGTTGGTGTAAGGCGGAAAATGTAAGCAAATTCTTACTGTTTTATTAAGTAGAGCTATTAATAAAGTAGGTACCTACCTATTATTGTGGGAAAAAATTCGAGCGGACACTCCTACGCCAAAACTAAACTGTTATTTAATTTAACCTCGTTGTGCTTCTAGCTCAACATAACCACTTGCATGTGGCTGACACCTGATCGTATAATGTTCGGGACCTCAACTGGAGTAATCATGATGGTGGAAAACGGGGAGCTTAGACAGAACTGCGTTTTTAAGGCAAATGAGGTTCAAGAAATGTCTTTGAAGAAAGTCGAAGCTGAGTGAGTTTAACTAGCGGAATATATGAATTAGATTATTAATCAAACTTAAAGAGGTGTACCTAATCGAAAAATAATGTAACAGTATCTATCGTATATCGTATGTTTGTTAAAAAGATTAAAAATATATATTAAGTGTTGTTAGACTTGTCTTATCAAATATAGAGCATTTGATATGAGTCACCTTTGGGTGTACTGTTGAGTTTACTTAAAGATTAGGGGATTGAGAACAGTTTTAACAGAGATTTTGACCTTGAACATGTTTCACTAGGTACCTACGTAATATATACTCCATTTGAAAGTTTTTTTTTCTCTATAAGGCCAGGTGAAGAATCCGAAAAAATTAGCTCAACTAGTAAGCAGGATACGACAAGCGAAGCTAGTGTTCTGGATGAAAGTTATCCCGTGACTAATTTCGTGAATTTTCCAAAAGGTACCAACATCAAACATCTCTTAGATTAATTATGTGACAATGTGAAATCGCTATACACAGCAAAAAAACATAAGTTTCTTGTCTTCTTCTCATAGAAGACATAGGAGGTAAATTCTGAATACACACAATCCTAAATTGTTAGTTGTAAGGCGATTCAAAACGATCATGTGAAATCTTATTAGATAAAAGTACTTATTCTGAATTTTGAGAGCGATGCAACAAGGAACATCGCTCAGACCGGAAGAAATGTTGAATTTGAAATTACTCCATAGTACCTAGTAACAACCAACAAGCAAGCAAGTGGGCTTATTATTGGGAAGTCTATCAGAAGTTCCACTAACGTTACTTACTTTCCGATTCTGAAGGTTTCGCGTTTGGTTGTGGACCTGGATTCGTTCACATGTTTGAAAAGGAAACTCTTCATCATTGGAGGAAAAGAAACGTTTTCAGGATTTCGAAGAAATCTTACAAGTATGTATCTGGTAATATACAGATATACCCTATTTCAGAAACTAAGATCAAAAATGTTATCAAAGAACTGTTAAATTTAAAGGAATAACTAAAGGTCAATTTTAAATAAATATATGGGACTTTTGTTTATATATTTGATCTATGTTTCTGAAATAGGGTATAAAGTCTCTTTATTTTAAGAACTCATAATTCAGTTCGGTATATTTGTAGACACACTCGGGAGTACCCAATGTGGTCAGAATTGGACGCTATTCAACACATTACCATAGATCCAAATCAAGAAACACTTCTGATTACGACGTTGCGTAAGCAATTGTACTCTGTCAAGTTGTTTGGACAGCATATGCTTCAGGTACAATATCAACGTTCTTTTTGTAAAAACCTTTCGTTTGAATGACTTTCACAGTAAGAGATATTAGTAGGCTCTAGCGGCTCTACTAATATCTCTTAGTAATATCCAATCCATAATATTATAATTGCATTATCCCGCGGTTTCACCCGCGTAAGTCCCGATCCCGTGCATTTTGTCAAAAACCCTTCAGTAGTGGATAACCCCACAACACAAAGAACAGACCCACCAAATATCAAAATGCTGGAAGAAGATGCACAGCTTGAACCGCTGGTCCTAGAGACTTGTTTCTAGGACCAGCGGTTCAGTGCGTAGATATATTGTTCAGTCAGGACTTTGAATTTTGTATGAATCTAAAGTAGTAGATATTGGTAAGAATTTTATAGATGTTTCTAAGTGCGGCAAATATTCACTTGCATTCTGCTAATTTTGTAAATGTATTTTACATAGAGCAAAAAAGGTGTGAAAATGATTGCCAATAATAAATTATTAATATAGAATCCGGAAATACCGTTCGCGGAGCTCGGTCCGGCAATGCACTATGGACGTATCAATTCGTTATCGTTGTGTGCGTGGAAACCGATCTTCATGACATCAGGCGAACAAGACAAAAGCATCAGAATATGGAATTATATGACCGATGACGTGGAAATGATAAAGTTGTATCAAGAGGAGATACATTGTGTGTCTTTGCATCCAACTGGTAAATTGATTTTTAGTAGCAGACGGCATTTATAAGGTCTTTTTTTACAGAACAACGTCCTACTATAATAATCCTAATGGACAGAGATACCGGAGGTACCGAGTTTAATTTCTGTAACTAGAATCTGATAATCTACCATTTTAAATAAGTGTATCGCCACATTTTATTAAGCAAATAAACTTTTTTTTTTTTTTTTTTTTTTTTTTTTTTTTTTTTTTCAATATTAAAAAACGCGAATGTTTGCAAGTACATCTCATGTTTGTATGAATGCTCGAATGTGACTTTGTAAATCCTTCTCGAAAAAACGACTAAACCGATTGCGATAAAACTTGGAAAATAGATGGCTGGAGACTTAGAATAACAAATAGGCTACTCTTTAACCCCATATTTCCGCGGTATCATGACTTACGCGGTAATTTAGTAGTTATTTTATATTTTCCGCTGCCCAGTAGTGTATTTGCAACGGGTTATTGCAATTATTTCTCTACTAGGATTTGACTTTTAATTACAGGATTGTTCGCAATAGTTGGATTTTCCGATAAACTACGCTTCATGGTAGTTTTGATAGATGATTTCGAAGTTCAACGCGAGTTTCCTATACGCAACTGCAAGCAAGCGAAGTTTAGTACGAACGGTCATTTGTTTGCCGCTGTTAATGCTCAAGTGGTTCAAGTTTTCTCATCAGTATCCTTTCAAAATGTTTACAATTTGAAAGGACATAATGGGAGGGTAAATATAATATTGAAGCCTACCTATAAATAAATATTGCAGGGCGTTTTACCCCAAACTAAGCATTAAGCTTGTACTGTGATTACTAGACAACGGATATACTACATAAAATCCTTTTTCTTTTGGAATTGCATATAGAAAACATCCAGAATTAGAAACAATCATTTGTGGTCGGCATAAATACTTGTAGTATTGATATTATTTTGATATCTTATATCACTTGTATTGATATTTGATCTAGGTACATGTTTTAGATATCCTGTCTTGCGTGGTCCGCGAATGATATGACATTGGTTTCGTGTGGTACAGAAGGAGCTGTTTACGAATGGAGCATGGCTACTGGTCAAAGAGTAGGGGAAGTCATACTCAAAACGAATCAGTTCAACGCATGTGCTGTTAACAGGTTTTTATTATTGCAATTGCAAAATATAAGTAGGTACCTTTTGAGCAAAGTTGTAGGTATTCATATGGGTCTAATAAAAATGGTTGATTGCAGTGTCGGAAAAAGCACTTACGGAGTCGGAACCGATGGAGAAATTAAAGAAATTGGAAACAATGCAATAAGAAGGAATTTGGGATTAATTGGTGTCCCACTAGATACAATAGTTCTATCCCGTTCAGATCTGATGCTCTTCATAACCGGAGGTGAAGGCGGAGTTACTACAGTTCAACTTCCACTCTTAGACAAGGCCATTTACAATGAATTCCACATGCACAATAGTAAAGTCACTGGTATAGCTCTGTCTTACGATGATCAAACTTTAATCTCCGTCGCTGAAGATGCCTCTATATGCCTTTGGAGATTAACCAACGCCGATGGTAGAGCAATAGCCTTGGACAAGGATTTCGCTTATTCCAAAGAAATATTAATCAGCAAAAAGGATTTGCGTGAAAAAATTAATAACATAAACGTAAGTGTCCTATCCTTCTATTGACTTTGACGCATCTGGTTATTAATTTGGTTCTAATAATACCGATGGACTTTGTATACTGTGGTATTGTGGTTAAAGTTGCAAACATTAATACAATAAAATTTGTTTATTTAGTTGCTTAGTACGAGGATGAGTGAATTGGAAACCGAACACACTTATCAGCTGCGGCAAGCGGAAGCAACTCAGGCAGAGAAACTAAAAGAAGTTCACGAAGGATATTGCGCTGCTATCGAAGAACTTAAAGAGAAAAACGAGGTGAAATTCTCGATGATAATGATAATATATTTTAAATGTATTTAGTTAATTTGTCTTAAAGTAAAAGTTGTTAATTTAACCTTAACAGCAAATGGAAAACGATCACACGCATGAAATAGGCATGATTCAACAAGATATACAGAAATTGCGTTCGGGACACGAGAAAACGCTACAAGCACTGGAAGCTGATTTCAATATCAGACTTATTAGCGAGTACGACAGGTACCAGGTGAGGTGTTTATTTGGTTGTACTATTGTGGTAATTTGAGCTATTATTGTCATGTTAAATGTTTACAGAGCCTTGAAGACAAAACAGCTAGAATGCGAAAAGACTTCGAACAAAGGTTGGACGCCTTGGCTGAAAGTAAACGGACAGCATTAAGAGAAATGAATCATATGTTTGAACGTAAATTGGAAGAAAAGGATATTGTGTTGCAAGAGGTAACAACTATTTCCGTCTGAACTCGTATCAATATTTTATCTTTGGGAGTAAGAATAGGGCACTTATTTAACTTAGTAATTTCTCAGCTTCAAGAGCAAGCAGACATGGAAACTAAAGAACACGAAACAATAAAAGCATCAATTGAAGAAGATGCAGATAGAGAAATCATTGAAATAAAATCATCTTACGAATCGCAATTAAAGGAGGAAAAAGACGCGAATGTGAGATTGAAAGGAGAAACTGGACTGATGAAGAAAAAAATGATTAGCGCTAATAAAGAAATTGATGAATTTAAACACCAAGTTCTACAACTTAAAGGTAATGTTAATTTTCTTTAAAACACTTTAAAAGTAATTATAATTAGGTTAAGTACAGTAATATTAAAGTACTTATGTATTTGTTGCAGCTGAACATAAGCAGTTCCAAAAAGTTATATCTACTCTAGAACGAGATGTCGCAGACTTGAAAAAAGAAATCGCCGAAAGAGATGGCACCATCCAAGACAAAGAGAAAAGAATTTACGAACTAAAAAGGAAAAAGCAAGAGCTGGAAAAGTACAAATTCGTGCTAAACTTTAAGATTACAGAACTTAAAAACCAGGTTAGTTTTTACCAATCGCTGTTAGATAAGACTTGAAATTCACACATTTATCGATTATTGTTTTTTGGTAATATGCGAGTAGATAGAGCCAAAAGAACATCAGGTACGAGAATTAAAGGGTCAGATAGACGACATGGAAAATGAGGAATTAAAATTGCTGAATATGAAATACGAACTTGGTACGAAGAAAACAAAATTCCTTTAAAAAAGGATTTAAATATCGTAGTGCAAAATGCTTGACCAGAGTGGTTTTAAAAAGTCTTGCAGTCAGAAAAAAGTTACAGCTGTACTAAACAGTTTTTAATATTTTTTAAACCAACAGATAGATCCTTTAGAGCGGGAAATAAAGGCAAAAAAGTTACGCATTCTTGAATTAGAAGTGTCTTTGGAAACTCTTTTAAAAAAGAAAGAATTCCGCGGTAATTTCCAGTTGTAATTTTTTTCTAACTCATTGTATAGTTACTTAGTATTTGCGTTAGATCGAATTTCGAATACATTTCCATTAGAGATGGGCCGACTAGTCGCCGACTAGTCGTCAACTAACAATTATGCAATAAAATCAATATTTATTGAATAATTAGTACAGTTAGAAGATGGGTAGTCAGAAAAACGTTAACAAAACGTCATAGCCTACATACATCATTTAAACATCATACATTTAAAATGTTATTACTTAGCCTCAGCTCCATTAAATTTTTTTTCCAACTTTTATTTTTTATTTTAACAATTTTTTGGAAGTTTCGCAACAGCTTTCGAAGTGCGAATTTATCCAAAAATACCTACAATCGCCGAGTGATCATGATTAACCCAAATGTCTCGAAATTATAATGATCTGCGTTGCCGACTAGTCGGCCGACTAGTCGGCAATTTTGGAACCGACTAGTCGGCTAGTCTGCTAGTCGGCAGAACCCCTAGTCGGCCCATCACTAATTTCCATATTTTTTAGCTTTAGAGCGTCGGCAATCGACATGCATTAGTTATTTGATTAATTTAGTTTTAATTGACATACTTGCGCTTTATTAGTTTGTTCATTAGTTCAAATATCTAGCACGTAGGTAAGAAGTTAAGAACCATAAAATAAGAACACGTTACGATTTTAATGTGTAAGCAAGTAGATGTTTGTTGTACTTTAGATGTTATTTTTAATTGCAAATTAGGTACATAGGTACCTATTTAGTTGGCTTTTCTTTACAAAATACTTACCCTCTTACTTATAAACGATGACAAACGTTATGTAACGTTTGTCTCCTACTGTAGCATGAAGTTAATAGACAGTGACAAACGTTACATAACCTTAGTCATCGTTTATAAGTAAGAAGGTAAATCGTTATGAAAAACTTACGAAATCAAGAAAAACTACGTTTTTTGAAATAATTAGTAAGTAGGTATGGTATGAAACTTTTCACCATATATCGAGCGAGCCAAAAATTTTAACATAAAGATTTAATCATCCTATATTTGCAAGTAATAAAAAAAATCCAAGTTAAATAATAGCTTTGAAGATGCCGTTTTTTTTGAGACTTAAAACCTTAAATTAAGATAGGATACGTTTTCCAGAACTTAAAATCCAGCAGCTAAACGAAAAGCTAATGTCAGCAAAAAAGGATTATTTGAACGAAGCGGAAAGGAACTTAACTTTAAAAAATACACTGAAAAAAATTAAGATTGACCTTCACAACATGACGGCTAACTTTCAGGATCCTATGAAGTTAAAGTTAAATGTTAAAGTAAGTAAAAACTATAAGTAGGTACTTTAAGTTTTGGATCATAAACTTTTACCTACCTATATAGCACCCGTATAGTGGGAGTTTACGCAAACACTCACCTTTGCTTTACCGCGAAACTTTTCTATGGAAAGTTGCACGATACGTGCGCTAGAGGCGCTGTTTAATTTTCCCTACAATTTTTCTGTTTACGAAAATGTGGTTTTAACTTTGTTACACGAAAAAAAAAACCACACTAGGCCTACAGATCTTACAACACAAGTAAAGAGAAACCTCTGCAAAAAAAAAACTTTGGTACTAACTTTAAAAATGAAAATCGTCATATTTTGATAGGATTGGGTCGAGACATCTTTGGCCTGAATGTAGCAGGATTTATTTTCTCCTCTACAGGCATTATTCCACAAATACGTGGAAGACATCGACTTTATCCGAAGCAGAGTTGCGGAAGACGAAGCTATTAGAGAATTCAACCGACAACGGGACCATTTGGAGAAACAAGTGGCGTCATTGAAAGCTCAACTGGCTAAGGCTCTCGGAGGCTCCAAGAATGACATTAATAAAATTATGGATGTAAGTATTATTTTACACGGCATTTTTGTCGAATGAACGCTGGGCCTAAATGTTGACCGATTGGTCCTCCACAAGGGCCAAGAAGAATGATTGGTCCGAATAGGTCTGGAAAGCTGTAAATGGGAGGAAGGTAAAGTAGAGAGTCTGCCAGCCGGGCAAAGCCCTTAATTTTTTACTATTCGGTCGGTATATTTCAATCAATATCAATATTTTTTTGGGAAAATACATGGAAGTCTGAAGAAAATAGGATTTCATGCATAAAAAAGAAAGTACATCTTACCTAAAGAAAAGAAAATGTAAAAGTTTGTGAGTTTTTGTATAAGTATGTATGTTTGTTGCTCCTTCACACAAAAACCGATTGCGATGGAACTCGGTATGTAGACAAACCGCGGGACGCTAGTTGATATAAGCATAAATATCACTCAACATCATAATTTTAAAAGGACTCCGCAAAAAGCAGTACCTTCTAAGTAGAAAATTAACAGTTACTACCTACTATCAATTTAGTTTAATTATTAAATAGGATAAAGCTCGGTAGCTGGTATTTAAAAAAAAACCCGGCCAAGTGCGAAACTCGCGCACGAAGGGTTCCGTACCACTATCACAATTGGGTACGGAACCCTAAAATGGTTTACAACAACTTTGATTCAAAGAAAATCTGAAACTTATAAGAAACTCTTTGGTCAGTGAAGGCAGACTAGTATATTTGACAGATAGGGCAGCCATTTTGAATTCCATGACCAACTCGATTTGACGCGACCAATCAGAAGCGACCTCACATTGCCTTGTAGTTTTTGAAACACGTTTGTTGTATGGGAGCCCCTTTTAAATAATTGTTTTATTTTGTTTTTAGTATTTGTTGTTGTAGCGGCAACCGAAATACATCTTCTGTGAAAATTTCAACCTTCTAGCTATTACGGTTCGGTTCATGAGATACAGCCTGGTGACAGACGGACAGACGGACAGACAGACGGACGGACGGACGGACGGACGGACGGACGGACGGACGGACGGACGGACGGACGGACGGACGGACGGACGGACGGACGGACGGACGGACGGACGGACGGACAGACAGACAGACAGACAGACAGACAGACAGACAGACAGCGAAGTCTCAGTAATAGGGTCCCGTTTTTACCTTAAGGTACGGAACCCTAATAAGGTACGGAACCCTAAAAATGAGATAATTCATATGTAAGGTAGGAAGATTTCTACCTATTAGGTATTATTTTAACGTTACAAAATGAACTCGTGAGAATAATTTCTGAGTAATACCTGAAATTAAGCATTCAAAATGAATCGATTTAAAGAACTGATTCAAAGAGGTTCGTCGACCTGAGCAATCTGTTTTCGTGAGACCGAAACTGATTTATTCAACCCGTGAAGCTCTAGCTAGATGGAGTAACAAATTATATCTATTACCTGTTTGATTATTGGCTCAGATGTTATGCAATTATAAATTTCTAAATAAGTAATCATTGGATTGATTACTTATTCAATCACTAAGATGCAATTAATTACAGCGAGAAATGCAGTGGCTGTTGGGAACATAAACCAACCCCTGAAACAACTGATTTTCTTGATCTACATTTATATGTTACTAGCTACGTCCCGCGGTTTCACCCGCCTAAGTCGCGATCCCGTGAGAATATCGGGATTAAAAGTAGCTTATATCACTCAGGGTAAATGTAGCTTTCTAATGGTGAAAGAATTTATGAAATCGGCACAGTAGTTTTTGAGTTTATTCATTACAAACATACACACACACCCACACACACAAAAATACAAATCTTTCCTCTTTATAATATTAGTGTAGAAGTGTAGATAGCGCCCCCCAACTATAGCTAACCTTTAGGCATGTACCAGAGCAATAAAGCCGGTCACCACTCGCACCTCAGAAAGGAGCTAACGACAACCTCGCTGAGGCCGGTTAGAACATAACACAGTGGCGCCATCTGTAATAAGCTATTGTAGAAGTTTGTGCTTTTACTTGCAGGAAAACTGTTCTCTACTGACTGATATTAACAACCTCCGTACGGAGCTCAAAACTACCAGAAACAAGTGCTTTCAAATGGAGTCGATACTGGGATTGTCTGCGCGGTACATACCGCCTGCAACTGCGAGGGCTAAGCTCAAGCACGTGACCGAGGACAGAGAGAAATTGGACGAGAAGTTCAAGTCAAAGATTGATGTAAGCCATTTAAACCCTTTGGCTGCTGAAGTTGAAATCGCAAATCGTTGGATCAAAATCGCAAACTCATATGTGTCTCTTCAGCAGTGAAAGAGTAACCCCCTGTATTTATAGAGAAATCGAGTAATTACTTTGGCTAAGTATTGCATTTGTCTCGCTCTTGTCAGTGATTTCCAACGTCTGCGAAAATGTGACAGAGATTTTACTTAGAGTAATTACTCGATTCGTCTATTAATATGGGTGTAAATCAGCTATATCAGTTAGATTGGAGCTCCTTCGTGCTTCAGAAGGCACATTAAGCAGTTGGCCCGCTC
Organism: Idaea biselata; assembly: GCA_958496205.1. Classification (NCBI taxonomy): domain Eukaryota; kingdom Metazoa; phylum Arthropoda; class Insecta; order Lepidoptera; family Geometridae; genus Idaea; species Idaea biselata. The sequence goes on along the minus strand of OY292396.1, from coordinate 24,980,896 downwards.
GTACCACTGATTGCAGTTGTTACGTCAAATTAAGAGGCCATAGGACGTCCTGAACAACTCTAACACTAGATTAGCCACACCACTATACGAAACAAGAATAAACATATGAATGACTTTTTTCACAGGAAAGAGAAGAAATAATCTACGCACTGAAAGAAGAAAATGATCGTTTGTTGGTGAAAGTGCGTTGCTGCACAGAGTTCGTTCACGATAGAACGGATGAAGCGGCCAAAGAGGAGGGAGCGGCCGGCGGGGACGGTATCGACGAGTTGGAAGGAGAAAGAGAGCAGCTGAAAGAGACGCAAGACGAGCGAGAGGACCACGACTGCTTGTCTTTTCCTGACCAAGATTAATAGAAAGATGCTATGATAGTTTTTCTCACGGCTCACCGTGGAAACGTGGAAACGGTGCAGATAGTATTTCGCTCTCTCTCTCTTTCTCTCACTCATCATGGGTCCTTTGGGTGGGGTCCAGTGCTGCGCATTATTATTATCGATAAGCGGTAACGATATTGCAACATGATCACCGCTCTAACCTTAATATTATTTTATGACCTGATGTCCAGCGAGTGAAATGTACTATTATAGTTAGGTGCACGTTTCTCTAGCTATTGCATTTCAAATTAGCTTATAATTAGGAATATTTTAAAGGAGGGGTCCAGACACACAATACAATGAATTTTAGTCGTTTCTCCCGGATTGGGTATAGATGCGTGGTTCGAATTCCGATTAGTGTCGACCATTCGTTGTATTTGAAATAGCATTTTTCTTTAAAATATTCTTATGAAAACAGACATAAAATAAAAATAGTGGTATACCTATTATAATTTTATTGTAGTTGATTCAAAAGTTTTTGCTTGAAGGTTTAATCGCTAGTTTGTTAATTGTTGGTAAAAGTAACAGTAAAAAGTGACGCCGTCGTAAATTAAATAATGAGGTCCTCAGAAAGTCGCTAACCGGTCGGTGTCTGGTGTTTTTTCTAGAGTTTATCTATTTGTTGACGCGATTGGTTGATTTGTAAATTTTAATAATTTTCCATGCCTATACTATCGTTATTTTACTGGCGCTCGGATTTTCGATTTATTTAAAGACTGTTAATTTTATGGTGGCTATACCACGAGTAAAGTAAATTTACGTTGCTAGAACTTTCATTCTGGTGGTATACAAATATAATATTATTCTGTTACAAAGTATTGTGTTGTATTATAAATGTTGTACGTAATTATGTTTATTATTAAATAAAACCTGCTATTTACTATGTTTGATTTTTTTAGGGTAACAAACACTAAATAATAATAATGCGGTCATATTTCGAAGTTTCCTTGGATCGATGGAGCTTCTTTTAAGAGAAGTACATTGGTTGTTGCTTTAAGATTACGCTCGGGACATGTACCTTCCAAGAAGTTCGGCTTTTTAATGGGAAAAACAACATCACCTAACTGTGAAGATTGCGGTGTTGTGGATGATGTTCAACATATACTGTTGGAATGTGTGCGTAATGGACTAATAAGGCATTGAAAAATAAATAAATAAATATTTGTAGTATATCCGTTGTCTAGTCACCGTAACACAAGCTTAGCCGCTTACCACGGGGCTAGATGGCGCTGTGTGTTGTTGACAGAATATATTTATTTTTTTATTGAGATCAACACATCTTGGAAGTGCTTTGAGTGGTACTGACGTCGGTATTATTAACTCGGCATTAGCAAATCCGTATTCGGATAATGCAATTGTTCTTTATAAACTAGCTGTTGCGGCTTTAGATATTAATTTGGGATTTTTTGTATTGATTTGTATAAATAGAGTGATGTGGTCGCTAAGCGACAAAACTCTTTAAAATCAATAAAAAAAAAGAAACAATAATGCGATCATTATATTCAACCCTATAGCTTGAGCTCACTCGGCGCAGTGGGCTAGCACACCCCGCTAGAAAAGGAGAGGTCGTGGGTCGTAGGTTTAAGTTCGGCATAGTTTTTTTTCTAAAATACAAATTAATTTACCTCCTAATGCTTATCCAGAGTTATTTAGGTATATCTCTAGTTAGCCCTTTGCATTTAAACAACGTTTTTACATGAAAAAACTTTATTAATATATACTTAAATGCATCTAATAAAAATATAACGTAATATGCATCAACATCATCATTTAAACAAAAATAACTTTGCGACTGTTAAAATTAACCTTAAAATAATCCTCATACATTCAAATGACCTCAATAAATAAAAACCTTGCCCGAAATGACCAATAACCAACTTAACTATTTAATGACAATTACTACCTATGTGGACGTGCGCAGTGGGGCAAAATGGGGCAGATAGCCCCTCCTCTACCCCTGGTCAAATATAAAGTAATATTATAATGAGGTAAGATAATTCTATTTATATTTTTGTTCGATTTACGCGATGTTTACATGAAATTAAAATCTTTATATGGTTTTAATCGCTTTGCTTTGCTACCCAATCTACCTTTGAACAGGAGACCTGTAAAGTCCTCGAAGCGTCGGGCGTTTGAAAAATGCTGAACATAACAAAAGCAAAGATTTATCAAAAAAGACTTTAAATGAATTATACTGATTTTTCTTCTGTTTTCGCGATGTTGTATTGAATTGAAAGACTTTTGGGGGTACGAGGTGATGTGTACCTCCGGAGGGAAGATCTTCCACCGGGCAGGTGGTTTTGCTTGGTAGACCGCGGCCCGACGTTGTCTCATCGGGAGTTGTTGAGCTTATCTCGGAAAGAATGTTGATAGCGAGATTCAGGATTTCATACTAGTAACGCCATCTAGTTGATTCTGTAGGCGCAGACTTTTTCGGTTTTAATCGCGTGGTATTTATTACTTTTATCATTGTTTCAATGCTCAACGTATCGAGACATGTTTTGTAATCAATCGATAGATTTATTTTAAAATACTCGGCACATTTTTATTCAGTCATGAAGTAGCTAATAAATCTAAGATGAATATTTTTATGTTACATAACGTTCTCATGTACATTATCTCAAAGAATAAAGCATCTAAACAACCTCTGCAGTAAATACTAACATCATTAAATTAATTTAATGTTATTAGATTTAATTCCGTGAATATTTTATTACACAAGATGCCTTACCTATATATTTTTTAAATATAAGAAAATTACTTAAATTTTATATACTTATGATAAAATGAAAAATCAATTTTAAATAATTGACAAGAAATTGCCAAACATAGTTACATTTTCCCGTGTCTTCATTGCGTACCTATTATTATATATTTTCTTACCTCGACGTTTCAACCATGTTACAATAGTCTTGGTCGCAAGGGGACTAAGCAAATACCAAACCCCTAGAAGGAGTCAGTGAGAACGTTACTGTAAAAATCATTTTGTTTCACGAATTCCTGTAAAGCAAATCCTGCGCACGCCCACAAATAACTAGAAGATGTAATACATACCTAACTAGTGAGTCTTGTAGGATGTAATTCTTAGTTTAGAACGTTTAGAGAACGAATGGCAAGATCGCTTTGCGTCCCTTGGGGTAGTCGGGGAACTCCTTCTTGTAGTTGCGGTGTTTGGCGATCGCCCACACTGCCATCTGGTAGAACCCAGCCGCGGCAAATAGTCCCGCTGGAATAACAAGAAAAGTTATTAATTTTACAAAAAAAAACTTGGCAGGTGAGAGTCAGATTCGCACACGAAGGGTTCCGTACCATTATCACAATTGGGTACAGAGCCATTAAAAACACTGGACTAAGCAAAATCCGTGAACGCAGCGACGATGCTCGTTTGGATTTATCTTTACCACTGACGGCAGTTTATCACTAGATGGGGCCAGTGGTAAAAATAATCGCGTTACAACGTTAGCGTTTAACTTTGTAAAATCACGTTGCTTGTATGGGATAAATATTTGTAATAGCGGCTACAGAAACACATCATCTGTGAAAATTACAGTTGTCTAGCTATTACGATTTATGAGATACAGCCTGGTGACAGGCGGACAGACAGACAGCTGTGAGACTCCGCTGTATGGGTCTGGTAATAGAGTCCCATTTTTACCCTTTGGGTACGGAACCATTAGAAGGTTGATTGCATTGATCTCAGCCTTAACAGTAGATAATAATATTCACATCAGAAGGGTCAAGTTTCACTGGTGCTAAGACAAGCACGTTTAAAATTTTGACAAAATCAAAAAAAAATAACTTGTATTGTGTTGCATGTATTTTTGTCCTCGCTTTGCCAAATTTGGCAATTTTTGGACAACAATTACTTTGTAGGTTTTAGCACTTCCCGTTGACCTTAAAGCTTTCAATTACTAAAGCCGATTGCAGATCGAAAGTAAACCGGCATGCAGTTGTAAGGTAAGCAATTAAATCGACAGAGGACAACGAGACGAAAAAACAATGCCTTTAAACCCCTTATGTTAACAAATCGTGTCTATCATATTATTTTGTAAGCAAATTTTTGATTTGCTTTAGCGGATCTATATTCGGATCTAAATCTATATTTACAAGCTGTTCTCATAAAGAGGTATTAAGCCGAAAGTGGGTTGTTCTAGACATCTACGCGATCAAATTTGTTCTACGACTTTTCAAAGAGGTTTCGTACCTAGTTGGGTTGGTACAATGGGTAAAAATACAATACCAACCAACCCATTTACAATGGGTACGAAACCTTTGGCGCGCGAGTTCGACTCGCACTTGACAGGTTTTTTTACTCTACCTACACTACAATTTATACAGTATAAAATAACCATGTGACTAATATAAAGTTCCAAAAACAATAATGTTTTTAAAAAGAAACCAGTCTACCTTGTTGAAATCCGAATGCTTCGACGTGAATAAATTACCATTAAAATGTTGATTATGCTAATCGAACGTTGGTTGTCAGTAGAGTTTACCACCGCACCACGCACCGTGACGTGGGGAATTCAACATTCATTATACTTATTTTTAAATTCAGTATGTAATTAATAACTCAAGGACTAAGGGTCAAGTGACTGAGGTGTTTTAAATTGCAAATGGTATGCAAGTTTTATGTTATGTATCCCACAGCATGGGTTAGAGATGATTTGAAGAAAATTGCGACGTTTCTACATTATAATCGAACCGTGAAAAGAAAAACGCTGCAGCAAGTACTACATGGGTCATAAAGTTTAATTAATTGAGTCGAGCAACTCATTAAACTATACAGGGTGTTCCGTAATGAATGGTTAACCCGGCACGTGCGTATGCGGGGCCAAGGCGTGGATCCACTCCCTGAATTTCAGTTTTCTATTCCAAGCCGTTTGAGCTTTAGGCCATTTTTTGTGAGTTTTTGAAAATTTCTACCTTTTCCCACATTTATGGGTATCACGTCCACAGTTTAAGTCATAGCACCATTTTTTTTCTTTTAATATCTTCCCTAATAATGGTGTTTGTAAATTGCATTTTAATTATTTCGTTAGGCGTAATAAAGTACAAGACGTCCCTAAACCTAAATTTTAGTTTAATGTTTTTTTATCTGCCAACTTTGAGCACCTGTGGTGTAAAAACAAAGTTCAGGACCTATGTGTACAACCATTTTAAAAACTAGCCCACATTATGAGGATTCTAAAACAGTAGCCAAGTACGTACTTTAGATCATGAAATTTCCGAGATATTGCCATTCGAGTATCGAAATAGGTAATTTTAGTTACAAAATCTCAACAGACAGTTTGTTAAAAAAAAGTTTCATTTTTGATTAAAATTCTTTATCAGGGTCTGCGGGAGATTGAATTCATCAACAAACACTGAGAAACATCAAGGTAACAACGACGCCAACAACAGTAAAAACACCAACAACAACCAAATCGTTACTATCCATTTTACCACTGGCGCAAGTACATCATTAGATGGCGCCAGTTGTAAAAATAAATCGCGATTTTATTCTATTTGTATTTGTTGTTATAGCGGTTACAGAAATACATCATCTGTGAAAATTTCAACAGTCTAGCTATCACGGTTCATGAGATACGGCCTGGTGACAGAGGGACAGACAGACAGACAGGGGAGTCTCAGTAATAGTTCCATTTTGAGGGATTTTACCCTTTGGATACGGAACCCTAAATGCATGCTCTGCATCTTTTAACAAACGACCTTTTCAATCTACTTGCATGTCGTTGTTGTTTAATTTTTTGCGCAGCTGATTGTACTCGCTCCCGGAGCTCCTCTACCGAGTTAATCGGATCTTTGTACACCTTTTCTTTTAGGCAATCCAAGTGAACAAATACAAATAAAATAAAGGCGCGATTTATTTTTACAACTGGCGCCATCTAGTGATGTACTTGCGTCAGTGGTAAAATGGATAGTAACGTTACGTTCACGGATTTTGTTTCGTCGAATGTTCCAGATTTGGTTGTTGTTGGTGTTTTTACTGTTGTTGGCGTCGTTGTTACCTTGATGTTTCTCAGTGTTTGTTGATGAATTCAATCTCCCGCAAACCCTGATAAAGAATTTTAATCAAAAATGAAGCTTTTTTTAACAAACAGTCCATTGAGATTTTGTAACTAAAATTACTTATTTCGATACTCAAATGGCAATATCTCCGAAATTTCATGATGTAAAGTACATACTTGGCTACTGTTTTAAAATCCTCATAATGTGGGCTAGTTTTTAAAATGGTTGTACACATAGGTCCTGCACTTTGTTTTTACACCACAGGTGCTCAAAGTTGGCAAATAAAAAAACATTAAACTAATATTCATGTTTAGGGACGTCTTGTACTTTATTACGCCCAGCTAACGAAATAATTTAAATGCAATTTACAAACACCATTATTAGGGAAGATATTAAAAGAAAAAAAATGGTGCTATGACTTAAACTGTGGACGTGATACCCATAAATGTGGGAAAAGGTAGAAATTTTCAAAATTTCATGAAAAATGGCTTAGAGCTCAAACGGCTTGGAATAGAAAACTGAAATTCAGGGGGTGGATCCACGCCTTAGCCCCGCATACGCACGTGCCGGGTTAACCATTCATTACGGAACATCCTGTATATAGATTAAGGTATACTAAACAGTTTTTATATGACAAAGATTTGCACTTGACCTCACCTCACCTTTTGGCAAGCAACAATGAGACCGCCTATGTAGCATGGTTGCTTAGAAGATGGTTGTAGTTTTGAGAGAATTTGACATTTTACCAACTAAAACTAGAACCAGAACTATAAACGTTCGGTAAGGCTGTATTTCTGATAGGATGTTTGTTACTAAACCGACTGCAATGAAATTTGAAACGTATAGCTGGAGGCCTGGAATAACACATAGACTTTGATCGCGACATTCCCAAGGGGTCAGGACTTGCGCGCTTAAAAACTAGTATTACTATATAAAACAAGAGTTTGAAATAATAACTTACCTGGAGCGCATTTGGTCATGATCGTGAAGAACAGCCACGAACCAAACTCGTAGGTGTAGTTAGGACAAGACACGTAGTTGAAGAGTAGAGACAAGGGGTTGCCGTCAGCGACTGGTACGCGGCGAACCTTGGTACCCGGGGGACGCAGGTTCTTTAGGAGAACGTGGACACTAAAGTTGCCGAGCTCACATATCTGGAAATTGATAGCATAACGTTAAACCGTGTTCAGAAACAGGATAAGAATAGGCTATCCCTGTTTCTATCTCAGTCGAATAGGCAATCAATGGACTATTTCCTATTTTGTGATTCTACTTTCGCTCTAGTTAGTCAATTCAAAAGTGTGACTAATTTTCTATACAACTTGCGTGATCGTATCAAGAGATAGTATTACGTAAACATTAGTTACATTTTTCCGGGTCTTAATCGCGTATTTTTATGTATTTTCTAAACTCGTTTCAACCATGTTGCCAGTCTTTTCGCGACCAAGACTATTGTAACATGGTTAAAACGGCGAGGTAAGAAAATAAATAATAATACGCGATTAAGACCCGAGAAAATGTAATTATGTTAACAAATCGTGTAAATTTAAAAAGTTTACGTAAACATTGTTAGCCTCAAAGGTAATTTAATACACAATTGGTTAAGTTACATGGAAATGTTATATCTATAGAAGAAAGTCCAACTGATGCATGCTAACAATTGCATGGTAGCTTGATTCCATGGTTACCCAACTTCAATGATCTGAGGTATGGTTGCAAAGCAAAAATACATTGAAGAGTTTAAATTTCTTTTATCAATCAATATACCTTTTTAAGCAGTTTTTATTTTTAATTTAAGTTTTATATTATGACTGTTACAGTAGAACTTGGACTTTGTAGGTAGAGTATGTACTATTTATTGCACATGGAATATAAATACTGTTGTGATTACAATATTCATTGATATTATTTTATATTTCAAGAACTTCATTTTTTCTCTCAAAAAATGTTTTTACAAACCAATAAGTAGTAAACTGTACTTTGATCAAGGCTAACCTTTTGATACTTTGCTACCTAATGACGTAAATTACAATAAACAAACATTCCATGGAGTTAACAAGTTAACTTTATACTACAAACATATGAAATAGAACATATTTCTACAATTTAGTCATGGAAAACATGACATTAGATTAAAGAAACATTAGTAGACATTAACAGAAACAAATCCTATGTATAATGTTAGGTCTGATCTATCAGTGGCAAAGATTGGGTTTTCTTTATAGATAAGGTGACTTAAGTTATAAAATATACTCAATAAACACTATTTTTACTTACCTACCTACAAGAATTACCTACTATCAATGTGATAAAATGCAAAATGATTGCCATTTTAATTTTAAGAAACAGAGATAAAAGTATACAAAATAACAAAATATGTTATGGCATCTCCACTTGACAGCCTCAAAGCGTCCCAGGCAGGGTCTGCTGTACTGGTTGGTACACCCAAAGGCACCACCCAGGATCAGTTTAGACAGATTGTGTTCCCAAACGCTAGTGTTTGATTCTCTATAAAGAAGAGCTGCCTTGTGCCCTGCCACTACCTGTTGTCTAGACAGGTACCAGAGCAATAAAGCCGTAGGATTTTGATGCAGTGACAATGCAATATACCATATGTTATATGGTATATTGCATACCTATTAATTAAAGACACATTTAAAGCCACGTCCCTCAAACTTGAACACTATGGCGTTAGGGGCCGAGCAAATGACTGGATTGAAAGCTATTTGAAAAATAGAAATCAGTTCACGGAAATATCTAGAGTTGAGACTGTCAACAAGAATAAGATAGTGAAAAATAGGTACCGATCGGAACCACTTATAAACAATACAGGAGTCCCACAGGGCAGTATTTTGGGTCCTCTACTTTTCCTCTTATATATTAATGACCTTCCGAAAGCTACTTATCATCGTTGCATTTTATATGCTGATGATACCACAATTTTAGTAGAATGTAAAGATAAAAACAAAGCGGAAAATGTGGTGACTGATGCTCTGAATGACGTAAACAATTGGATGATAAACAATAACTTAATAATTAATGTAAATAAAACGAAAATAATTCAATTTCTTTCCTATAACTCTAGACCATTACCTATTGACATTTATTTTAATAAAGAAATCATAGAGCAGGTTGATAATTTTAAATTCCTCGGTTTAATTCTGGACAGAAACCTTAATTGGAAGGTGCATATTGATAACCTATGCCAAAATCTTGAGCGTTTTGTGTTCGCATTAAAGCAAATAAGGCAAACTGTATCTAGAGAGGCGGCACTGATGGCCTATCACGGGCATGTGTCATCGCTCCTGAACTATGGTTTGCTACTGTGGGGCAACTCGGTTGACGCAATTAGGGTGTTTAAATTGCAAAAACGATGCATTAGAGTAATAAATAAAGCTTGGTTCTTAGATAGTTGTGTACCACTTTTCAAATCATGCAAAGTTCTTCCATTACCGTGTTTGTTTATTAGGGAAGTGTGCCTATTTGTAAAAAATAACATGAACTATTTTAACAAATACACAGACGTCCGTTCTCGGCAAAAAAGAGGCAAATTCTCAGACATGATTTTCCAACCTCGCTGCCAGAAAGATATCTATAAAAAAAATGCTTATAATATGTGTATTTCTTTCTATAATTTTTTACCCCGCGACCTCAAAGCTCTAGAAGGAAATAATTTTAAGAGAGAATTGTTTAACTGGCTTCTCCATCATTGTTTTTATGACGAAAAGGAATACAAGGATTTCTGTGTTAAAAATAGAGATAAGTGACATTTTGGGAATATTGTTTATTTTGCTATACCTACCTAATTTTTTTTTTTTGTTTAATTTAAATTCATAGTGACGGAAATATTTGCACGTCTGCTTGCAGACTGAATACACGTTCTATGTACTTTACCATAAGATCTTTATGTATTGTATTCTAGCAAATAAATGATTTTATCTTTATCTTTATCTTTTATCTTTATCAAATAATGTGTAGTAAAATCTGTACGTAGCTGGGTAGTAGCAGTGTGTGTGTTTTTAAGTAAAATTAATGTGGGTACTTACAACAAATCCTCCAAGTCCAACATAGAAGCACACACTGCATGGAGCAGTGAACAATGGATGGTTGACATGGTATGCCACATACAAGGTGAACAGCCAATAGTAAGCACAGTTCCTAAACAGATTTCTCATGGGCATGGTGCCATGTGAGAACCGGTGTACAAAGACGGTTTCATATAAACGCTTTGCATAGTGAGCAGACCAGCATACTGCAGCAACACTGAAATATTAAAAAATATCAGACAAGTCAACTAGACTCCTAATATGGGTGATGAACAAGGGAAAAAATATTTAAGCTTTTTTTCACTTCTACATCGAAAAATTGTTTGAAATTGAAAAATTGTAACAGTCATGTGGGTTGTTCTACCTACAATCTACATGATTAGGCAAACAATTTTGTTTTATGACTTTTGTAAAATTTACCATCTGTTTTAAAATAAAGACATCAAGAACTGAAAAAAGTATCTGGAAATGGAAATTATTCACTTTTGTTTTTTCATTTGTTTTAAAGCAAGAATTTAACATTGAGAGATTTTTATAAGCAACTAATTTAATCAAGGAATTTGTTTTTTTTTAATTTCATGTGATTTATGTATTTTTTCATGGTTTACCCCAATATTCTCACTAACATAGGTGTCTGCTAGTTGCTGATCAGTAATGAATGTGTACATACGTGGCTACACTTCCAGGAGATGTGTTTGTTGAGCCATAAAGAATCCATGGCCTCTGGTAAACCCAAAGGTAAACAAACAATGGTCCAGCATACTCAGCTAAAAATACGTTTTTCCAAGAAATTTGTGGTCCTAGATCTTTGACGTAAAGCTTAGAGCCGTTCTCAAGATTGAGCGCCTTTAGCGAGTCTTCGTCATTGAGTGTTTTCCCTTTAGCTTCTAATTTGATCGCTTGTCGGTCAGGATATAGCGACTTCTTAACGCCTTGATGAATTTTACTTTTTACATCTTTTATGGTGTTCTCCTGACTCACAACGATCTTGCCCAGTGGTTTCGAGCCGGTAGCATTCAGGATTTCGATCTGCAAAGCGCATGCTGAACGGTAATTTAAAATTTTTAAGGTACCGGGTTGGTATTATAAGGAAAACGACTTTCTTACCTCCATCGCAGTATTGTTTACTGCACGCCCGCACGAATTGTTAATTACTGTTTCTGTTTAAATTACAGGCAGATTTCCTTGCCTTGTCGTTGTCGCCGACACACAGCAGCAGAAAGAAATCGTCAAGAAAAATGTATTGATGAAAAGGCAATTTTGTCAAAAGTGGGCAAAAGTCTGACAGTGACGCAATAAATAAATGACGTTTTTCACAAAACCAGGGCCGTCAATGTCACTTTGACAGTGACGACAAAAAAATAAAATATTAATATTTTGAACGCATTTTTATTTTTCTCTCAGTTGGCGATTTTGTATTTTATATGTTTGTGTGAGTATGGTCATGTATTTACACTGTAACAATAGAGGGTCTTTTTCATGTGTGTAACTGTGCAATGAAATCTGCGAATGTGTTTGTTTTGATTTCAAAATGGCGTATTAAGTCGTCATTCTTGTTACCTACTGGTTTATTTTGTCAAGAAATAAGTGTTTCTGAGCTGTAAAGTCAATAAAATATAGTGATTATTGCAATAGTGTTTTAACAAAATGAGATCAGTTGTGGAGATTGGAGCCAGTGTCCCAGCATTCCTGGGAAAACTGTGGAAATTGGTCAACGATTCTGAAACGAATCATTTGATATCATGGAGCCCTGTGAGTACTAATTATATAAATACTTGTTGTTTTAGTCATAAACGACTATTTCGTTGCATATTCCTAAGCTCCATTATAGCTATGACCAGGAATATAGCTAAGAAAGTAATTACGAAAACAACCTAAAAATGTCGCAAGTTGTCAGTTTGTCGAACTTGATAAATAAATAAATAGTTACGAGTCACGTTTTCTACCATGCTAGCGGTCTTTGGTATGGGTTTTAGCTAACAAAATGTCTCATTTTGGAATGAAGAGGCATTGTTGAATAGAAAAACACTAATCATATCTACTAATTCCTGCCTACTTGTGATGTAGGTAGTGATTGAGAACAGCTGTTGTGATGTCACTACATTAAATGCAAATCTATGGAATTTTTTACAGTTTTTTAGGGCGCATACACTCAAACGAGATGGTTGTTATTGATTTAAAAGTATGTTTTACAGTACTAAAACAAATAATAAAAGTACTTGATATTGATTCCAGTGAAAGTAACATAGTCTTTCTTTACTGACTCTTAATTAGCTGCTCTTTAGCATTCATTGGTATTTTGTTATGCAACATCAATGTTATTCAATTGGGTTTTAGTCTTAGTCACCTACTAAACTAAATTCTTCAAATGAATTGACATTGGATGTGAGGGAGGTCTAAAAAGAATATGTAATTGTGGAGAGTGGTTTGGTGTAACCTTGACAATCATCACAATATCAGGATCTATAGGGGAGCAAACAAAATTATTTTAAAGTTCCTGATTTTATGTTTTCTCAAGGCCATTGTTGAATGTCTGAATTAAAATGGTATAATGGTTGGTGGAATATTTGTTTGTGGGGTGAACAGAGACATGTAAAAAAAAAGACTATGGCCTTGATAACAATAAACATAGGTAGGTACTTATTTGACCCCAGATGCTTAATGAGGTCAGTTGCAAAAGCCCTCACAAGATTATCAGTGGTTGCATAAAACTATAATTAGTGGATAGTGTTGAGCAAACCCTTTCCCTTTCTACAGCAGTAGAAGCTCCAGCTTACCCTATTAAGAAGCTTATTTTTATATATTTTGTAAGAATTGTAAATTAACCAAATTTATTTATTTTAGGGAGGCAAAACATTTGTAATAAAAAACCAAGCAGATTTCGCAAGAGAGCTGTTGCCTCTTTATTACAAACACAACAACATGGCAAGTTTTATTCGGCAACTAAACATGTACGGCTTTCACAAAATAACCTCCGTTGAGAACGGAGGCTTGAGATATGAAAAAGATGAAATAGAATTCTCACACCCATGTTTCATGAAAGGTCATGCATACTTATTGGAACATATAAAGAGAAAAATTGCCAATCCAAAGTCTATAGTAACAAGTACTGATAATGGAGACAAAGTTATAGTTAAACCTGAATTGATGAACAAAGTATTGGCCGATGTGAAGCAGATGAAGGGTAAACAAGAAAGCCTTGATGCTAAATTCAGTGCAATGAAACAGGAAAACGAAGCCTTGTGGAGAGAAGTCGCAATACTTAGACAGAAGCATATCAAACAACAGCAAATTGTTAACAATGTTAGTATATTAAATCACATTTAAAAAATTCTTAGTTTAATATAGATTTACACTTCATTGTACCATTATATAAAATATTACAAAGAAAAACATGAATGCCACACTAGGCACAATGAGCAGCCTTATCGCCTGAGGGCGATCTCTTCCAGGCAACCAATAATTAAGCAGAAATGTTGACTTCAAACTCATTTGTTAAATTAACAAATCAAGACATTAGCAGCTTGAATCATGAATTTTGTAACATGTACTTTATCATGTTTCATCAATTTTTTGATATGGTTAAGAAAGTTTTTTTTACAGAATCTCGTAGATGTATTTACAGGACCTCAAAAAAGGGTCCATGACTTGTGTTATTTATTATGTGAGTAGGCAACAATTAAAACTTTCTGCACATTTGAAAAAGTGGTCATTGGACAGCAGACCAGTTTCAATCGAGATTTGTAGGCAACAGGGTTACATAATCAGGTAGCAGTCGGTGCATAGGCGAAATGTACCCTTACCCAGTCTAAAATGTCAATTTTGATTGATTTTCAGCTGATACAATTCTTGTGCAACTTGGTCCAACCTGGTAGAGGTGGAACACCTAATGGCAACAATGTTGGTGTGAAGAGACCATACCAGTTGATGATCAATAATGCTGCACACAACTCCCTCGATGGAGTGTATCCAGGAAAACATAAAAATGTTAAACTAGACAAAGATAACTTACTTGATGAGTTGAGTGAAGATACTATGGTGAGAGCTACTAAAGATAAAATATATAATTAATCACCCGCGTAAGTCCTGATCCCGTGGGAATATCGGGATCAAAAGTAGCCTATGTTACTCCTCGATAATGTAGCTTTCTATTGATGAAAGAATTTTTGAAATTGGTCCAGTCGTTTCAGAGCCTATTCGTTACAAACAAACAAACAAATAAATATTTCCTCTTTATATTATTAGGTAGGATATAGACTAGTATAGATTGAATTAGTTATTAAATTGATTTGGTCTGTTTCCAGGAGGAAGGCCCCACAATACACGAGTTAGCCCATGATGATTTGCTGCCAAATGAAATTACAGGACAAGAAAACCTAGTTCCAGATTTTGGCTCTATTAATTTACCGACAAGCACAGGTCCAGCCCAACCAACTGTGGACCCGTCAAACATTCAATACCATGTAACAATGGAGGATGGAGAAGATTCTGAACTAGGTATGTTAAAATAACTGTAAAGAAGACAATAGGCACTTAGAACAATAGGGGTGAGGAACAATTTTGAAATCTTCTTCCATAATGTGAAATCCCCTAAAACATTAAATCAACCATTTTATGATAGTGTCGTCAACCTATTGTATGTATGTAATAAATTATTTTCAAACTATTGTTTTAGGTGGCCGAGTACCATACCCGATCTGTCACAGCAATAGTTCTTTGAGGAGCAGCACAGACACACCCATTATCACATCGCCGTCTCCAAGTCACATACAAGTTACATCTCCTATCGACACAGTTCCAATTGATCATATACCTATTGTTTCTCCCTCAACATCCAAACCGAGAACGAGGAGTCAAGGGAAGACACAACCTGTAAACGTCAGGACATTGCTCTCTCAAAGTAACTTTAATTCAATGAATCCCTCAGCAGATCTGAAGCTTCCGGCTGAAATATTTGCAAGCGATGACTCTGTGAGCGACGCTGGAGTGCCCACGCATGACGATATGTCCAATGTACTCAATGATTTCGCTGAACCGCTGATTTCTAAGGATAGATTACTCGGTGGGCTTAATATAAAGATTGAGAAACCTGAGATATTTAAGGGCTTGAACAATAAGAAATCCAAGAAAAGCAAGGATGAGAACGCGGCCATGAATTTGACAGATATCAAGACTGAATTGCAAGATGATTTCGACTGGAATAATATGTCGCTGGCTACTGTTCCTAACAATGTGACTAGATTTAACTCCAGGTATGTTTTTTTTTTACTTTTTCTTCTTTCGTGTCACCTTTTAAAGGTATAGACAAGGACATATTAGGGGATTAACAGTTTATTTGCTGTTTGTGTAATATATCTGTAATTTTGACATTCAGGAATAGGAGAGATAACATCGGCAAAAATCGTGACGATTATACCTCCCTGTATGAAACAAATCCAAACAAGTATGTTACAAATTACAACTACATATATTATAGGAATAACAAAAGTAGCTGATTAATGATTATAAATATTTACTGAAATAATAGTTAGACAAATATAATATCTACCTACATAATAATTATTGTTTATATATTTACATCTATTTTTTTACTATATTTCGATAAGTATTTATAATAGATCTCTGAATTTGATCAGCGCTTGCTTACTCACAGAGTGGAGCTTTCTTTTTACTTATGTACCAATCTACGCTTACATATTGCACTATTCATAAAATAAAGGCATTCTACTAGTGGATAATCTTTAATAATAATAATACATTCTGTGATGATCACACAGCGCCATCTAACCCCATGCAAGCTACTAAGCTTGTGTTACAGCGACTAGAAATCGGATATATAATACTTATATTTATTTTTCTTTTGTAAATACATACATTAATTATTATACAAAGAGAGACACCCAGACCAGAAACAAATACCTACTTATTTTTAAGCTTAAATACCTGTGCGCTGCGGCGGTAATCGATCGACGCCTCATATAATAGGTCGCCCTACTAGTGAATCATTTATTCGTATCTAGCTTCGCTTCACGGTTTCATCTGCACAAAAAAAAAAATTTTAATTGCTTTTAATTTTCTCCCTTACTGTGGACTACTTCTGTACAAATCATCAAAATCCGGTAGGCCATCGCTCTAACATTGACTGTAAAGGTTGGAATAAATTTTGCAGTTTTTGAGATAAAAATAATTTGGCTACATACATACCTATCTGGATAGCTCATTTATATTTTGTTTATTCTACTAATCTTTCAAACAATCTCTTGGTAACAATAAAATTCACATAGTAAAATTACAAAACTGCAAAAACAAATTAACCTGTATTCATTATTGTTACATACTAACAGGAAAAAGAGTTAGTTTTTTTATTCAACACTTTAGCTGCTTACCTCGAAATAACGAAAAGCCTAATATGCGGTGGAAACGCAGGGTGTATGTGTCCTCTGCACAGACTTTACAATTTTACATCCACTGAACCCTAGTAGCCATAATAATAAACGTAGAGTAAGGTCGGAGTAGTGGGAATGTGCTTTGTCTTTTTCCGTGACAATCAAAATTGACAAACTGAAACAAAAATTACTCCGACCCTATTCCACGTTTATGAAAAAGGCTATAATAAGTACAAGTACGCTGAAATGAGGAGGAACACTAACTTTTTATCCCGGCAGAGGGCGCGAGTCGATTAATCTTAGGTTTGAATTAAGAGCTGTCAAACATGTGTTTTTTACAACTCTCGGCGCCAAATTGGCCATATCGGTCTGAGACCGAAAGAATAAAAAAAAAACCCGGCGTTTCCATTGGTGGAGGACCATCATCGAAAAAAAAAACCGGGCAAGTGCGACACTCGCGCACAAAGGGTTCCGTACCACTATCACAATTGGATACGGAACCCTAAAATGGTTTACAACAACCAATTTTTAAATATTATAGGAAAATATGAAATATTTATCTTCAATTCTTACTCCCATCAAACGACCGAATCACTCAAAAAAAAAAAACCTTGGCACAAAGAAAATCTGAAACTTATAAGAAACTCTTTGGTAAGTAAGGCAGACTGGTATATTTGACAGATAGGGCAGCCATTTTGAATTCCATGACCAACTCGATTTGTCCTGACCAATCAGAAGCGACCTCACATTGTATTAAACTCCTTGTTATTTTTGAAACACGTTTGGTGTAAGGGAGCCCCTCTTAAATATTTGTTTTATTTTGTTTTTAGTATTTGTTGTTGTAGCGGCAACCGAAATACATCTTCTGTGAAAATTTCAACCTTCTAGCTATTACGGTTCATGAGATACGGCCTGGTGACAGACGGACAGACGGACGGTCGGACGGACGGACGGACGGACGGACGGACGGACGGACGGACGGACGGACGGACGGACAGACAGACAGACAGACAGACAGCGAAGTCTCAGTAATAGGGTCCCGTTTTTACCTTTAGGTACGGAACCCTAAAAAAAGATCATCGGATGCCAGCGCCTCTGCAAACAGCTTTGCGCGTGGCACCCCATTGGTGTACCACACAAAATTACATTATATCTTTGTGCAGATTTGAAGCGCCCCGTCCGAAACAAAATACTATTGTAGATTTATGGACACCTCTGATCGACACTGTCTCATCTATAATATTAGTTCCGTGGACGTTAAACATCACTATCAGTAGATAAAAGCGCCAAGATGGCGCAAATCAAATAGGCACAAAAATCTGTGCTCAACGTCTAGTTCAGCGTACCTACTTGTATTAATAAAAGCTAGTGTTTTCAGCAGTCAAGGACTTAAGTTTTACTTACATAAGTCTTATGATATGTTTCAGAAATGACATTGATGACCATTTGGATGCGATGCAGACAGACCTGGAGTCGTTGCGGGAATTACTACGAAGTGACTCCTACTCATTGGACACTAACACACTCTTGGGGGTATGTTTAACCTTGAACATATAACTAGTTGTATCTAACTGTAGTATAGACTAATACACTTAATTAGACATCTTATTATTTTTGGTAAACAAATAAATATAATGAATAAATGTGAACATTACAGCGCCATCGAGCCCAATGGTAAGCGGCTAAGCTTGTGTTATGGAGATATGGTGGCTTGACAAAGTCCATAACTAGTGTCCATATAATAGTAGCTCGGCTCGGATACGGCCCGATCCCAGTGCGGTTTTAGTATATCTTATTTAGTATAAATCATCCGTTAAGCAGACTTTAGAATACTCCAAAAAACCCAACCATATTGGGCGATGGGTACCTTACCTTGAATTTAAAATTGACCGCGCTACTCCCTTACATTTTCCCTATGTAGTAGTGCCGGCACAACTACATTCGAGCGCTCGCACGCACACTACAATATCAGGTCGATGTTGTGTTTCTGCTCAGCTGTTGGTAGCACTGGCAGATCACGTTGCAGGCAACGTGTAGTTTGCGCGTGCCGAGCCGTGTGTCTCTCGCACTCACACAGCCAAACATAGCCTCTATAAACACAGCCTTGCTTGGTTGTGTGTTGTCATAACAAGTTTGGTACTTTGTATAGATATAACAAACCGGTCGGTGTTTGCCGGTCTGTTGTGTTGTTATTGATAAAACGATCCGCGTCATAGACATACAGCCTTGGCTTTATTTTTGCTATGAACACAGATATCCTGGCAACTAGATGGGGGTTTATGAACAATTTTTCAGTTTTGAAAAAGCCATTTAGTTATTATAACATTATTTGTGCTTGGGCTACATACAGATAATGACTGTAACTTACCATTGTGACATGCTATTATCGAGTGTTAATAATTACATTTTAATTGACCCCCTCATTTGACCACATAGAGTAGGTAGGTACCTACCTATAAATAATCAATTACCTACCATCTTAAAACGGTATTTAATCAGTTTTATGATTATTAATAGCAATGGAGCAGATTCCACATCATATTTAACATTTATTTATATCATATTTGTTTATCAACACCGCAGTTACTTTTTGTTGCCCAACGTTTCAATGTAAATAACATTAACTAAATAATGATATTAGAAAACATATAATCAATAACATTTGTTTCAGAATATTCTCTAATGTTATCAACCTTAGCACGGCCATCTAAAGGAAAAGTATTAGAACTTATTGCTAAATTGTGCATTTTGTTATTAAATTATTACTATATGTAGGAATGTAATCAAGTAATAGTTAAAAGTACTCAAATATTACCATCAAGATGTTATTTTTTAAACACAGTACCTACTTAATTTTAGTTTAAAATATATTGGTTTTCAAAATTCTGCTCCCAGCAAAATTCGAGCCTGCGATCCCTGAATCACCGTTCTAGTGCTTTAACCTCTGTTTCACAGAAGTGGTTACAGGCAAAGAAATCGAAAAAAAGAGAGGATTGAATTCTACTGGAAATTTTAGAAAGCATTATTAAAAAAAAACCAAACGTCACTCTGTTCAATATGTTGCCATCAAAATGTATCTTGCACCTAAAGTGAACTCCCCCTAGCGAATAAAAATTACTAGCTGCACCACGCGGTTTACTTGCGTAAGTCCCGATCCCACGGGAATTCCGGATAAAAGTAAAGGAGTAACAGACATACACTTACACAAACTTTCACCTTTATGATATTAGTAGGAAAACTTTTACTATCATGATAAACCATTGTGACTTTGTATTGTCCATAGAACGCTGATGCAAGACTATTACCTACGATGTCCCTCAATATTCCACCCTCTCAGCATCCACCAATTGATTATGTAATAATCGTTCTTTATTGACAGGAATAACTAATATAACCTATCTGCTTATTTAATTTGTATTTGGTTAGTCAAACTACAGTACACACACACTTCTATCTGATCTGGTGGGTAAAGTGGAACTAACTGACATGGAAAGCGACTTCAAAGCCCGCTAAACACGGGTAATTTATGTATACAGAATGTCCTAAAAATTGGCAGGAAAAAAATGCCTATTTCCGACATTTCTACGTATGATTTAGTGACCTAATTATCATGGTAATATCAGTAAACAAGCTGATTGGCGTAATGAGGCGATTTGATAAGTGTGTTTAGATATCCCCAATGCATCTACCTACAGATGGCATGATCTATTTGTTTATTTTTGAGAAATTTGAGTCTTTTTCAATATATTTATGTTTCAGCTTTTTGGTTCTGATGATCCATTTTACGGGCTATGTTACAACAACAATCCAGTTGATGATCGATCTCGGCCGTCAAACAGTGGTAAGTTGAATTTTTCTATTTAAGAGTTCTTTTTCTATTTATTTTAAACGAATCCCAGTATTGTCGTCCGTTAGTTTAGTTAGAACCTGTAATGTCCTCCTATTATGTCAAAATAAACATTAAAATAGTGCTACAGTTTTATGTATTTGTTATACTGGCAACTGGTTAAGTGAATTGTATAATGTAGTACATTTTGTAGTTGTGCTGTTTAATTTTGTGCCAATTATTTATTAAAGAACATATTCTGATTTACTTATAAATTTTTACATAGAAAATTTAAACTTTGTTGTATATATTCTGTACTTTTATATTGCCTATGATGTTTTCGTTACAATATTGTCTACAAAACTGGCAAGTTATGGAAACAAAATATTGTCTTCAGAATATTAGCACTAATAAATCTACCCCACTAGCTGTTTTCCGCGGTTTCCCGAACTAACGGGAAAGTGGCATATGCCCTTCTCCAAGGTACTCCTATCTCTGTACCAAAATTCATCACCATTGGTCGAGTGGTTACACAGCCGCACAGACATTAACACAGACATACAGATAGACCTTTTCTCTCTTACAGTATTTTAGTGAATTGATCATAGTTCTTTAGATGAGAAGCGAATGATCCAGCGCGTGTCAAATCAGAGTAGGTACTACCGAATATTTCTAGAGGTCCCATCTAGGTATTATTTTTTTAGTTGTATTTCACGTTTATATTAATTGTAGATACTACAACAAAACAGTATCTGATGATTGATTTTGATTGGCTGATCAATAACAGCGAAGCAGCGCCAGCGAAGTAGTCTCTCTCATCTACCAAGAGTTTAATGCTGTTTGCAGCATTATTTTAACATGGATTATTTTGGTAAACGGTTAATTTTAGTGGTTCCGGTCACTATTTAGGCGTATTTGTTCGCCAACCTTAGTTCTACTGCAACGAGAATTGTTTTGTATTGGATTCAAGTTGTGGGGGATAGTTAAAGCAAGGCAGACAGTAGTTTTAAAATAAAGTAAGTCATATCAGTAATTTGCATTGCTTTTTAGGGTGTCCCAAACCTTGACGATAAGCTGGCAATTAGTTAAAAATGTCTTTTCATCTTGCCTGTTCGAAAAGTTTAATTTTCATGGGTAGATAACCGGGTGTAAAATTGCTTTTCCATCCCTAGGGTGGAAAGTAATTTCTATTAAATTGTACGTTAGGCCATGTAGTCGATGACAATTGAGTTACGTCATAATGCCATGATAGCGTGATACTTTTTTTCACGTGTCGCCATGGATATATACGTCTCGTGAGAACTCGATTCCTCTCACTTCGTTCGAGCGCCATTAATATCTCAGGTGATGATGTGTCACTTCCAACTTTCCAACCCTTGGCTAACAATCTACTATTGAATCTAAGTAGGCCTTTCGCCTCTTGATGACTTATCGTCCAGTTCTGGGTTTATCCTTTAAATATTTTTAAAAATTAAATTGTTTACTATCTAGTTACTAATATTAAGTATGCATATTTTGATGTTATTAGATACGAGATATCGATAAGGATAGATTGAAGGAGTAGCTTCGCAGAGCGATGCTAGTTGCAAATTATATGTGTTACCAAATTTATAGTATAACTAATTATGTAATGTACATATTTGATTATTATGTGACAAAGAGTTTGTAGTAAAAAAACATCACAATCTCACATCATACCTTTTACAGAATGACAGAAAACGCTACAATTTGTTGCGCTTACGTCTCTTTCTGGAACCGTACCTGGAACCTTATGTTAAGACGTGATAAAATAAGATAATTGCTTTAATTCCTAGTACCTCATAAGTGTTTGTACCCATAAGTATCTATTAATATTTAAGTAGTTTATAATTTTTTTGTAGGATCATTTTTCTCTTGTGTCATCTTCATTATCTTTTACGTATTTGGTACCGCTCGACTTTGTGCACTTATGTTTGTTTTCGTGTTAATTAAAGCTAAGAAGCTGAAAGGCGAGGTACCAAATGAGTCCAGTGAGTCCTGCGTTGGGGATGAGCAGCAACTGGTCACTGACGACGATGGTATTAACATTACATTGGGGAATTGTATCTAAATTAGTTGCCAATAGTATGCTTATGCCAAGCTTTCGTGTTAAGAGGGCTGAACCTGTATTTTGACGGGATTAAAAAAATAATTGTTTAAAATCTAGGTTTGAAATGTTTTAAATGTCTTTCCGGCTAATAAAGGACGTCATTTCAAAGTTATTAAAACTGTTACTTAAAAAAAAACAGTACCTATATGGTATTATTTTGCTTGCCTATGATAAAAAAGACATTTTCGATTTCTTATCGCCCTAATTTTGTTTCAAATTTGAGTATTTTTACGTACATATTTTCAAAGCGCAATTCCTACTTTTCTGGGTTTGGGAATAGTTCTATATCTGTTGATAAGACGGTATCAATGTTCAGGCGCAATTTTTTATTGTAAGACGAAGTTTACTACTTATCTCTTTTTTCATACCCGTCAAATTAAGGCACGTTCTCTTAAGCATGTAACGTCAAGTGATTTAATTCATTCGTTTTATTTATCTAGAAATCTCTGCCAAAAACTTTTATGCCATTTCGAAAATTTAACTATTAAAAGTAGTATGCCCTCTACGGATTAAATAAATCATATCTTGTATTAGGCTTTTTATAGACATTATGTTATTGCCATTTTACTCCTTCATCAGCTTTTTACTCTTTTATGCATTTCTTTACATTATATCTTTGTATAAGTAATAATAATATGTATTAGCTTTTAGGCACCTAGATTAAATGCATTGTCTCTAGAGCTTGTATATTTGAGGAGGTATATAATAATAAGGGATGCATATCATATGCTTCTTATGTATTTTAGAGTTTTGTATAAAACTGAGATTTTTGCAGTATGCAGTAGATATTTTAAATTTAAAAGCTTACAATATTACAAATGCACAATTTATGATTTACGAATACTGTATGTCACTAAACATCTGTAGAAAATAAATTTATTGTATAATAAGAATATAATATTTAAGTATACATATTATAGCCAATATAAGTTGTTAGTAGGTAGATTAGGTGAATGTTTTGCGTATAAGCTTGAAAGTAAAAACGTTTTTTTACAGTAACGAATTGACATTCAGTTAATTTAATGATTTTTGGGCAACTTTCAGTGGAGGGGAATCAGCTAATCTCGTATACAGGAAATATTCCAGACTTTGAGGATATAAATATGCCAGATTTGGAATGTGACAACTCGCAGGAGGGGACCCCTTGCCTTTCGCCGAGCGCTAGTAGCTCTACGCTAAACACGCCGCAGGTTCAACTCAACTCTCCCGCGTACGTTCTCAAGCCTTGAGTCTAACTAAACGTCTGTCACAAAGACGTTTATATTATAGTAGGAAATATATTGGATAACAAAATAAATTCTGTATTAAACGAACTTTTATTATAGCTCGTCAAGATAACTCGTGATCCCCCCTAGGTATGGTAAGGGGGGAAGGAGTTTTGTATTTCGGCGGCATATAGATAGTATTTGCATTTTATTTCAAGCGACCGCAGCAAATAGGCGACTGCTCACGGCGACAGCGGCGAGTGAACTGTAACTTCCGTAACCCGAAGACCCCTAGGGAAGATCACGAGTTATTTTGCTTAACTTTATAAAGCTAGTACACAGTGGCTTGTATTGATGTCACTATTGTCCGAAAAATTACTTTATTGTCCTCTCTATTTAAGAGTTTGTTCTCGTCGGTCGTCATCACAAATAGAAACGCACATCTGAATGGCAGTTTCTACGAGTCTTTTAAAATAACTATTCACCACGACTCGTGTTTGTATTTATGTATCTACAAGTGTAAATTGTACATACTAAAAGTTTTTACTGATTGTTATAAATAATTTGTTAAGTTAAGAGTGTATTCCACGTTGTTTCCACATTATGTCTCTCGCATTTTCTTGGTAAATAGTGCCTGTATTTAGGGCATCTTTTTTGACAAATTGCTCTAGATTCTAGAGGCATTATTCAGGAACAAAATTAGGGAATTAATTTATATGGAAACAGCACTGATAGGATACCCTCTTAAGAATGTTATGTTTGGAATATTTTCATTATTTCGTTATAAATTTTTGTAAGACAATGTAGATAGATATTATAATTATCTGGAAACTTTGAAATTTAATGGCATTACCTGCGATAAAACATATATATTCAACCTCGCCTGATATAGTATGGCAGTTAAATAATATTTATTGAAAAACTTAACAAAGTAAAACCTATTATTTCACATGGAAATTAAATTACTGCTTTGGTGCCTTAAAGTAACAAAATATACAAATCATTATACCTATAATTACATAAATAATCTACTTACAATAACCCTTCTTTGCGTCGCGCAGTCGGGTAAAAAGTAATACATTAACCAGCACATTTTTCTTTTTAGAAAAAATAGTCATCTAATGGATTCTAGCTTACCATATTGTTAAGCTGTTTTCTGTTTCAATTTTCATCATCATTTATGACTAGTGGCCTGCGGTTTCACTCACGTAGATAATGTGGAAAAACTCCAGGGCCCGTGTTCTACGATTTACCTGTTTCGACTATGCCTCAGCTCTGTAGTTTTATTTCAAAAACGGTTTATTAATTTGTTGGTCATTTTGGCAGAAATCACGAACACTTTAAAAGCATAAGCGACATTTTACAATATTACGAACAATTGTTGTTTTAAAAAACTTGAACTTTTGTAAATACAGTTGAGGTATTTGAAATTTAGAATTGATGCCCAGGCCTATCTAAGTTACTAAGTTTTTCATAGCAATCGCTTCAGCAGTTATTGCGTGGAGAACTAGCAAACATGAATATACTAACGAAATTTTCGCATTTATAATATTAGCAGGATTAATGACTAGGGGTGTGATTGGAGCTTAGGTACATAATAATAATTTGAACTGTGTTTATGATCTTGTCTTGGATGCTCAATTCGTACTTTGCAATAGAAATAAGTTATTCATATAAATTATTAATGTAAAGCAGATCAACATTTTCTTTTAAAATACCTAATATTTTATTCCTATTCGTTATTTTGGGTATGTTGATTTACAATACACATTTTCTTTCTCGTATTTTGTATATAAGACTTGAGTTTATTGTAATATGTTCATTAAAATAAATTGTTTGTAAAATGTATGGATGATTAAAGTTACACAAAATTAGGTAAGGACTCTTAATTTACTGGACTAAGCTCAGAGGAGTAACTGTCAATTTTGGAAATGATTCATCATTTTTTTTTCCATACAAAATATTATTTTAATTGGCAGTTAGTTCTGCAAGTTTGGGCCACTAAATTAGCAGACGGACTATGGATAATCTGATATAATGTTTATAAACATATTCCTAGTATTTTTTGCATTTTAAGCAGATTCTGCTTGGGTGTTATGTTATAATTTTACAAGAGATCTATGTATTTATTAGAATAGAGGTCATAAAATAACTTTAACTATTATCTTCCTAGACTCGATTAACTAAGCTTGCGATTTAGTTAAATACAAAAGCCCAGATTCAACGTCGAGTGGTGCCTAAGTAACATTGGCTGGCCCTCTCGGATTGGGGCTAATGAGAGGCACTTGTTGGGTTGAAGACTTTTATATTCTTTACCAATAAGTACCAACTCGTTTACCAATAAGTAATTTCGTCCCATACAAAGAATTCATTTAGGTAGGTACATACATATACTTTATAAGTAATGTGTAACTTTAAGGTCATCACATCATACATAACATAAAAACACACTATTAATGAACAAATTTGAT
Organism: Idaea biselata; assembly: GCA_958496205.1. Taxonomy (NCBI): domain Eukaryota; kingdom Metazoa; phylum Arthropoda; class Insecta; order Lepidoptera; family Geometridae; genus Idaea; species Idaea biselata. The sequence continues at coordinate 24,954,448 of OY292396.1, read as the reverse complement.
TCAATATTTGTAAGGAAAATAAATATATTACGTGTTTAAGTTATTTTTAAATTTAATGTAATAAAATATTGTAAAACAATTTTATGTTTTATTTATTAGTATAAATTACAGAGTTGGTATTTTTATACGAGCAACTGATAACGAAAGAAGATACATTTTCTATACTTCACGCCAATAATGCAGCACCAACCTTTGGATTGACTATAGATTTGTTTGAAAACAATTGCTCATATAAATGCATCAACAGTCTCCTTACAAATCCAGATTTCTTAAATAATAATAAATAATTTAACATGCAAATAATTTCATGATCTTGATGGTTAGCACTTTGTACTGAAACAATATTTGTTAGGTATCACAGTAACCAAAAATCCTTTAGGATTGATGGATGAGATCTAATACATTTTTTTATACGATACTTAAACAATTTTAATAGGTATTTAGTTAATATTCAAAACTTATAATGATGTCAATTAATTACTATGTTAGGTAGGTACAGGAATATTAAGTTACTAAAATAAAAATGGCGCGTCTTATGGGCGGGTGAAGTGCTGCGTCCGCCCATACCAGACCCATAAGTGGGAGCACCGCTCTCACGTTTTGTCCCGGTGTGTGCAACGAGTAATAAACCGTACTATAGTATAATTATGAGTAGGTTTAGGAGCGTGCTACACCTAGACTGCATTGTCAATTACCAGTGTGGTCGACCGCTCACCTATAAAGCGTACAACTAACCTAACGGGAAAGGTTCCGGAAGCAAAACGACGAAAGCTGCCGCGGTCGGTTTATGACATGGTGGATAGAAACCACAACATTACAAAAAATATCGCCCCCGGAACGCGCCTGCACCCGTATTATATCTCGTTAATAACTGAGGTTGATTGGCACTTTGCAGTACATTACTGCTTTGATGTAAAGTGTTAATTGTGATATGATTAGCACAAAGCAGCAATGTACTGCATCGTGCCTATGAAACCGAGTTAGTTAGGTCCAAACGTATTGACTTTCTTTCCTCTGAGCATAGAGCTGACTAGGATGGGAGTGTAGTATAGGTTCTGGACAAGCCTAAACAACAGTGTCTCGTGCACGACAGCGTTATACATATCATGGATCAAGCTTGCAAGCTGCGCTGTATAAATCATCTAAAAATTAGACGAAAAGGCCACTTATTAATCATATTTTACGAAACTCCTTTCTAAATACCTGTCCTTATAAAGTAGGTATCTGTGGTAGGTATTTAGGTCTAGGTCTTTGTGAACTGTATCAACTGTATGTAAGTAGATTAGCTACTTAGTTAGTTTAATAATATTTGCAGCAGCATTGGTGATAAGCCTATTGTCTGTGAAATGGAGGAACCGCATGAGAAGTTGGTACCGGTCCCTGTTCATAATCTCTCTAAATTTAGGCATTACTAAGGGACCGCGCTATACATAGCATGGATCAAGCTTGCAAGCTGTTTGCGCTGTATAAATTATCTAAAAAATGACGAAAAGGCCACTTATTAATTATATTTTACAAAACTCCTTTCTAAATACCTGTCCTTACTTTGTGAACTGTATCAACTGTATGCAAGCAGGTAGCTACTTAGTTATTTTAATAATATTCAATACAACATAGTTTGTCATTGACATTATGCGTGACGTCAGCCAGTGTTGAGCGAGATAAATACCAGTCACTACATAAATAAAAGGGATTGGTTTCAAGCGAATTGGCTAAAGGCGGCCGATGTCATGTCTGGTTTCAAGATCATTATCACGTCAATGTTTTGCGCACTTGGGCAGGTTTTTCGTTAGTACAACAAATGCTGTTTAGTTTGCGTAAACGCGAAATTGTATGGGCGACATTAAGTCCGCTAGGGGCGCTTTTTAATCTATTTCTAAAAAAGGTTTTCCTGACTGGCTGACTGATGGATCAACGCACAGCCTAAGCCGCTGATACAAGAGAGCTGAAATTTGAAAGTGTTCTACTTATTAATGATGTAGGCATCCGATAAGAATCCCTATATCATATAAATAAACGGTTTTTTTATATAAACGGAAGGGGACTTACGCGGGTGAAACTAAGAAACACACCAATACCCTATTTCTGAAACTAAGATAAAAAATGTAAACAAAAATCCCATACATTTATTTGAAAGTGACAGCTCTTTATTTACTTTTTCCTTTATAATTGACAGTTCTTTGTTTACATTTTTAATCTAAGTTTCTGAAATAGAGTAATAGTTATCCATACATTTATTTTTAAAAAATCGTACTTATGGTGCTGAATTGTTAATTGATTGAGTTTTTGTTCTCACCTAATTAGTATATTAGTGTAAGCGCAAGCGTCGCATTAGGGCGGGAAGGAAAGCTGGGGCAGGTTGTCTTTCTTTGACTCCTTCACTGACATAAGGTCCAGGTTTAGACATCAAGATTGTGTGCAGCGTGGGCAAGTTGCCGATAGAACATGCCAGTTCTGGAGTTATATTTCGGCAACCTTGTACATCTAAAAATTTCAGTTTCCTACAGTGATCTTTCACTGCCTCAATAGTTTTATCAGTCAGCTGGTTGCAACCCTAGAAATAACAGATTAATTTTCAAAAAATGTAAAAGAACTATACTTACCCAGTGGATAAAGTAGGTATTTTAAAATGTAGATAATAAAATTAAGGTTTCCTTACCCTGAGTTCAAGTTGTTTTAGCCTCTTTAGATCTTGCACAATTATTTCTGTAGCCTCATCCTTTAGATTGTAACAATCTATTAGATTAATGTATTCAATGCTTGGACAATTTTTGACCAGATAGCCAATTCCTTCATGAGTGATCTGTTGACATCTACTCAAGTTCAAAGTAACAAGCTCTTTAAAGTTAAACGCGTAAGTAAGGCTTACGTCGGTAATTCTGTTGCAACCGCTTATGTCCAATTCTCGTAAACCTTTAAGGCGTGCTAAAGAGTATCCCGAGTAATCATCTACACATACTTTTTCACACATTAGCAAAACATCGCGTTTCCTACGTGCGTCACGGACTATTTCTTCCTCCGCTCTCGATCCTAGATGAATTCTTTGTGGCATTGGGGATTCATAATTAGAATCCATAATTGGTCCATTATCACCATCAGTTTCAACTTTTCCCATTCCAGTCAAACCAGCATCGGACACTTTATCACAATGACTCATTTTTAAAGTTTGAAGTTGCAACTGGTTTTTAAATATGACTTGAATAGATGTGTCAGTGACTGCATTAAAGCAGTAACTAATATCCAATATGCGTAGGTTTGGTAGTTTTTCTGATATCATTATTAATCCAGTTTGATCAATATTTAACGAATGAATATCCAATTCCTCGAGGGTCTGATTTTCCTCAGCACATATTCCTTTTTGTAAACCTTCTTTACTTATTAACTCACATAATGATATATTTAGTGATTTTAATTTCTTTAGTTTAACTAACTCTGCAATCCCCAAGTCTGTCACAGCTCTACATCTCTGGATATTGAGGTATTCGAGGTTGACTAGATTCTTGCATATGTACAGTAGAGACTGGTCCGTGACACGGGTACAAAGACTGATGTCAAGCTCTTTCAAGTAAGTCTGATGAACAGTTAATGCCAGTATACCCGTGTTGGTTAATTGATCACAAGAATGTAATGCTAGTGACTCTAATTGAAGATTGTTTATTTCGGATAATGCCTTTAGTGCCGTTCCATCTATCAAAGTGTTAGAGAAAAATAAATGTTTTATAGTATCAGCTCTTGATCCAATAACTTGTGAAATAAAATGGAATGTTAGAACACTTTCTGAGGGATATTGAAATATATCTGTTCCAGTCGGGTAGAACTTTTTTACTAGACCAAGATGGAATTGTAATGAACATCCTGACAAGTTAAGCTCTTTGAGGCATGGTGCTGATGAAATGAACCTATTGAATAGGGCATCTGTCAAGTACTGGTTTCCAGACAGGTTCAAGGTCTTCAATTGATATAGTTGATTAACCAAAAGTCCTTCAGTCTTTCCTTCCAGAAGTCGTCCAGACATGAATAATTCCTTACAGCTTTGTATATTTAACACTTCCAAATTGGTACATTTTTGTAGAATAAATGCAAATACTTTTTCGCACACATCACAATTTCTCAGTGTTAAACTTTTAATATGATCTCCCATCCTTTCCCAAAAGTCATTGAGTCTATTTGATATCTCTACTTCACTAAACAAGTAGTTATAATATGTTACTATGGAGTTCTCAAAAATATTGATTGGAGAAGCATTTTCATCATTTAGTGGTGACTTAAAGAAAATAACTACTTTGTTTTTGAGGAAATATTGATCATTAGCAGCCATATACCATGATTGACAAGTTTCACTAGCCGATTTCCTGTCTGGTTTTGGCAAATGTTTAAAAATATAAACTAATATCTGAAACAATTTCAATTAATGTATGATAAAATTAAGATGTGTTTGATATTTATTTGTCTCTGAATTCATATCGAATCAAAACAATGATCGATGATTTGAAAGTATGTATCTTTTATCTGATAAAAATAGCACTGAGGCGTACATAATCACGTGAAAAAAATTAGAGACTAACAAAGAAAACCTTCAGGCGACTGAATGGAACTCTGTTTGTTTGTTTTTTTATGTGAATTTTGTAATAAACCAGCACCAAATTCTTACCTCATACGGTAGTTCCATTTTATATGTAATTTCTTTGAGCAATAAGCACGTTATTTATAATTTTATTAAATAATTGCTCTAAACTTTGCCGAAACACTTCCGTGTTTTGATTGAAAATTGGTTGACTTTTTGACATTGACATTGACTGAAAATGATAGATGTAATAGTGTTGCCTTTGCCAAGAAACCTGCAAGAAACAAAGTTTTAAAGTTTTTTTTTTTGGAGTTTGGGCGGGAAATCGGAGACAACATGTCGTGCTCCAATTTTATTTTTGTTTAACTATGTTGTAAACCCGGTTAAATTGTAAAATTTTAGTGGAATCTTATTCAATTTAGTTCCGTGAATGCATGTGCACAAGTGTAGTGAAAACAAAATTGAGTGTTAAACATGGACTTTCCGTCATTCTCTCCCAAGCTCCTTGAAAGTTATGGTAAAGTTGCCACCGCTTTACCATAGCTCCTGACTTGAAACTATGAGCCCGATCGGGCTAATTTCATGCAAAATATTTGATACTGGCAAGATGTACAAGATGTACGACGCCAAAACAATAAGAAGAAAATGTAAAGCAACTTGAAACTGGCAGAACGGCAGAAATTCGTGTCGTGGGGACCATTATCAAAGAAAAAAAAAGTTTTTTTTTGTTCAGATCATGGTCCCCAAGACACGGCTTTCTGCCGTTCTGCCATTTTCAAGTTGCTAATGTTGCCAGTATTCTTCTTCTTATTAGAGTTTTGGCTTCGTACACCTTGTACATCTTGCCAGTATCAGTATTTTGCATAAAATTAGCCCGATCGGGCTCATAGTTTCAAGTCAGGAGCTATGGTAAAGCTGTGGCAACTTTACCATAACCTTCAAGAGGCTTAGGAGGGAACGATGATAACTTCATGTTTAACACTCAATTTTGTTTCCACTACACTTGTGCACATTCACGGAACTAAATTGAACAAAACCAATGACCAAAACTCTCGCACCAAATAATAATTTGGTGCGAGAGTTTTGGTGGGAACGCGTTGAGGAAATGTGTTGCTGAATTTTCATTTTCGTGAAACCTAGGCAAAATACGTGTTAATTGCTTTATTTCAGTAGCATGCTATTAATCTGAACCCATTATTAACAATTTCCATAGAAGAAGTCTTTGTCTAGAAGAGGCAAAGCACAGGCCTTGGGTGCTAAATACACCCAAAAAGAAAGCAAAATCCCCCCATAAAAAGCAAAAATGGAAGCGAATTCGAAAACTTTACTACCCCGAGGGTACCGGCAACGGAGAATCCCTCCCCGAGCAAGTCTCGGGCAGCCCCACCGTATCTGGGGGGGGGCACAAATTCGCAATCATCACCTAGCAACTACAGAGGAAAGAAAGAAGAAGTCAGCGGTAAAAATTTAACACAACAAATATTTCACAAGGGTATGTTCACCAATAATTCCCGGCAAAGTAACCCATCGAAACAGGTAAATACTCAATCAGATGAAAATGCTTCTCAGTTAAAGTCAAATACCAAAACAGTCGAAAATCCTGACCAAGGTTTACAAGCAACACAAAATAGAAAACGCCTCAGAAACAGTCCAAATAGCACAGAAAAAGCCCACAAGCAAACCAAGTACTGGCTGAGTCAACCAATACCAACCTCAAACTCATTTGCTGAACTAAGCATAGACGAAAACGTTGAGCCTGCTCAGACCGAAAAACGGGTACATGTCCCAAAACCACCACCTATCTTCGTTGACAGGGTCGAAAACATAAAGCCTCTACAAGATCTCTTGAATGAAATTGCATCTGGTCATTATGAGCTTAGAGTTCTTAATAATAATAGAGTTAAAATCCAAACCAAAACCTCTGACACATTTAGAGACATAGTCAAGCATTTGGAAACAAAAGACACAGAATTTTATACATACAAGCCAAAGCAAGAGAGGACATTCAAAGTAGTGCTGAAAAACCTCCACCCATCCACAGACCCAGAGGAGATAAAACAAGCTCTCAAAGATGCCGGACATGACCCCTTTAGTGTATGGAACATAAAACAAAGAGTTACTAAGAAACCACTACACATGTTTATTATTGAATTGACTCCCAAAAGCAACAACAAAAATATATACGATATGCAATACCTGCTACAATGCCGTATCAAATATGAACCGCCAAGACCAGCGCGTACAATACCACAATGTGCCAACTGCCAGCAATATGGTCACACAAAGGCTTACTGTCGTAGGAAGCCAAAGTGTATTAAATGTGCAGGAGACCACTTGTCTTCAAAATGCAGCCGAAAAGAGAAATCAGACCCTGTGAGGTGTGTGCTCTGTGAAGGAAATCACCCCGCTAACTACAAGGGATGCAGTGTTTACAAAGAACTGCAAAAACATCAATACCCACCCTTAAGAATACGAACTCAAAATGCTCAGTAAACAAAACCAGTCCAAAAGGACCCAACGCCACAGCCAAAACAAACTAATGAACAAAAACCTGCCACCTACGCGGGGGTCCTTCAAAACAGAGAAAAGCCCATCCCCAACCAAGAGTTTTACAGAAATAAAAGCGATTACAACCCAGATGAACAAACCGATATGAAACAGCTTATGCAAATGTTCAGAGAAATCATGAACCAGATGTGCGCAATGACCAACCTCCTAACAAATCTTACGTCTGTGATCGCTAAAAATTCGATCAATTCAAAATAGTACTTTGGAATGCCAATGGGCTATCACACCGCTTCCTAGAAGCAAAACTTTACCTCGAAACAAACGACGTTGATATCCTACTGGTATCAGAGACACACTTCACTGACAAAAGTCATTTCGAAATACCCAAATATAGATTCTATCAATGTATGCATCCGGATGGAAGCGCACACGCGGGTTCAGCTATTCTAATAAAAGAGAGAATCAAACACAATGTGTTGGAACCATACCAAACAGAACAAATCCAAGCAACAATTATAACCATCAGTGACTCGTATGGACCACTAACCGTATCAGCTCTTTACATACCTCCGAAACATAATATGAAAAGCACTGATTATGCTGATTTCTTCTCAACACTAGGACACCGATTCATAGCTGGAGGAGATTATAACGCAAAACACACTGACTGGGGCTCTAGAGTATCGACGACAAAGGGACGCCAGTTGCTACAAACCGTTCAAGAACTTCAGCTGGCAGTAGTATCAACGGGCGAGCCGACTTACTGGCCAGCCGATAAATTGAAAAGGCCGGATCTGGTGGACTTCTTTGTTACCAAAGGCCTGCAAGCATCCGACATACAGTGCAAGTCCAGTTTTGAACTGTCATCAGATCACTCACCGGTTGTGGCGATACTAAATTCCAAGGTCGACTACAAACCTTTAAAATGTATATTATGCAGCAATAAGACACACTGGCCCTATTTTCGAGAATTACTTGAGAGTTCACTTGAAACTAAAATTCCTCTAAAGACTGACTCAGAGATAATTGAAGCCATAGAGTATTTTTAACCCCCGACGGAAAAAGAGGGGTGTTATAAGTTTGACGTGTCTGTCTGTCTGTCTGTCTGTCTGTCTGTCTGTGTATCTGTCTGTGGCATCGTAGCTCACGAACGGATGAACCGATTTGAATGTAGTTTTTTTTGTTTAATAGGTGTCTTTTGCGCGAGTGTTCTTAGCTATGTTTGATCAAAATCGGTTCAGCCGTTCATAATATATGTTGGTTGAAGCTCGGAAATAAAAACCGAATGTTGTCAAATATGCCCGAGTGGGGTATCAAATAAAAGAGCATGATTGTTATGACAACAATATGCAAGTGTCATCAAAATCGGTTCAGCCGTTCAAAGTATATGTAGGGTCAAACTCGGAAATAAAAACCGAATGTTTTCAAATATACCCGAGTGGGGTATCAAATAAAAGGACGTGACTTTTGTGACAACAATAAGCATGTTTCATCAAAATCGCTTATACAAAAAGGGTGAAATAAAAAAATTAAATTAAAAATTTAAAAAACCCCCGACTTAAAAAATCTTCAAAGTTAAAACAAAACTAAACTTTAAAAAGGCAAAAATAATAAGCCGAAAACAAATTTTATGTCTCTGAATAGGTATGTGGTACCTTACGTTACCGCGTCGGGGGACGCGGGAATGTGTCACAGAAGTTGATGGTTACCGACCCGTGCTTATAGTACCGCGTCCCCCGACGCGGGAAAGTTTAGTTTTGTTTTAACTTTGAAGATTTTTTAAGTCGGGGGTTTTTTAAATTTTTAATAACACAAGGGTGCAAGAGGCTGCATGGGCAGCGACACCGGAGCAATCGAAAAAAATTAAACCCCATTCTTACTCAACCTCAATAATCCAGCTGGTAAAAGAAAAACGTAAAGCTAGAAAGATTTGGCAAAGAACAAAGTATAGGGAGGACAAAACAAAGTTCAATAAATTGACTGCTCAACTAAAAGTAGCCCTTCAAGCCCATAGAAATCGCGGAATTGAAAAGTACCTCGAAAACCTCGATGCAACTCAAGCAACATCCTATTCACTCTGGAGAGCAACCAAGACACTGAGCAGACCAATAGCTCATCAACCTCCTATCAAGGCATCGGATAATGCTTGGGCTAAAACCGACGCCGACAAAGCAGAAGTCTTCGCAATGCATCTCGCCAATGTATTCATTCCAAATGATGACCTTGGGTCTTCAAAAATTAAGGAAGTTGTTGAGAAACTACAGCAAACACACCAACTAGACTTGCCTTTGAGAAAGTTTACCAAACAAGAAGTACTGTTAGCTATAAGAAAACTGAGCATACATAAGGCCCCAGGATACGATCTCATCACTGCCAAAATACTAAGAGAACTGCCAGGCAATCGTGTAAAGTTCCTGTTACAAGTATACAATGCAGCTCTACGCAGAACCTTCGTCCCACCTCAATGGAAAGTGGCCGAAATAATGTTGATCCCCAAACCCGGCAAAGATCACAATGACGTCAAATCTTACCGCCCAATAAGCCTTCTCCCAATAGCTTCCAAGATACTTGAGATTCTGTTAATAAATCGACTAACTCCAGAAATTGCTAATGCCAAGATAATACCAGACCATCAGTTTGGATTTAGACAAGCTCATGGCACAATAGAGCAAGTTCATAGACTGGTGAATAAAATAAACCTCGCATTCGAACAAAAACAGTACTGCTCTGCAGCATTTTTGGATATCTCTCAGGCATTTGACCGAGTGTGGCACGAAGCTCTACTATACAAAATCAGAAGAAATCTACCCATAAACTTCTACATGTTTATAAAGTCGTACCTAAACGACAGACATTTTTATGTAAAGCATGGTGACAGCATAACGCAATTAAACAAAATTAAAGCAGGTGTCCCTCAGGGAAGCGTGATGGGTCCAATCCTGTACCTCATCTACACTTCTGATTTACCATGCTCGGAAAGCTGCTTAACAGGAACATTTGCTGACGACACGGCTGTATTAGCGGTATATAAAAATCCAGTGGAAGCATCAAGAAAACTCCAGAGAAATCTTGATGAGATCTCAATGTGGCTCATGGACTGGCGCATAAAGGCAAATGAGTCAAAATCAGTGCATGTGACGTTCGCCTTGAGACGCGATACATGTCCTGAGGTCAAAATAAATCAAGTGACGATTCCGCAGTCTCCAAAAGTCAGATACCTGGGCATTCACTTAGACAGGCGACTCACATGGACTGATCATATACTCACTAAAAAGAAGTCACTTAACATAAAACTTCACAACTTGGACTGGCTGCTAGGCCGAAAATCCAAACTGAGCCTAGAAAATAAACTTTTGGTTTACAAATCAATACTCAAACCTATATGGACTTATGGCGTCCAACTGTGGGGTACTGCTTCAAATTTAAACCTGGAGATCTTGCAACGTTTCCAATCAAAAACTTTACGACAAATAACGCAAGCTCCATGGTATGTCACCAACAAACAGCTGCATCGCGATCTTGACATCACAACTGTGAAAGAAGAAGTTTCGAACTCCATAAAAGCATACAGCTATCGAATCAACCTCCACCCAAACCAACTTGCTAAGGATGTGATGGCCGAACAGCCGAACAAAACTTTTATTAGACTTAAAAGACGAGCACCCCAGGACCTCATATTGAGTTGACCACATATGGACTTGTCACAGGGCGAGTGCCATGCACGCCATATAGACACAGCGAGGACAAAACTCCGGCATAATGTCAATAGACAGATCGCCAGAAAAAGGGAGATAAAAAAAAAAAAAAAAAAAAAAAACAATTTCCATAAAAGTTTTGTGAAAGTACTTACACAAGTGTAAAGTAATTTTTCCATTGCCTCCAAATCTCATAAAAAGTTGTTACAAATAATGAGAAAATGTGCGAAGTTAGCAGCATTAATTTGACATTTCATCTAGAAATAGAGATGAGATTTTACCCGGAAAAAAAAGGATTAGACTAGGGTAGTTAATGTTTGAAATGGATTTAAATTGTAGTAGAATGAAACCCATTGGAAAAGGAACAGAGCATAACAAAAATGACAGGAAAAATAAATTACGGGCGATTTGAGGTCGGGAACCCACCCGGTGGGTTGTTAAAAATAAAAAACGGTTTATCTTGATTTCCAGCAAAACTACAAGTCCTATGGAAAAAAGTTGAATGGCAAAGTTGTAGGTAATAAAAAGATCTACAACTTTTGCATACATATTTTTTTCATAAAAACCTCAAAATGTATGTGAACATAGTTTATCAGTCGGGTCGGGACCCATTACATAATAATATCTAGAATCTAGACGAACTTTTTCAATAATGGGTCCCGACTGTTAAACTATGTTCCGTGACTACTGGACTTGTTTTATTTTATTTTCAGTATTAATTAAATTATATGTTTTTAGCTAGGTATGTAAACTACCTTGTATTATCCAGTTACACGTCAGTGTAAGTTTGCAGGTATGTATGTATGTCTGTATGTGACTTTGCTACTCTTTCACGAAAAAACTAATTGATTGCGAACACCGATTGCGATGAAACTTGAAATATAGATAGGTAAAGACCCAGAATAATCATAGGCTACTTTTTATCCCGATATTCCCGCGGGGTCAGACTTGCGCGGGTGAAACCGCGGGGCGCTTCAAGTCTGTCATAATCTGAGGTCGGGCAGCCAAACTATAAAAGGGTTTTTGGCGGGAATGCGGACACAACATGTCGTGCTCCAATTCTATTTTCTATGTTGTAACTATGGTTTATTAAACTCGGTTACATTGTGTAATTTGGGTGGAATCTTATTCAATTTAGTTTCGTGAATGTGCACAAGTGTAGTGAAAACAAAATTGAGTGTTAAACATGGACTTTCCTTCGTTGCCTCCTAATCCCCTTGAAGGTTATGGTAAAGTTGCCACCGCTTTACCATAGCTCCTGAATTAAAACTATGAGCCCGATCGGGCCAATTTCATGCAAATTACTTGATACTGGCAAGATGTACAAGATGTACGACGCCAAAAGTAAACTAAGAAGAAACTTGAAATGTTCTAGAACAGGGGTTCCCTAACTTATTTGAGACGCGCCCCCTTTCGATCATAAAAAAAAACGAGGAACCCCTGTTCTAGAACCAGAAATATTAAACAAGAACTTGACCTTGGCTATTCTAAATTGGCCATATCGGTCTCAGACCGAAATATATATAAAAAAAAAAACTATAAAAGCTTCTCAACAAATAATCGGTAAGTTCTTGGCACTGCACTGTATCTAAGTAGGTGAGGTTATAATTTTATCCCTTTTGTGTTACATCTCCGGTAAAATTTCAACTGTCTAGCTATCACGGTTTATGAATGAGACACAGCCTGGTGACAGAAGGACAGACAACGGAGTCTCAGTAATGTCCCGTTTTAACCCTTTGGGTACGGAACCCTAACAAGAACTATCGCCATTGGATCTCAAACGGCTGGGATATCTGGTAACACACAATAAAATTTATTCTCCTCATATTTTTGAGACAGTTAAAAAAACCCGGCCAAGTGCGAGACTGGCGCACGAAGGGTTCCGTACCACTACTAAAATTCAAAACAACCAATTTTTAAATTTGATAGGAAAATGCTTGGGGAAAATGTGAAATATTATGCTTCGATTCTTACCATATTCTTACTCAAACGACCGCATCTTTAAAAAAAAAACCTTTGGCACAAAGAAAATCTGAAACTTATATGAAACTCTTTGGTAAGTGAATGTAGACTGGTATATTTGACAACTAGGGCAGCCATTTTGAATTCCATGACCTACTCGATTTGACTCTGACTAATCAGAAGCGACCTCACATTGTAGGTACTAAAATTACCTTGTAGTTTTTGAAACACGTTTGTTGTATGGGAGCCCATCTTAAATATTTGTTTTATTTTGTTTTATTTGTTGTTGTAGCGGCTACCGAAATACATATTCTGTGAAAATTTCAACCGTCTAGCTATTACGGTTCATGAGGGACAGCCTGGTGACAGACGGACAGACAGACGGACAGACAGACGGACAGACAGCGAAGTCTCAGTAATAGGGTCCCGTTTTTACCCTTTGGGTACGGAACCTTAAATATAGTTTGCTACGCGCCGCCGTAGCGGTCTCTCCGTTTATTGTCAATAGCTACGGCACGCTACGATCTCCTCTCTGTCAATAGTCAAGACCTAGGTACCTACACGTGAACATAGCACTTGAAAATCTTCGCAAAAAAAGTAGTAAAACAGCATCTAAACATCCGTCTTTAAACAAAAATAATTATAGTAAGCGTATTTGAGCCTACGTAATCTATTACTACCGTTTTACTGCTAGTGGATTACCTATTCATCCATCACTCCAGTAACAGTAAATTCATTCTGAACCTAATCCAGCCCTTCATATGCCTAAGCAAATTATAAACAAGGTGATAACGTCTTGAGTTTGCGCGTAAGGTTACATTACTGTTATTGCCACTTGTTGGGCGCCAGTAAGCTCAGTTACCGCGGGGTGGCCCGCTAGTCCGGCCACACGACGCGCGCTTCCCCACACACACTTTCACGATAAACTTTCGAAGATATCGTAAAACTGAACGTGGTTACGGTAGTTCTATTGGACAATGTTTGGTTGAGATTTGTTAATGGAGTAAGATTGGTTGACAGCGGGAAGGATGTCTAGACGAAAGCAAGCGAAACCTAGGTCCCTCAAACGTGAGTACTTTTTAACCTACCTAACTAAGTTATATTGTTTTTGATTTGCTAGTAGATTTTTAGACTAATATAATAACTAAGCTAAGTCCCGCCCGCGGTTTCATCTGCGTAAGTTCTGTGATCAGAATAAAAATATCCGTGCTGCCTTTATTATATTCCTCTAGTTTTACTAAAATAGGAGAAAATTGATTAATTGGTTGGTTTAGGCGTGAAAATAACAGTTTTAGACTGTTATTTTCACGCCTAAACCAACCAACCATAAGGCCAACTGATACCTACCTACATCATTGCTTTTGATGACATTATGTAGGTATACTACAGCGCCGAGACGCACTAAGTTACCTAGGTAAACTATAGGGGGTATACCTATATATAACCTCGATAACTCATAAACCTAGATTGAACATGTTCTGTTCAAATTAACAACCTGTCTCATCTATAGGTATTTTGAGTAAAAATATTTTAATAAAAACCTTATAATGACCACGATTTTTTTTGTTAGCTCTTTAATTTGTCCCACTGTAGGGTAAGGGCTTCCACAGGCCTCCACTTAAAGGGGTTAGGCAGTAAGAAGCCAAGCCTTCTGCGTCGCAGTCAGGTGTTTGCCCGACGCGCCACACTGTCTCTTATTTCAAAAACAAGTCTAAATAATAATTCATTCTGTGAACATCACACAGCGCCATCTAGCCCCCATGGTAAGCTACTAAGTTTGTGTTACGGTGACTAGACAATTGGTATAAGTATAGCTTATTTCAAATCGTAAATATTCTTGATGCTCGACGAGGATCGAACCTGTAACATTCTGCATTGCAGTCGGGTATTCGCCCGACGCGCCACTCAGGTCGGTCAAATGAGTTAAAAAGCCTAGACTATAAAATAGTTTTGTGATAAAGGGGACGATGTTATGCAATGATTCTCCTTTACAAATTGGCCGGTATTGTAAGCTGACCTCATGGAACAGTTGATGTTGACGGATGTGTTGCGACGCACGTTCGCGGTCCCTAGTCTAATATCAGCGTTTTATCAGTGGCTGCCGCGAACCGCGGACGTAGCTAGGTATAGACCCACCCAGCTATATCTAGGTAGGTACCTACCTAATCTGGTACTGAATGCCTTTTCACCTACCTGCAATGTTTACTGTACAAACATCAACAATAAATGATAATTTAAAGCTTATTTTATGTGCAAAATGATTCTAGAGTTCATTAAGCTGCAGTTAGGTACTAAAACTTAACACCTTTATAAACCAAAATAACAAGTGCAATGACAGAAGACTAAATAACTCTTCGGCTATCACATCTAAGGAAAGCAAATTAACATAATATGGACAAGAAGTCGATTATAATGTTAACCCGCTAAAACTTTTCCCACTGTAGGGAAATTACCTAATAGAGGGGTACTGCAAAAAGCGCCAAGGGGCGCGGGGCTAACTCCGGATTGGCAAATGTCCCATGCCTTCGAACCATGGCGAGTTCTAGGACATGTCCGATTCCTCACGATGTTTCCTTCACCGCAAGACATATTTTTTCTTAAGAAAAGCATTGGTGCGCGATCAGCCAGGATTCAAACCCACGGCGTTCAGAATGAAGTGGTAGCTATCATTAGACCAACACTGAGAAAGTCATGAACCTCCAAAAAAAACAAAAAATCTTAATGTGTGTTTCCGCTTCAGCAGGGTTATTGAATTTTTCACATTATTATTCAATATAATCTACTTACTAACTACTTTGCAGTTAGGTACAGCCACATACAGTAATCATAAATTTTATTACAATGTAATGTACCAACGCCCAATAGAATGTTGCACAAGGAATGGCTACGTTGTAGGTAATGCTGTAACTTTACTTATCGATCTAGTGGCGTCTAGTACTTTCGTAATGCGTCCCGAGGGTAGTTCGAGGATGCTGCGACTCCCCGCCGGCTCTAGGGATAGCTAATGCAATACTAGCTCTCTGCTTCTTATACTACACCCGTATATCTCATTTCTATTGTTACTTTTGTTTACTTTATTTGTTTCTTGCTCACGTACGTTTATACCTCGATAGGTACCAAGGTGGATCTAGTTCGTACCTACTCATACTTAATGGTACCAATACTTATAATCTTCTTCTTCTAATATATAAAATTTCCATGTCACAGTGTTAGTTACCGTACTCCTCCGAAACGGCTTGACTGATTTTTATGAAATTTTGTATACGTATTCAGTAGGTCTGAGAATCGGCTACTATCTATAATTTATAAGGCAAAACAACGTTTGCCGGGTCAGCTAGTAAACCTATAAGGACTTTAAAACAATAATAGTCTTCTCTAGTGATTTTATTACCTTATGCTTTTTATCTGTCATGCTTTTTATGCCTGCTGCCAACTTATTCAGTCTCATCTTTGTCAAAAAAACTGATGTTTAACTCTACTCTACGATGCATAGGTTGGTGCTACTTATCCACTGATTAGGTCTTAAATTTCTATTATTAGATTTTTTCAACTCGAACACAACTTCTAAATACCTACTGTTTGAATTGAAACAAACAATTTTGAAACTCTCCGGTGGACATGCACGCCTACGCATGATAGTAGGTACCTACTCAGCGTTAAATTTGTACTAAAAGCATCAAATACTAATGTAAAGCACAACTCGACTTTGATTCTATCGTCGTATATTACGCCCGAGTGCCCTTCCACTGACCACTAGGGCCCTATAACACGTCAATTTCAACGCACACCGGTACTCATGCGGAGAAATTAAAATTTCACATCCAGTGAAAATGTTAATCCTTCCCGGTCCCAAGTAGATAATAAAAACGAATTGCTGTATCTTCAATTGTTTACCCTGACATCTACCTGTAGGTACCTGATCTAGAATTGTCCTGATCCTCGAGAAAGTAACCAATTCTAAATTATTATGTGGGTTACATTTATCTAACCTAGGATAGACATAGGATAGGATAGCTGTGTATGCGGCTATAAACACAGGAATTTTAAAGGACAATATGAAAATGGTCTGTTTATGCTATTAAAATTAAACTATAATATTAAGTTAATTTAACGTTTGTAAATTGTTGTCGATGACTAAATGCCTTAGAGCTTTGGCACCTCAGTACGTAGGTATGTGGGTATATTCGGTAATACAAAAGGCCCTAACTTGTACCTAACCAAACTGTACAATCTAGCATAGGGGTAAAATATAGATAGATGGCCGTTAGTATAATCCAACAATAGTCATCCAACTAAATACCTAATTATTTATTTAAACGTACTTACGCAAAACAAAAAATACCACTAACTGCAGTATTAGGGGGTAGGTGTAGAGATCACAATAAAACGTATGAATGTTTTATACGAGGTAAAAGCTTTAGAAGGACGTATTTGTAAGCCTTTTGAAGAGGGTTAAGTCAATTTGGCTTTGAACGTCAACTTTTTTGCTGGACGAGTGCTTGGTGATTTAACAGACACTGTAAGGTCTGGTGCAAACAATTTTTTGGTGACAATATAAATAATTCTCAAAGCTTAGCAGTGTGTTTTAGATAAGGGGCAGTGGCATTTCGTAAATAAAACTTAAAAACTGATAAATCAAGCATTTAAACGAGTTCTGATAACAACAGTTTATAAAAGACTCATTTAAAAATCAGTTGAAATTAATCTGTAACTGTATGAAGCAGTTATTGCCGGAGGTATCGTTATGAGTAACGATAAGAAGTTGATGGCTTCGAGAGGGTGTGAGCGGGGTGCGGATGTTAGGGTTGCCTCTTCCTTCGTTAACATCGCTTCCAATCCGGTTTACAAAGACAATAGGGTTTATTTAAAACGTAAAGAAAGTTTAACGTGTATTTTTTTTTTAAATCATTTTAAAACCTGCATAGCAAGTAACCTTACGTTAATAATTACGTATGGCAGGTATTAAATTATATAAAATAATAAGTATGAATGACTTCTCTCACAAAGGAAGCGTAGGGCTTAATTTAAAGTAATCTGTATTGCCCAAGCCAAAAGATTCAGATTTGTGAGAACCCTGGGTGTTGCGCGTCCATAAAACTTGTAGAGGCTCCGTCGAGAGTAGACGGCAAATTTCCCCTGGGTGGCGCACCCCCCCACCGCGCCTCTGGGAAATACGCTAAAGGCATATCATAACAGTTTTATGTTGATGTTGACCTCTCTGAGATACCGGGTTGCTTGCTTAATCGATGCAATTTGTTCAACGGTGCATGAGTTAAATTGGTAGTATTACGATTATTAACACGAATAATTGCAAGCACCATACACTAGGTTCACAACATTAACAGGATTTTGTCGATTCATCTGCACCTTATACTGATCACCTGGGTAATTTGATTTTATGTATCATAAAACTTTGATAATGTCATAGTTCTTAAAACATATTTACATGCGTAGTTAGATTAGCGTAGCAAGATTTCTCGGTATAATAGTATTATACTGAATTCTCAGAAAGTTTTTCCCGTACAGTAAGTAACTCTAATTTATGAATTCCTTTAGGTAGGTAACCACTTGGAAAAATAACGAACTTAGCTTGTATACCTCCAAGCAGTACCAACAAAATGATAAATTCTGTATTCCCAATCGACTGCCATAAATCACTAAAGAATTTTCACACAAAAATTCAAACAATGAGATCAGACGCGTTTGGTTTACTCATATGGAACTATTGTTTTATCTACACGTGTTTGCTAGGAGATCCCACCTCCTTTGTTACGAAGTTTTATAACATAACATAGTGCGTAGTGTATACCTGCACTTATTAACACTTTACGGTAAAAGAAGGGTGTTTTAAGTTCGAGGTGTCTGTGTATTTGTCTATGGCATCTATGTCTATGGTAGCTCCCAAATGGATGAAGCGATTTTGATTTAGTTATTTTGTTCGATAGGTGACTTATTTTTACTAAATATAGTTTTAAAAGTTTAAGATTTCTTCAATTGCTATACCTACGACATAAAAATTCCAATACGTACCAATACACAGTAGCTCCCAACAGTAAGTTTTTAAGCACATTGTCGGATGTTACTGTACAGTATAGGTTGCTAGTAGGTCACAGCAATTTTCCAGTGGCTCACAACAGTGCTTAAAAATATGTTGGTGGCGTCGTTGCCGTCCGTGGGAAGGTAGGTAGCGGGGGTACAGTCCCAGTGGAAGCGAGTCCTCGCCCGCCGCCTACGCGGTGTCCCTCAGGACCTGGCCCAGGCAGCCGCGCGCCGCCTGCTCCCTAGGGATCAGGCGCTACCCGCTACCCGCCCTACATCCCACCCGCACCCCGCACCCCGCACCCCTCCACTCTGTCTCTGAGGAAAATAGCTTAATGAGACGTTCGACTTTTAATTGATAGGTAGATAGGGAGACAGTTCAAGATAACCTTCCAATTTTCGTGTGTTTTGTTTGCTGAAATATCACTTTCGTTAAGACATTATTCCTTTTTGGTACCTACCGCATTTTTTTTTAAGTTGGCAGAAGGCTACCGACCTCATTTATGTACCTATATCAACTTCGTCTAGCTGACTAGTAAATGTAGTGTTCGGGTATTTCCTTACGTAAAGTTGAACAAACTTTGTTCCTAGTAGGTAGATCGATCCCGTAATAGAAGAAAATTAGGTTTCGTAACTAAAATGCAACAGAAACCAGGCAGATTACATAGTGAGGAAGCGTGCTCCTCCATTGTAAAGGTTCTATTATACTACTACTAAAACTTATCATAACATTAGCCTACTATGTTTTTGATTACTAATGGTGATAAGTTTCGTATAGACCGATATTTCGACATTCTTTCAAGAGAGTTAGTGTAGTTTACGTAATTCACGGGTAGATCTTGACATATGTAGGTGTCCGAATGTCTTCGGGAACTTCTTTCCGCGTGTCGTTTTAGGCAGGTACGTAAGTAAGTGAATGTTAAGTTAAAATCTCACATAGGATGTATTTTCATTGTACATACACGATGAGATATGATATACCCAGTATAAGTTGATAGGTAGGTGGTACCTACATTAGTAAAGGCCGGCGGCGTCGTCCTCATGGCCGACAGCCTCGGACCCGCTCGCCTCCGGGACCACCTCCACAATTCCCTCTCGGCATCCTCCTAAAGCCTCCGAACACATTAAAATTACAGTTTCCAAGGATATACAACAGAAACTACAATGACTTAGGCGAGATGGGGTTAGCGTTATTATTCCTCTGCGCTGCTAACCGACTGGTCCTTAATCAAAGTTATTACCTACAACGTTTAGTACTGCCAGTGGAATAGTTCGTTTCTGACGTATTATCGGGAACGACTTCTGAGGCGGCATTAAGCGATACACTTTGTTTCATATGGGTAGATTATTCTCTACCAACTATAAAGGAGCTTTAGACTTTTAGTTAAATGTAAATAAAACATATAGGTACCTAACGACAAAGGTGTTACGATATGACCTAACAACTTAATAATCTAATGGAATCGATAATATTTTATCAGTACTACTAAAAGTAGTTCGTTCGCAACGTTGAAAGCTTCTAAGCTCTGTTATTTTAAAGTTTCCTAGGGTCTTAAAAACGTCGATCTACATTCTTATTGCTTCGGTATCGTAGTATATTTTTACGACACCTATACGACTATATGGTCAGTAAGAAATTGAATTGGCAGTAGTATTGTAGAGGCGCTTTGGTGCTGAATGCGTCCCGCGCGACACATAGCGAGCGGGAGTTATGATGGGCTATCTACCGGCACCGCTTCTATGGCTCTCAGTGGCCTCTCGAATTTAGGTACCTACATACCTACTCGCTTATTTTCATAGAAATTGTGATATTAGGGTTTATACCTACTATGCTGTGTTTTATCCGGAACACATGATTCATTTCGTGTCAATAGTAGTAGTACTTACATACACTGATCTCCATGGTACAAGTGTAGTAGGTACTTATAGCGTACCTACTTGTATGTTTCATTTCAGTGAGTACATAGCTACATTCTTATTTAATCAACGTACTATTTAATAGATACCATAGATAGTGCTAATTATTCACTTAGATCTAAAGATGGTAGATATACCGATTTAAAATGGTTAATTGTCTCTGACCAAAAGTCGGTCAAAGCGTCAAACCCTGGTCAACGTCCTGTGCGGTCAAGAGATGACAAAATTAAAAATCAAATTGTGTCACTTTTTGAAATTATCTTAGATGAAAAAAAACAGAACTAGAAAAAAAAAGTATTATAGTACGGAAACTATGCGCCCCTCGGTTTCACCTGTGTACGTCACGTACCTGAATGTCGTGAAAAAGGGGTGTTAAAATATAGATCTCCAGCTGTGTTCATACCATTCACAACATCACAATCGGTTCAGTTATAGTTTTTGTGTGAAAGAGTAACAATCTTACTTACACACTAACTTTCACATTATTATTAGTAGGATTTGCCTAGTAGGTGGTATAAAGTACTTAGTTTGGAAGATCGGAATCCTCAATTTAGTGATGAGTATTAAAAATACACGATTTGCCACAAAATCAGTGCATTGAGTCCTGGATTTATGTGTCCTCACATATAATAATTTATATTTATATTGAATAGTGATAGGATTCCCCAGATGGGTTTGATGAATCGATTGAGCATCCCTTGGGTGCAGGCCAGCTGGCTGCCGCTCCCTACTCATTCTCGTAGGAGACTAGATTTACATATTATCTAGATAACCTATCCTCTACCTAGGTATAATGGGTAAATCTAAATACTAACGTGTCGCCTGTGTCATGTAAAATAGAAAGGATTTTTATAAATATCTACACGTACCTAACTACAGCCTGAATTATTATCTAACCGTATTGTGAGATAAAAATATGAAGGTAAGTACAAATTAAAAATAAATTAAATTCTGTGAACAACACACAGCGCCATCTAGCCCTGTGGTAAGCGACTAAGCTTGTGTTATGGTGACTAGACAACGGATATAATACTTATACGTACGTTTTTACGTTTTTACGTTCGTACGTACTTACGTTTTTTTTAATTTCAGACTAAAATCTGACGTTTTGGTTCTTTTTATTTGTAATTTTTTCTTTAGGAAGATGTGACAAATCATAGTCTACAATTAAAAAACTAAGTAGAATAATTATAGCTGACGTGTCGTTAACAATAACACTGTTTCCTCATTCGTGAGATGATCCTGGAGGGCTACTGCGTTTCTTTCGGCCGATAATTTCTGACGTTCAAAATTTAAAATTTGTTTGAAACTGCTAAAGAATATGATCGGTCGGATCGACAGATAATTCCTAAATGACGAAATAGAGTAGGGCCTCTGCATTGCATCTTGGGAACAGAGGTTAACTTAAACACAGTAGCTCTTTTAGTACAGTATGTATGTATTTTTGAACATAACTACC
The DNA here is from genome assembly GCA_958496205.1 of Idaea biselata. Taxonomy (NCBI): domain Eukaryota; kingdom Metazoa; phylum Arthropoda; class Insecta; order Lepidoptera; family Geometridae; genus Idaea; species Idaea biselata. The sequence goes on along the minus strand of OY292396.1, from coordinate 24,932,304 downwards.
CACAGCAAATAGGCCGGTTGCTTCTTTGACACCAACCTTGAAACCAAGCGGTTTACCTAATGTGGTAATCACCAGTGATAACCTCAAAGCAGCAATGTACTACAATGCCTATAAAACTAAGTTATCAACAACATAGATAATACGGGTGCTGATCTAGTCAAAAATTAATCTTCCACAATAGGTAGATCTAATATGAAATTGGTGCGTATACTTAAAAATCACACAAAATGTTTGTTAAACAGTGGAATCAGAAGTGTTTGCCGGGGCGCGGCATGCGGCACCATCACGCCACCCGCACCCTCGACACGATGCTAATTAACTATGTCACACAAACCCCGCTTTATACGAGACGATAGTTATTAACAAAACACTGATTTATTTGTTTTTTTTTGTTTTTGTTTATATTGATTTTGAATCATAAAGTAATGAGATAGGTAGTGTTTTATTAAAATAAGTTAGGAATGTATTTTGTAACACTCATTCGTTCGTAGGCAACGAGGTAGGTTTCTGCCTGTTTGTTTGCCTGTTTATTTTCGTAAAAACCAATCAGCTGCAATTTTAGGTCTAATTCAATTTAAGTTTACGTTTTTGCAAATAAATTAGCTTTACCTAACTTAATAATATATATAATTGGTGTCCACTTCATTGTTTGCGAGTAAAATTGTTATTGAAAAGGGCCTCTACGTGTTGGCTTCGGCTCCACGCACGCCATCCAAAAGTCCGGAGCTCCATTGCCCGTGATACTGGACGTATAACAGACATATAAAATAAAGTTAACTTAATAATATCGATACCTACCTATATGTATATAACTTAATGTACGTATGTATCTACTGGGCTTTGGCACATCACAAGTATCTTTTGGTTTATAATAATGTTGTCGTAATGATATTAGTTACAAATAAAATATCAAATTATGCTCGTAGCATTCCGTAGCATGTTCGTAGCATTTTTCTCCCTCGCGGTTTATTTAGTAGTTTTAGTAAGAAACATTTAAAAATATTATACTCACACTAACACCTTCAAAATATTACATTCACTATATAATATTTTCTTAGATTTTCTCAATTAGCCACACGTTCACCTTTCACCTTTTATGTACTCGAAATATTAGTAGAACTAGCTATTTCAATGGTCTTTCAATTTTCTCCTAATAGTATTTTCAATAGTTAATCCAGTGATTTCTGTTCCCAATGGGTGCGCACCTATTTCACGTTTATACATACTTGTTTCGCCCACATTATCCTAATTAGATAAGGTTTGTATTCATTAACCACATGCTTTCGAGGCTGTTAACACCTTGTGTTTTATTGGTGGAGAATACGAGGTGGTTTTGTTAAAACACATAAAAGATACAAATTTCCTACTTTACTTGACAAACATTTTGGTATGCTACGGAACGAAGGGTTCCGTAGCATACCAAAATTAACCCAAAAAAATATGATCGTGTTTTAGTACCTATTTGTTGTCAAATTATAATAACCAAACGGACGGTGGTATCTTAATAGAAGGGTCCTGTTTTGACCCTTTGGGTAAGCAACCCTAAAAGGGTTTATCGAAAAAATCGTCAAATCTCTCAAAGTAAAATAAGTTTATTTACTCATTAATCTTTAGGTAATCTTAGGTGTAAAACAAAATGTTTACGATCGGCTCCCAGTCTATATAGCCTAGGTGACCTACAGAAGGATGATTTCACGTACCCTGTATCTACTTAAAATGAGTGTAGAGGTACTTTCCATAACTGACTAGTTTTGTTAATTGGGCACTATGTTTTAACAGCTGAAGAAGAAGAATGGACTGAAGAAGCCGGAGTCTCCGAACAAAATGATGGAGACGGTGATGCCGAACAAGCCGAAGCCGACGACTCCGACTCCAATGAGAACGACAAAAAAGACGCAGAGGAAGCTAATGAGGATGGATACTTTGAAGGTAATCTACTTCATATTAATATTTTTATAATCGATAACCCTCGGTATAACCGGCGCAAGTCCGTCGGCGTAAAAGTATTAGGATAAAGCGTGGCCTATGTTACCCCCAAAGATGCAATGTATCTTCATATTAAATTTCCTCAAAATCGATCTAGCGGTTTCCAAACATACATAGCTACTTAATATACATGTTACCAACGCTACCTCTTTATAATGTAAGTATAGATGGATGAGTTTTTGGCCACTATCTCACCAGATGGGAAGTGATGATATAGGCTAAGATGTAGTACATCTTAGCCTCTCATCTAAAAGATAGGAAGACGGCAGTAGAACAAGATCCGACCCGTCTTCTTTAGTGGCTGCACCGGTCTACGTATCAGAACACGGACGAGTCCACTTCGCGCTACTACTAATAGACTAGTTCACAAGTTTATAAACGTGTTAAATAGAAGTAAAGCTCCTAAAAATATGTGCGATAGCTCATTCGATTCGGAATGACGTCTAGAAAAATGTTTTTTAAGCATATATTAATTAGCACATAAAAAATTGCGATTGTTATTAACAAAATAAGATTTAAAAAAAAGGTATTTAGGTTTTCGTTAATAATTTCTAAAATAATGATATTTAAGAAATTTTGAAAAAAGATCCTGAAAGAAGAGGATATTTCCAATAATAAAGTCCTAGCTCCCGGAACTCTATCTCTATTATTTATATTAAAAAAAAAACGTTGAAAATAGGTCTCCGCGAGGTCGTTACGGCATAGGCAAAAATCGGTATATTATCTCAAATATTTTTTTTTTAGTATTAAATAACAATTTAAAAATTTGAATAAATTATGGTGTAATCTAGCTAGACACTTGAACGAAAAAAACCTTGGTTTTACCTCGATTTTTCAAAAAGTTAGACCATTGTTAATTAACTTATTTTTCTCCAATCTCTGTTTTTATAAATTACGGCATAAAAGTTTAAATAATTGGCCTATAAATTTTTCACTTCGTGGAGCTCTTCTCACTAAGGTACTTTATAAAGTAATGATTTTTTTTTTTGTTAAAGTTTATTATTTTGTTAAATATAATAATAACAAAATAATAAAAATACTTTATAAAGTACCTTAGTGAGAAGAGCTCCACGAAGTGAAAAATTTATAGGCCAATTATTTAAACTTTTATGCTGTAATTTATAAAAACAGAGATTGGAGAAAAATAAGTTAATTAACAATGGTCTAACTGTTTGAAAAACCGACGTAAACATTTTTTTTCACCAAGGTTTTTTTCGTTCAAGTGTCTAGATTACATCATAATTTATTCAATTTTTTAAATTGTTATTTAATACTATAAAAAAATATTTGAGATAATATACCGATTTTTGCCTATGCCGGTAACGACCTCGCGGAGCCCAATTTTCAACGGTTTTTTTAAATATAAATAATAGAGATAGAGTTCCAGAAGTTAGTACTTTATTATTAGAAATATCCTCCTCTTTCAGGATCTTTTTTCAAAATTCCTTAAATATCATCATTTTAGAAATTATTAACGAAAACCTAAATACCTTTTTTTTTAAATCTTATTTTGTTAATAACAATCGCAATTTTTTATGTGCTAATATATGCTTAAAAAACATTTTTCTAGACGTCATTCCGAATTGAATGAGCTATTGCACATATTTTTAGGAGCTTTACTTCTATTTAACACGTTTTTAAACTTGTGAACTAGTCTATAAGGCCGGTGGATGGTAACCGAGGTATAACAAAAGACGATCGTAATAAAAAGAAGGCAATCGACATAAAATAAAAGACGAACGAAATAAAAAAGACGATCGAAATAGAAGCAAAGACGATCAAAATAGAAACAAAAGACGATCAACGTACCTATTAGGCACATGGGGTGTCGTTGTAACTGGGTCGTAACATAAAACCTAACACTTGTGAAAATCGTTATCTCAAATTGAGTGTTTTCATGTTACTCATAAATCTATCGTCGTTCATTTCTCGTAATAAAGAAAGGCTTTGAGCCAATCATAAAAGAGGTTCGAAAGTGAAGTTAAAATGATCATGATGTACAATCAGGTATTATACAAGTGCATATCCACCTATAATATAATAGTTTTGGTCTTCTCACTTCTGTAAGTCAACAAATACTAGTAAATGACAGTCTCCTTGACACCTAGAATAGAAGATACTTAGTCGAAACACTGAAATACTGTAAAATAAACGAATAAAACGATATTCACCAGTCAAAGTTAGTTTTTCACTTTAGAGTTTACACAGCTGGTAATATAGAAGTGCAGCTAGCAGCTAGTAGAAAAATCCGAAGTAAACTGTAGATATGATTTCACAGTATACGGTTAAAGAGTGGGACGTTTCGTTTGTATACATTTTGGGATGAAAACGTCGTCTATCCATTCCCAGTTTTTTAATTGTAGACTACAATTTGACACATCTTCCTAAAGAAAAAATGTCCAATGCAAAGAACCAAAACGTCAGATTATAGTCTGAAATTAAAATAAAACGTCCATGGATATCTTAGTCTCTGTTCACGAGTTTCACCCTATAAACGGGGCGTCTGATTGTCTGTTGTCGGACGCTGGCTGACACTGACACACAGCCGTTGATAAAGGATGACGTACGGCTAGTGTCCTAGTCAGTGGGTGCATCGAGCACCGTGCACTGGTTGAGACGAGACAGGGATGTTAAAGGGCGTGAACGGAAACTATTTATTAAGCTATTGCATAGCTTTTATCGCGGGCTTTGAGCTTTGAACGAAGAAATTTCGTAACGAAAAAAACCTAACGCCTCCCACTCCGCCTTCCACGGCAACGTGGTACAAAATAAAATAAATAATTATTATTGCATAAGTTGATAAAAAGGCTAAGCAATAGCTTTACCGCGGTAGTCCCCGAGTGCCACAAGTTCTTTCCCCCTTTGAGCTTGTTTTGATACACTATATCCACACGTATTAAAATTCCCATTGCGAATCACTGTAACCCCGCTGTACAGGCTCATTAGAGACCTAGTGTGGGGGACAGAGTTCCCTAAGGGTACTTAGCTATTACAGTTCAAGCTAGTTTTAAGTCAAGCTCTGCTGTGCCTGTTTAGTAAAAAAATATGCTAAAAGTGTACCAGTCACTTTCATGAAACAATAGGTGAACTTTATCTTTACCTAGATGGTGGGTATTGTAACAACGACGTTCGACTTTTGATCCATCTATTTTAAAGATATCCGAGTAATTTCCCGAACAGTTTGACTTTGAAACTGGTGAGCTCGTCCTCGAAATTGATCTCTGATCAACTGATTTATTTTTTAAGTGAGTAGATAAAAATTTGTATTTTCTATTTTATGTTAGTTCGAAATGCAATGACGTTTATGCTGGACCTAATTTTATGATGTTTGAATTGTTATATTCTTATCTGTCTTAAGTAGATCAATAAAAACTATTAAAAGTAACGGGAAAAAATAACAAGATAATTTTATCAGTTTTCTCATACAACTTATTTGTAGTAAATGTCAAAACCAGTGCTAGTTTAGTTCTAAGTTTTGGTAACATGTGTCACACATGCCCTCACTCCCTTTCATCGGGTTCCTTGTCGTACCCTATAATCCACGACAGCGACGGCCGAACGGCCGAGAGGGAGGTACTCACGCACTCACATGTGTCTATTACGATTGCGAATGTGCCCATGATTAACTATCCCAAGTAGATACTCTCGAAACGTTGGCTACTGTTACAACGTTATATACTATGCTAGCTGTGTCCCACGGTTTTACTCGCGTAAGTCCTGATCCCGTGGAATTTTCAAAAAACCCTTTCTCATTGGATGCATACGTCACATAAAGAACACACTTACCAAATTTCAGCGCTCTACTATAAGCGGTTTTCGTTGGTGTACGGTGATCCATCAGTCATACATTGAGGACAAGGCCTTTTTTTTCTTCATGTATAAATAGCCCGATTAAACAATCGGCTGATAATCTGCGGGTCTCTCAACATTACTCTGTGTTCATAATAATAAAATTAGTGTAACGCATTGGTGTAACTTAGAAACTTTTGATCCATGCTATTTATAGCACTGTAGTGGCCGGGACATAATCGGTTATTAAACCTATGTTAGGTATAAGTACTTGTCATGTCCCTTTTGCAAAATTAATAGACATCCGAATAACAAATAACATAAATAATGTTTAGACAACCGTTGATTAAGAACGAGGCGACTCTTACCATTTCCATACAAACTTAATACCAAAATAAATTATGAAAAATTTAGTTTTCTAACTTAATATCGATATTATTCGGATTAAGATTTTACTTTTAAAGGGTAAATTTTTTCATTGAAAAATGTTTCTCCGTTTTATTTGAATGTGAATGAATATTTTGGAAAACCTTGTGATGGGGACCCTTTAAAAGTAAAATCTTAATCCGAATAATAAAACTAAATTTTTCATAATTTATTTTGGTAATTAGTTTGTATGGAAATGGTAAGAGTCGCCACGTCCTTAATAGATACCTACTTAGGTTCGCAGGCAATGGCAGTTTTTTTTGTTCAGTGGGTTTGCTTTCACTTTATTTACTTATAGAGTACTTAGCTACTTATAAAAAGTTCTCTAAAGTTAATATTGTTAATGAATACACCAATGCATGCGTGCGTATCCATTGAAAATTGATTTAATCGCAGTTGTGGTGTAGTTGAAAATAATTTATGGATGCGGCCGTGTTCGCACCCAGCACTTAGTCAAACGTCAGATGCATTGGCTGCAGAGCACTAGTCACTGCCGCATCCTGCTAACACATCCCCATTTATTGTCAGATTAGTCACTCGCGCTAAATGCCGCCCGTGGACTGTGTCGCCTCGATACACTATAGGCTGTGATGCTGTTATGTTGGAATTATGTAGCGGTGATCATTAAAATTCACCTTAACGTGATAGGAAAACATTTACGAGTACGTTTGTAATTTTATATTTTCAAGGGTCTTAATCGCGTGGTTTTTACTTTTTAATTTTGTTACCTCGATGTTTTGTCTATGTTATAATGGCCTTGTTCGCGAGTACGTTTGTGTTTTCACCAGTCAAGTAGTTTCGAAGAATCGATGATATTTTACGCAGATTCATTTCCGAAATAAATTACATTAATTTTTGCCCTTTTATTGGAATGGTGCAGGTACTTATGACATTGCAATTAAAAAACACCTGGAGCCTAACTCTCGGCTCTATATTGCAGAACTTGACTCGTGCAGTTCAATTATTTTAAAAATATATTTAAAACTATTTAAAATTAAAAAACAAACCAAACAATCCAAATACAGGACCTAATCATAAGAACTGCACGAGTTATTGACTGAAATAATGTTTAACATTGATACCTACAAAGATTCACAGCCGAAATAAAATCTAAAAAATATGTTTTTCTCTTCTAGATGCTGAGGAGGAACCGGATCCAGGGAAGAGTTCGGAACTTTATGACGCAGATGACATGACAGGTACGATCATACTGAATACAAAATTATGTACCTACCTATTCGTAAAATTTTCAGGCTTCAAAATGGCTTCAGAACATTATTTTAGGGGCTCCGTGTTCAGTAAGGCAAGTGATATTCAAATCAGAGTGTCCACAAAATGATAAATTTAAATTCAAGTTCAAAGTTTTTAACGGTTGACATAAAAGCGTCACTAACTAACGTTGTGGAAAGCTGAAGCTTGCTTCGTTAGGTAGTTCGGCTCTTCATTGAAATTCATAAGAAGGCCACTAAAATAACGAGCAGTCTCTGGCCGATGCGTTTTTACTACGGTTTAACGTTCTTTTTACAACTTCGTCAAAGGGTGTGCTTGGAGGAGTGCCCTCAGCCAACGCGCCGCATCGTTCGCTCGACTCTCTACTTTACGATCTCGTCCTCGCTTATCTCCCGCCATTCGCGATAAATCTCCACCGACTCCTTGGACTTGAAATATTTACATGCTAATTCGTAGTCAATTCGGCACCCGAGATTATAAATAAATTGTCTGCCGAGCCTCATCATCGTCCGACGACACAGCTTTATCTTTCATGACTCTTTACAAGTTTTTAAAACAGTAGACCATACCGTGCCGGAGTTGAGACATTTTAATTTTATGACACCCAGATAATTTAGCTTTTACGGTTTGTTATACAGCATTCAGGAAATATTTATGGAAATATGTATACCTACCTAACCGTCGTCGGTAGTAAAATCGTGTCTTAGGTCTTTACGAACTTAAAATCTTACAAAGGAAATTACTTATTGAAGAACTAGGTACTTACTATTGTTACTTGAATAAGGAGCCAATTTTCAAACAAGACAAAGACTCGTTCTTCGTATGGCACCCTAAATTCACGAAATAGCATATTGTTTGCAATATTTTATTAGTAACTACTGAATATCTTACAGACATGTTGATGATAGGTACAGCAAATATGTTATCGGCACGGGCGACGCAACTGGCATTGTCCACGAACACAATGTCGGTAATTTTTTATATTACCTGGCCACGTAAATGAGTTATTTTTCGTAGTGACATGTACCGTTGTCGCAGACTCGTTGTTAGGCCAATGCGAATGCGAGTGTTGCGCAAATGTATTCTCTGCGGGGGCGGTCGGGGTTGGGGCGCGGGGGGCGGAGGGGGTGCGGCGCCGCTGAGCCCGAAGTTGGGCGCGCGGGCTCCGTCCCGAGGGACCTCGCCGCAGGGACCGCACTCGAAACCCGAACATTTTTTAACTTCATTAAAACCTTCAGTACAGAAACCGACGTAGCACTAGGAAAGGTGCTGGTTAATGAAGTAATTTACGATTAATGTTTAAGTTTAGCCTCGACCAAATATCTCAATCGAAATACCTAGCTAATATGAAACATTGTAAGTTATTCTGTCAACTTAAGCGGCTAACAATCCGAGCGATGTCGGTCGGGTGTAGGACGGGATCGTGTCTGGGTTGGCACGTGGGTAATTAAATGCCGATGTTGGACGGTGGCGGGCTGCGGCGCTCGCTCGGGGGTGCGAGGAATGTGCCGCGCGACGCCATGCCGCGTGCTTGCCGCCGCGTCAACAATGCCGGATTGTTACCGAACTTGCCCTCAACAATCGGGTTAGTATTCTATTTGTGTACCTACACTGTTGGTTTGGGAAATATCTTGTTGGGATATTCTATAAACTCGGATAATTAATTTATTAGGTAAGTACCTAAATGTTACTATGTTTCGATATGTAGAGTCGACTTACTCCTGATTTCAACTTGTCTAGCAGGTTTATCAGGAAAAACTATTAAAGATATTCAGTAAAGTAGCTGAACGCGTGGTATATGATTATGATTAATTTGTCCGTACTCATATGTGACAAAGTTAAATAATGTATAAGTGGAAAATAATACTTATGAATAAAAGAAAGTGGAATAGCAAATCCGTCCCTGTGTGATCCCAGGTGGCGCGGCCGCAGCGTTTGGAATTATCACATAGTGGAGAAGCGGGCGGTGTGGCGCGGCGCGGCGGCGGGAGGCGGCGGGCTCGATACATTCGTCACAGGCCCAGCAGCCATTAGGCATTTAGATATTATCAACAGTCGCGAGGGAATCACCCATCGCCTGCGACCTGAGCCCTCGTTGTTTCAATGCAGCTTAATTACTAAGAGTGTTCGATGCTCGCTCGAGGGATTCCATTTTAATCCACGTTGGCGAGTTTAGTAAAGTTGCTAGATGTCCATCAGTTACGTCCAATGTCCATGGATCCATGCTTATGTCTGTTACTTGTCTAATGCCGATTGCCCTCCCCGTGACTCCGGCGTACTCCCGGCCCGGTCCCAGGTGGCGTCGCTCCGGCCACACTTCCTTCCGTCCCGTGGGAATTCCCGACCCGCGCGCGCTCACACTCCCAAAGTATCATAATATAGAAACAGCGTCTGTTTTGTATTGTGAAAAATCGTTATTTCGTTTCATATAATAAATATATTTTTCTGCTTCGTAGATATTTGATTTTATATAAACTCTCGATTAACTCGCACAATGTTGGTAGGTAAACATTCTTAAAAACCGCATCCCCGCTGTTGGGTTTTCTAACTCGATACCTATCTAGAGTTTCCGTCTGGTCAGGTGGCAGTGCAGCGTGATAAAAATAAAGACAACTCTCTCGATGAACGTAGTTTGTCTAATTAGCAATTTAATATGTTAGTAGGTAAGTACCTAAACCTACTAGTTATGCGTCGCGCTGGCAATAGCATGGATGTGCTCAGCTCGTGATTAATGCAGCCTCCGGGGGCTGGCGAACTGATTGCCGGCGACCTCCCACGGGCTCTACTATATATTTTAGTCTCCCGTTCAAAATGTTTTCAAAAGCACCGGAATTCGTAATTAGATGTGCTACTAGAATAGAAATAAGAAATTTTATATTCATATCCGGATGCTTTTTTCTAAAACAGGACTTAGATTTTAATTAGTTTATTGAGTTTTATACCTATCTATCGAAGAACTATTGTCCGATTGATTGTCGTAACTGCCGGGCAGCTTTTTCACGTGGCAAAACATAATGCGTAGGTTATCGTAGGCCATTTTTTGGACGAAGCATCACATTTTTGATTAAGATATTTTATTGTCACTACAAAAGATTGGACGAAACGATAAGAATATTCATATCTTTTTTAAAAAGGCTGCCGTGTTGGTGTGAAAGGAAATGTAATCGATGCCTTATTATTACTATCTATCTACTACGGTTCATGCCATTACATCAAGTGAAAGAGTGATTCCTAAGGGTAAAACAGAATAAATTGCAATGTGAAAAAACTAATTTACCCTTGAAAAAATCCAACAACAAACTAAACTTTTTTAAATAAATTACATCGCCACCGATGTTTACGGACACGTGTAAACTTTAACAAAGCAAAATGAAAGAGAAAGACAATTTCATCATAAGTTTAACGAATTCTATTATACCATTCGTTTGTGTGTGTGTGCCACTTTGACTTTGAATACATTTAAAGATGAAGTTAGTAAGATGAAATAGACAGAATCCTTTTAACATAGAACTGGACTGGTCTCTATTAGAAACTAGAAGGAGAGAAATCGCTTGATAGTGATCTATTTCAAGCTCGCCTCTGACAGATGACCTTCATCAGTTGCAAAGTCAAACAAACGTCGTTTTTAAAATACCCACTTGCTAGGTAATCTGCCTTAGAAGAAATATCTAATAATCTACCTAGGTGTGTACCTATATGTCAAATTACATGTTTCAATAACCACAACTCGTTAGGTACCTATCCTGTTTGCTGTTCACGTTTGTTGCCCACATCGATGACGAACAAAATCCCCCAAGGGAAACGACGACCTTATTTTAATGGATACTAAAAGTAATTCGTTGTAAAGCATCTCACGCGAGAGGAGAAGTTTAGTTACAGAATGTGTTTTGTTATTTTTATCCTGTGAAAAAGATTCCTCTTGAGAGGCATATCGGCATCAGTCCGCAGCGTTGCCAGAATAACACCTTCGGTCTGAATGGGTACGCGAAAGGTAGCGTGCCCCCTGAGAGCCGTATGCTCAAGGCGGCAGAAAATTAACGTGCCCTCTGGGGAAATCTACCGGCAGCCTTAGAGCCTCAGACCGCGCCGCGCCGACCTCTACAGGGACGTATTTAATATCCACATCTCTCGGTGACGAAACTCACCTGGGCTTTATATTGTTATTTTGTATCCTCAACTTTCAAATTAGTAGGTTAACGAAGTTATTGTTTATTTTCATTGCGTTTTAAGCTATTTGCTGATGTTCTAATATATTTTAAGAGCTGAAGAATGGAAAGTTACAAATATATGCTGTAAACATTTTATAGCAACAACACATATAAACATTATTTGTCATCTGTGCATTTCGTAGCCTGACCCTAGGCCAGGTTTAAAACTTAGACCTCGTTTTGAAATAGGCGCTTATTATTCCAACCTCTCTTGGGTTACTAATTCACTCGATTCAATCGTAGGATCGGAGCCTAGATTCGTTAATAATGCACGTCCTCTTTGCACATACCTAATACTTATTACCATAGTTTACCTAATAGTTGGTGCGCCTCGGCGTTAAACACTGTCCCTTTATTTCTCTTAAGTGTACACTTAGGTGTGTCAACTTGATACGTTAGGAAGATTAGAATCGGCCTAATACCACGGATCCTTATATAAATATTATCTACAATGTTTTAGTTAAACATTGTATATTGGTAATTAATTATTTACGAACTTCGGAGTAGAAACTTAGCTTATTCTTAGCTTTTTTTCTGTCTTCACGATGCTGATATGAAATTTAACTCTTTTTTCGGTTACAATCGCGTAGCTTTTACTATATAAAAACCTCGAAACGTCAGGCGTTGAAAAATGCTTAGTATGTAGGTATAATAAAAGCAACCGGAAAAATACCTATTTAATTTCTATACCTATTTCTTCTCAATAATTAGATAATTAGAATGAACGCTTTATTGTATCTACACACCAAAAATAACAATATATACCTACTTATTTTAAAAAAGTTAGTCTATATGAGAACTGATTATTATTTCATACGGTGAAGCAGGGTTCGAGTAAAATATTGTATACCAGTGATGCATACGTAGTTAGAGAATGCCGGCGGATAACGATGTCCCGAGGGTTTTCGACAAACGCACCTGAGGACCGAGTATGTAGTAACCTACAACCAACTCTGTTTCGGGGGGGGAGATAATTAAATTATTATAGTAAAAAGTTTTTGTATTCTGTTGTATTCTGTTTTAGTATTTGTTCTTATAGCGGAAACAGAAATACATCATCTGCAAAAAATAACTAACTAAGTACTCATGCTTTTTTTGAGAGTTCTTACGTAAATTTTACTAACAAACTTTGTTTCCACCCTACTCTATAAATTAAAAAAAAAATGAAAACCATTAATGTCGCAAATCGTAGCCAGTATATTAATTTACAAATGTCCCAAACATTTACACGATCAGTTCCCGAAAAAAAAAACGATAATATGGCCAAAGTCCTAAACTCTCATCTTTAGGCCACTTTCCGTGCCGTTATCTATAGCTATTACGGTTCATGAGATAAAGCCTGGTGACAGATGGACAAAAAGACAGATATATAGTGGAGTCTTAGTAAAAAAGTTCCGTTAAAATACGGAACCGTTGTTAAGGTTCCGTACCCTAGAGGTACCGGTCCCTTCGGGTACGGAACCTTAAAAACGCTTTTTTATAAAGAGAATTTAGAAACCAACTTTGTCCAATGGTCACATTTTCTAATCAACTTGTGTATCGACACAGATACCACTCGTATAATACTATTTTAGGTAAGTAGGGATCTACATAACCATACTTCCTACTCTATCACTACTAACAAGTTTCGGCACAGAAGACTACAATAAAATCATTACAAAAATATCGCTAAAAGTAAACTCGGTCACAAAACCAGAAGGAGAGAAAAGTATGGTGGAGATAGATATATCTATCCCCAAATAGAGATTATTCAATACATGGAAAATGTTTTATCCCGCCTAAATATTTGAGAGAACTTCCGAACTACTAAATTAGACTAAAAAGTTTAAACTGGATCACCTATTCGAATTTAAAACGGCGAATTGTCTGCGGAGCTCCGTCTCCGTTAGAGAGGTTCGCAAGTGGATTAGAGAGGCTGACCACAGTCGCAGGGACCTGCCTCGGGGTAGGGCTCCAAATGCGGTCGGTGCTCAAAGAAAAGGGTGAAACTTTTGGAAAAATGGATTTGAACTTTTGGAGCCAGATGTGTAGCATATACCTACCTAGTACCTACTTATAGCAATAATATCCATCTATACTAATATTATAAAGAGGTAACGTTGGTAACATGTATGTATGTATGTATGTATGTATGTATATTGGGGGTAATCTCCGAAACTACTGGACCGATTTCAAAAATTTCACCTTTCACCATTAGAAAGCTACATTCACCTTGAGTAATCAATAATATTTATAACTAGCATATTCCCCCGGTTTCACGCGCGTCAGTCCCGATCCCGTGGGAATATATCAAAAGTAGCTTATGTTACTTCTCGATAATGTACCTAGCTTTCTTTTGGTGATTTTTTTTTGAAACGGTCCAGTAGTTTTTGAGTTAATTTATTACAAACATACACACACACACATTTAATCTTTATAATTTAGTGTAGAAGAGGAAATATTTATTTATTTGTAACGAATAAGCTCCGAAAGTACTAAACCGATTTGAAAAAATCTTTCATCAATAGAAAGCTACATTATCAATAGAAAGCTACATTATCAATAGAAAGCTATCCCGATATTCCCACGGGAGCGGGACTTACGTGAGTGAAACCGCGGGACGCAGCTCGTGAAATATAATTACATTGACGTGTCTTCGACAATCCGACATTGTATTGAAGACGACATTCAACCTAGTTTTTATTGTAACAAGTTGCTACGAACGAGTATTTACTACGAGTTTTCGTTACCGTAGACCCGCGTAACGCGTTAGGCATTTTTAAGTAAACATGTGCATTTTGATTAAATTTGGTAACTCTTGAAAACTACATATTTTGGGTTCCGTAGCCAAATGGCAAAAACGGAATCTTCATGGATTCGTCATGTCTGTCTGTCCGTCCGTTTTTTGATAGTGTTAGTTTTAGTGTTGTATATGGTCTCCTTCTTCTTGTCGTGTATATTTGATGTGAGGCACTATACAAAAAACGGTGATCTCTGAGGCCTTCATCCTTGTTGGTGTATAAATGAAACTTATTTCATCGTCTTTATCGAAAAACTAAAAATAAAGTGTTAAGAATATGTAAATGTAACCTAAACACAGTGTTGAGACCGACACTAACGCCGGTGAAACCGCGGGTCACATCTAGTAAAATAAGTAACAAAAAATAGTTACAAATTGGTTACAAAATAAGATGCAAATATTTAAAAATAACTACCATTTATGCTAATAAGCTCAAATGCCAAATTAAACTCCATTACGTGTTATTAACTTATTATATGTTTGTTGCAGAAATGGTGGATGTCAAATCAGAGAGCATGGACAGTTACGACTCGGGTAAGTTTAAACATTTTCTCAAATAATTATGCGCTTACCCACTGCTTAGCAGAATTCACATAAAATTCAAGCTTAATGACAACGGTAAAAAGAACACTCTTATTAATATTTGAATAGTGGAGAGTATAAAAAGTATTCAAGTTGGAGGTGGCAGGGTCGTCCGCGATGTTAACGGAGCCCTGGAGGGCCTTTGTCGAAGTCCCCGCCTCGCAGTACAGCCGAAAAGATAAAATGAACATAAAGTTGAGGAGCAGATACTCTGCACAGAGGAATCGTAGTTTCCCTCTTGACGACACTAAACCGAGGACGAGGACAAGTAAGGCACGCAGTTTGCGAAACCGAAGCGCGTGTCGTCCGCGCTTTGGGAATGCTAACCTCTAACTACTTACATCATCCCGATACCTAACATTCTATACTAACAAACAAACCCTAGGAATATTAAAAAGTAAGTAGAACACGGAGATAAAAGCAAAATTGGTACAGGGCGGTCACATCGAACTGTGAACGGAAGAGCGTGAATGATAAAATTGCATTGCAAAAGCCGACTGTTTCGAACTTACAATTAAAACGGACGAGTTAAATTGTTTACACCGTTCGTCACTTAGGAGTCCGAGCTGGGCGGAATGGGTGGTTCCGATTGCATTGCTTGCTATTTATGGTGATTTCTTAATATAGAGTTTGCTGGGAAATGTATATATGACTTAATTTACCACGATCAATTCGTGTTTTAATGATTTTAAAATAGAATTTCGTCCTTCTGTTTCAATTAGTAGGTAGGTATTTATAAGATTAATAAATCCATCCAAGTCATTTATTATAGATTTTTTAGTTGATTTGATCCACGAAAAATATCTACTTATCTGCTTATACATATATATAAATAATATATATATATATATATATATATATAAACTCTTTGACTGGTGAAGACACACACGAATGTTGGTTTGATATTTGGATCCAGCGATTTGCGATACTGGGGTTTTGTGTTTGCGATTGCGACTTCAAATTCAGCGCGGGTCAAAGGAAACCTTGAAATTATTTCGCGCGATAAGTATAATACTCAATCTGATGATTAGTACGTGAATAATAATTAAAAATAACCGCAGGTAATTAAGTTTAAAAGACTCATTTATACAATCCAATGGGTCATGTTCACTATCAATGTAGAGCGGTGTTGGTCTAGTGGTAGATACCCCGGCTTTCATTCTGAGAGTCGTGGGTTCGAATCCAGACCGACCGCGCACCAATGTCTTTTTCTTTAAGAAAAAGGTATGTGCGCTAATAACATCGCTCTCACGGTGAAGGAAAACATCGCGAGGAAACCAACATGTCCTAGGACTCACCACGGTCCGAAGACATGGGATATTCAGTGTTTTCTATGTATCCTATGTATGTATTTACAAAAAAAAAAAAGTATAATATGTAGTATATCCGTTGTCTAGTACCCATAGTACAAGCCTAGTGCTTAGTTTGGGGCTAGATTGCGCTGTGTGTAACGTCGTGCAATATTTATTTATTTCCTTAAAAAAACATCCTTACAAACTTTCTTGTTTGCACGATATACGACCTACCTGCCTAATTTTATTCGGTCCGATTCCGGATCATATGCGATTGACATCCGCTGATGAGCGGGGGGGGGTTGTATTCAACCAAATGTCTATTAAAATAGAGCGACAGTTGAACTTTTAGTCATGGTCGGTAACATGACTCTGCAATCAGGTACAGTTTAAAATGTGCATTTGCGATGTGTCGTGGTGCGCGGGGCACAGGGCGCGGACAGAAATGCATTTTCAATAATTGAGGGTCAGACGGGGAGGTGGAGGCACATTAAAATGCTCACAGCTAAACTTTCCGATCGTCATCGAGCCGCGACATGAACGCGCGATGCGCTAAATTTGGAAACTAATGGGGAATGAAATATGTAAAATGAATTTTGATTTTATATTGTAGGTTCGTACAGTTGAATTGCTTCGTTGAATTTTAGGTTGGCTGCCTGTGCATTGTATTAATCTATTGTTCTTTGGTCTCTTTGTAGATATTCTAGAATATTTTTACTTACTTACCGACTTACATTAATGTATCGGGAAGTGTATGTCTATTATTATCACATGTAAAGTGACGACATTTTGTAAGATCTACAAAGTAGCATGCTCTTCCAGTAGAGTAGAAATAGGTCAGTGAAAGGAGTTTCCAACCGCGCTTTCTTTAGGTAAGTAAGGGCTTTTTACGAAGCTTTTCTTCACATACTCGTAAGTATATTTTTGTGATCAACTAAAAACAAATTCGTCCTGAAGTTTCATTTCATTATTGGTACCTACCTATAGTTAGGAACAAACATACTACACATGGTTATCTAATTAATGAATTACGTAACTTGCTTTCCTAGGCAAAATCCCATAACAGAACAAAATGGCTTTTCTACGTAACTGAAGGGAAACAAGATAATGGTACTAATTAAACGTCGGCTTGTGCTTGTACGCCTAAATAGACTGACATTTGTCTAGTGCGATTATTGCAAGAGTTTAATTAACAATCTCTCAGTCGGAGCTGAGATTAAGTAGTTTGTAACCAAGTGCTACTTAACTAAGTCGGTGTGTAGTGTAAGTTATCTCGTAGAGTGTCGGCGGGCGTCTCACTTACCTACTAGAACATACATAAGTCAGTTATTTCTTTCCACAAAAAATAAGGGACAAACAAAACGAGGTTTTGTTCTGGTTATTTTCTCGGGGAGATCACGTAGGCGCGCACCTCATCTGCAGCGTTCCCCGTGCGGCGATAAAATTTAAAATTCAAGGCCGCGTTAACGAACCGGCCTCGCGAAGAAATAGATATTCAAATGTGAGAAGATCCCATATTAACATTTATGGCAAGTTTGCGGGGACGAGACAAAGGCTAGGCCCCCGCGGAGCGACAACTGCGGCTCGCGCTCTGAGCTCGCTACACCAGTACAATATGTGCCACTACAATATGCACACTCAACTCAACCACCTCCACTCATACATTATCTAATCTTTTCACTTTTAAACTTTTATATTCATGTTGATGTTGGTGCCGCTTTTAAATGTATAGCTATTTACTTGCCTAATAAATTCAATATTATTTCAGTAGAATAGGTGGATAAGAAACTTTAAAAAGTAATATAATTTTGATATTGAGAGTTAGAGTACGAACCAACTAAAAAGCAATCGTGGAGTGAAACTTTCGAAGCAGTCTTTGTTTTCACCGATAGCGATGAATCGATGATAAATAAAGATAAAGAAAACTTTGAAGAAAACAAATCAAGACCCAATTTTGGTGACTGCATTATTTATACGATGCCTGCCAGTGACTGTCGAACTCCCCTTTCTTTGCTCTGAACTTGTGGTCTTCACAAAACACACTTTCATAACTTGCCACAACATAAAATATGATACGGGGGGTCTGATTTATTAGTTTACTTTATTAAGGATCCTCTATATCCTTCAGTGGCGTTGGGTGGCTATAATAAGTAGGTAACCTAGGTACCTCTTCTTTACGGAATAAGATATTTGTATGTAACTTTTCAGCATATATCTACTAAGTCATCTTCGGTAGATATATTTTGTGCGGTCAAAAATGATTATTGGAATAAATATTGTCCGCCGATCCATTTTATTTTGGGTTTATCATGGTGCGTCCGTCACAATATGAAACTTTATATTAATGATTTCAAAACTGAAAACCAAGAGGCATTTTCATTCGGAGCCGGCAGTTAGCAGCGGCACACACGTTTCTTATTAATATCAGGCGCGGTCGAAATGGCCGAAGAAGTCCCTTGCGTCCGCTCTCTCCCAAATAAAATTGCCGCTATCTAAACAAAGAGCCCTAATTATTCGGCCGTGGCGGGCGGGGTCGCTCTCTTATGGGTGTTCTGGGGCCCATTTCGCTTCTCGTATAGGGCCCCGGGGAGCAGCGGGCGCCGCCTAGCCAATCGCTGGATGGAGAAGCGAGCGATCCGCAACCTTTTTATATGCGATATCGGCGTCGGCGCCGGACCCTCGCCCCCTTGGCACCCCCTACTTCGGGAATTAAAAGTTGGAAGGCTCACATCTGATTACCCAAACACACACATTACACTGGATCGCCAATCTCGATAAGCTCGCCGCAATTTATTAGCGGTCGCTGACGAGTTGTTTTCGACTCTTATCTCATTAAATGGACTAACAAAATGTTATGGAGCAGGAACTGCAAAAAAAAACTGCCTCGTGTTTCCATTTTTCATCTTTTATTTTTGTATACATAGTGTCTCAAATTATGTAGGTTACTATGCTTTTCTTATTTATTTTAATTTAAATGATTATTTTTTGTTGGCACTTTAGGTCAATTATGTACAATTATACTCGTATCAATAAATGTGAATTCCTCTAGGCTCAATTGTTGCGGTATGCTTAGATAAAATTAAAAGTAGGTACCTACCTATAGGTAGACATTAACTACATAAAGGTATAGGAATTATAAAACGTCTATTGAATAGTACTGAGCCGCCAGTTGGAGGGCTGCTGGTTCAATCTTTTTATCGCCCTCAATACAAATTATAATTTGCACCCGATTTTATTTTGAGACAATAAATTGAATGTAAAGGGTTTTTCAAGCAGTCTTACCTCAGCTCCGGGCGCATTGTCTTCACCCTACGCTTTTGTAAGACCGTATTATGTTGGAATTATAAATAAAAAGGCGATATCGTATATCGGGTGCGCGAGGTGAGCGGAGGCGGAGGCGAGACGTGAGTCCGACATACGACACCTAGCCGGAGCAGGCGCGCGGCGCGGGCTGGAGCCATTGTGTCTCGCCGACACCATTCACCTTCAACCTCCAACTCATATTCGATTCCAATGTTTTAAACATTCGATTGCCCTTGCATAAAGGGTTTCTAAAAAGTACCTACTTTGGATATAATACATTTTTTTTTCGCATTCATTTTGTAGTCGTTCTACCGGGAGCAGCAAAGGGTACGCTTATTGTTTATATGAAGAATTGCGTGTATGAATGGGTCCCAGGCATTCATGAGCTCAACACTTGGAGATCGTCGGAAGATAATACAGAAAAGGCGGGTTCGGGCGGTCCACGACTTAGTGACAACAGACCGCCTTCAATATTCTATCAAGGATTTTGTTGTGTAGCATTAATTACTTCATCAGTTTTATACGGTAGGATACTAGAGCGAGCTATCAGAAACAAACCGTGTCGAAATTTTGATTCACTATATTCCCACGAGTAGTGGACCAATCGAGGTGCGGGTCCCGAACCGGGCGTGCTAGTGTCTCTGGCTCAATTAAACTTCAGCCTGCTACCGTTCGTTCGCATACCGACAGTATGCCCACCTCGGTTTTACTACCTCTTCAGAATAATAAACACTTGTCTAAGTATTTCTAATTTAAAATTGTAGAAGAGACAAAAGTTTCCACGACAGCATTTCAGAAACGCCTTATCTTTCAAATCTTCACCAGAAAAACCATTAAATGTGGTGTGAAATTTTACTAGTAGGTATCTATAAGGAGGTATGGAATAAAAATTACATGTTTTAAAGAGGAGATGGTCTTAAATTCCTGGGGTGGGATGCGTCAGGGTCCCGAAAGCGGCAATATATCTCAAGATGCGCGCTCGTGAGTCTCCTGGGAAAAAATCCATACAGAACGCAAAAGCCTTTTTAACTATGCATGAACTAGGTAGGTAAGTATTTATCTAGGTAACCACAAAAATCTAGATAGAAGTTTTTCAATTTAGATTCTATAAGAAAAAAGAATGCAATTTTATTGAGTTGCAATGTCTTTCTCATTAAAATTTTCTAAAGTTAAAATGACCATGTGTGTGGATACCTTACCGCACAAAGAAGTTCCTTCAACTTTGTTGTCCTGCCAAGAAGTTATTTCGACAGGCTGCAACCTCTAGGGATGCTCCGATATTGCGTCGACACTTGACACAGATGCACTTACTTAACTATGCATGGACAGAGATACTGATCTCCAAATAAGCAAGTTTTGCTTGTTCTACTTTTGGATAGTATACAGGGTGTTTCGATCGACGAGGGGGTATTAAGCCGAAAGGGGGTTGATCTAGAGGTCTAGGCGAACAACTTTTGTTCTACGACTTTTGGAAATTTGTACTTTTTTTTCGAAAATTTGAAGTGGTATCACTAAAAAAAAACAGCTGTTTTTGTAAAAAAAAGGCAATTAATGTTTAGATTGTAGAGGTCCAAACTAAATAAAAGGGCACCGTAAGGCCAATGACCTCAAACTCTAAAAAACAGCTGATTTTCATGCAAACTTTAAACTCAAAATTTTCGAAAACTAGTTCGATTTTTCAAAACTTGTAGAACAAAAGTTGTTCGCCTAGACCTCTAGAACAACCCCCTTTCGGCTTAATACCCCCTCCTCGGAGCACGTTGTATATATGGATACTAGCTGACCCGGCAAACGTTGTTTTGCCTTATAAATTATAGATAGTAGCCGATTCTCAGACCTACTGAATACGAAAATAAAATTTCATAAAAATCGGTCAAGCCGTTTCGGAGGAGTACGGTAACTAACACTGTGACATGGAGATTTTATATATTAGGAGAAGATAGAGAATCTTAAAGTTTAACTTTCATTAAACTTTCTAGGTGTTAACACTAGTCAGTCCTAATATAAGTAGCTAACTCCTATGAGGTATTTACTTGTTATTCTACTATTAAAAAAATGTCAGTTTATGGCTTTACAGGATAAGAAAAATCATTGTCTAATCGAGTTAATTAGTCTTAAGTTAATTGAATAAACTTAATTTGATTGTAGCTTGCTATGGTCTGTTTTTTCCTACACCTAGTTAATAGGTACTTGCTTTGACTGAGTGATTGTGATCTTTATTTCTACACCCATATCAGCTTCTTTTGAGTATCATGTGGACTGTGATTCATTTTATACGTTTTTTGATCTTAGTACTCAAAAAGTTATTCTACAAGAAGTCAATTTAGGTAGTAGTGGTAGTAGATAGGTAATCCTTGTTTCCCTCTACCCTTCATATATGCTCAATGCTCATAAACATTGTTTATCCTGGCGAGGGGATGATTGCAAATTTAAAATTTTACGAATTTCAAAGAACTTATACTGAAACTAAGTAAAAACCAAATGTTTAAACAATGCCAACAGCAGCGTGAAATCACAACGGACATCGATTTTCACCTTGACTGCCGATTCGTTTGCGTGCGGTGTAGGTATTATTCGATCCGTAGCGGAAAAGCATTCTTTTACTAACCAATGAAATATCGCTTCACTGGTCACAGCAGTTGGTGTGCTAATACGCAATATCGGGAACAGCCTGTGGCGTATCACGATCGGCTTGGGAAAACTTTGTAGACTGCAGGTGGCAAAGGTGATTCGTGAGATCTAATTCCGTATACAATGTTAAACAGTACCTACCTGGCAAATAAATGTATTTAGATATGGAATTAACTAGCCATTTGCAGATGAAATTAGAGATGTGCGTAAGTATTTTATCAGCGATTTGATGCAAGGCGCGTGGCGACATGCGGGCCGTGGAGGCGGCTTCGCGGCAAAGTGTCGCAAAGGTTCTTGATCATATCAGTGGCTCCTTCATCTCGCCGACGCCGACGATGACGTCGGTCTACTGCCTACCGCCGCCGAATCGTACACTGCTAGTAATTCTCCTCCCTGAACTAACTCAACGCACTTGATTATAATCGTTTTATTTAAATTGTATTGCCTTATCTTTATTGTTGCTCGTAAAGTACCAAAACAAAATTTCAAATAAGTACTTAGAGTTTTCTTCTGTTTTCGCGATGTTGGATATAAATAAATACGTCAAAGGTAAAGCGTAAGAGCGACAAACACCACGCGATTAAACCGAAAAATGAATATTTCATAGTTCTCAATTGGACTTCACAAATCCCATTTTTCTGAGAGAAAATTATAACTAGTTCATGAGTGGTGAAATTCAATCGAGCGCACTCTATCGTCATTTTTAGTAAGACTCCTCTAAAAGAAGGGTTCTCACTCTGAGGAGTGAAACTTGAATGTACTAGTACTGACATCTAACGGAAAATTAGGACATTAAGTCACTTGTGCGTTCTCGGAGGGTGCGGTTTTCGAGTTCAGTGGTGCAAATGTGAAAAATAAACTTTGAGAAACCTGTGTAAAAGGATAAAATTATATTTTTAAATAATGCCTACTATACTGGGATTAGAGAAAAATGCTCGATCGAAATGTTTATTTGTATATTTGCGATATTCTTATTTTAGAAATTAATTACTTTGATTAAAAAGATAGATAGATAAAAACTTTAATGCACCAAAAACTTTACAAAACAAAAAGTTACAGCTAATTTTAATATTAGAAAGGTACCTACAATAAAATACATCATTACTAGAGATGGGCCGACTAGGGGTTCTGCCGACTAGCAGACTAGCCGACTAGTCGGTTCCAAAATTGCCGACTAGTCGGCAATGCAGATCATTATAATTCCGAGATATTTTCGTAAATCATGACCCCTCGGCGATTGTTGGTATTTTTGGATAAATTTGCACTTCGAAGGCTGTAACGAAACTTCCAAAAAATAGTTGAAACAAAAACACAAGTTGGAAAAAAAATTGAATGGAGCTGAGACATAGTTATGACATTTTAGATGTATGATGTTAAGATGATGTATGTACGCTATGACGTGTTTTGTTTACGTTTTTCTGACTACCCACCTTCTAACTGTAATTAAATATTGGTTTTATTGCATAATTGTAAGTTGACGACTAAGTAGTCGGCGACTAGTCGGCCCATCTCTAACATTACATAAACAAAAACTTATAGGTAGCTAATTAATTATAAGAAAGGTGCAATAGGCGGCCTTATCGCTAAAAGCGATCTCTTCCAGGCAACTTTTGTCGATTAGACCGTATCACTCACTGGTTACTAACCAAACAAGTAAGTAGGAACACTTTTTAAACTTACACGATTTTTGTCCATTATTATTAGATTTACTTACGTGGTAGATAATTATAGGTTTAAATTACCTCTACGTTTCAGCACGACTTACACTGGCCGTGGCCGCGAGCAGTAAACAAGTAGTTAAAATTAGTTATCAATTAAATTAACTAAGTTATCACTCGTTTATAGGTGTACCAGAAACACAAAAAAAAACACAGAATGTTTGCATAACGCTGAAAAACGCAAATTATAAGACGGTAATTTAAACAGTAAGAAAAACCGTTCATAATATCTAGGTAGGTATCTTGTTATGCAACGTAGTATTTTTTGGTGCAAATTGCATTACTAGGCATCTATTCTATAACTTAATTTTCTTAACTATGCCTTAGCTCTGTTCAATTTATTTCGAAAACGAATCAACATTTTTTTGGAAATTTGCAAGGATTAAGTAGAATTGGTGAACCGTTTTTGGAAAAAGAAATAACAGGGCTAAGACATAGTTGAGACATTAGTTATAGAATAGGTGCCGCCGGTGTGTCGTTATGTTTATTTTGGAAATTTTCCTGCGAGGCGTTTTTAGCAGAAGGCGTGGTTAAGGGCGGGGCGAACCACGCCTACCGCACCCACGTGGGCACCCAGCACCCAGAGCGCCCACCCAATTGTAAACCACAGACATAACTTTGAAGAAACGAAGTTGGTCTCATTATATGAACTTCGTTTTTTGATTTCAGACTACGATCTGATGTTTTCGTTCTTTGTATTTGAAATTTTTCTTTAGGAAGATGTGTCAAATTTATAGTCTACAATTAAAAAACATGTAGGTGCACTTTTTTTAGCGGTAGTCTTATTTTGGTACCTTATCTTAATATTTCCGGAAAAGTGATATCTTGTAGGTAATATTGTTCAAGTTATATCTAAATACATTAAAATTAAATAAGACTTATTTTACGTAGGAACATGGAATTTCGCTTTTTTCACTCATACAAAGTATGAGCTGAGGGAGAGCACAGAGGCCGGTTAATGGTTGGTTAACTAGCTGTTTCTACTCCAGATTTGAAAGTTAGCTACACCGAATGTAGGTACATTGTACCGATTTGTACCTACAGGGACAAGTGAGAGGGAATCGATCCAAGTCATCGGAAACAATTATTGTAGAGATCTTTACAAGGGCGTAGCCAGGATTCTATATAGGGGGGGGGGGGGGGCAGACAAAGAAAATCTAAGACTATTTTGTTTTAATCGCGGTTTTTTACATATGAGTAGAGGAGATTGGTAGTGGAGAAAAGTAAAAATACCTTTATTACTTGACTAGTAATTTGCGCGGTTCTTCACAAAATCTATTTAAAACTTCTCTTAAAATTTTTTTTGGACAATTTTCCGGTGTACGTTTGTTATGCAAGGCTGCAAAGTTGGTTTTTGCAGCGAGTACTTGTATTGAAACCTGAGCTAGCGAAGCATTCTAGGATTGAACCACGAGCGCAGCGAGAGGTTAAAATATAGAATGCTGAGCGTTGTAAGGATTTCAAAGGTACAAAATGCAAAAAACTTTGCTGCCGAGTGAAACACACAATTTTGCACCTCACTACGGAAAACGCTAGGTGCATTTTTCCGGTAGAAAACTCAATTCGGCATTATGTACCACTTCCACTAACTCTGCAGTTGTTAAATTAATATCTTCGTCGCGGCTGGCCAGTGCAATTATTAAAAAAAAATGAGGTATATATTTTACCTCTCTCCTCAACTACTATTATTTTCTTTTGTAAAGGTAGTTATATTTTTGTACGCTATACACGATGTTCCGAGATGGGGGTATTAAGCCGAAAAAGGTTTGTTCTAGACGTCTAGGCGAACAACTTTTGTTTTACAACTTTTGGAAATATGAAGTAGTTTTCGAAAATGTTGAGTTTAAAGTTTGCATGAAAATCAGCTGTTTTTTAGAGTTTGAGGTCATTGGCCTTAATCTGCCCTTTTATTTAGTTTGGACCACTACAATCTTAACATTAATTGGCTTTATTTACAAAAATGCTGTTTTTTTTACAGTGATACAACCACAAATTTTCGAAAAAAAAGTTCGAATTTCCAAAAGTCGTAGAACAAAAGTTGTTCGCTTAGACCTCTAGAACAAACCCCTTTCGGCTTAATACCCCCTCCTCGGAACAGCCTGTATATAGCGAAAAAATCATATTATATGATTCCTCGTTTTTGTAAATTAATAAACAAACAATCTCTAAATCGAATAATTCACGAAAAAAAACAGCTTGATACTAATAATAATAATAAACAATAAATACGACATTGGCAGATGAGCAACAAGACTTCGTGGTTCGATGCCATGAACAAAAAAAAGGAATGAGGTTGGCGCATTTTCAAAGGACTTGCTTTAGAGAAAAGTTTGGATAAGACAGATTCGAATTTTGAAAAGTCTTTGCACGGTAAGAAATCTGCGCGCAAAACAGATCCTTTCCGAGGTTGTGCGGTCAAAAAGACCTGCAAAATCACTACCGTGCAAAGACTTTTCAAAATTCGAATCTGTCTTTTCCAAACTTTTATCTAAAGCAAGTCCTTTAAAAATGCGCCAACCCCATTTCTCGAGGACACTATCCCGAAAGTAGTTTATAATTTTTTTCAGTATATGAAAAAATATCTAACTTACAAAACGGAATATAACTTCATTTTATAATCTGCGCAAATTAAACATTGTTTCATAACATAACTAATATTATCTTAGTTGATTGACCTTTGCAACTCTTTAGGATTCTAGTTTTCCAATCTTTTAAACTCGGTAGAGATCGTGTGCTGCAAACCGCGTGGTTTGTTAGGCCTTATACTTGTGACCGACCGCTCTTCTAGGGGGGGGCAGCTGCCCCCCCCTTCCCGTACCTCGCTACGCCCATGGATCTTTATCTGTTTGTAGTTCTTATTTTTTAGTGTAGACTAGTATTAATTTTTTAATATGAAACCAAACACCTATAAAACATAATTAAAATTAAAAACTAAATTAAAACTAAAACTGATTAAAATAAAACTAACTAAAAACTAAAATAATCTTTATCTGTACATCAAACATCAGAACCGTCATGCAGAAATCTTTTTGAGTTATATAAGGTAACCTCACAGGTAGAAAAAAAACAGTCTCGGAATTTGCCGCCCCAAAATCTGTCGTAGTGATGTGGCAATTTTACTTTATAAATTATTGTTAAATTTGTTAATAGTAGTTTAGTTAGTAGTGAGTAGATTTTATTATAAGTAAGTAGTTTATTTGTTTGAAATAATGGGACCGTCATGGTCAACTTTTGACAAAGGTCCCTATACATTTTTTTTTAAATTGATAATAAAAAATAAAAAAAAAATAACTGTCGCCCTTGGCTCCAGCCTTCTCAGCTTGCTGGTAAATTTGTACTGTACGCGGCTGAAACCACGGGAAGCTGCTAGTTGCTCACAAAACTATGGTAGATACCTACTAATCTCACGTAAACGTTCGGATCTAGAACGTAATCTCAAGAGCACCAAACAATTTTTGCGGTTTGTATGAGTCATGACAAAATGAGTGGCGTGACACGAGGGTCATTGCAACTCAAATCATTAAGACGGCAATCTGTACACGATTTTATGGGAACACATTATGTTCACCGTGTAACTGCGGTGACACCAAACGCCATAGTCACGTTTCCACGCTCGCCCACTAGTGGAAAATCAGCGTATTCAACTTATGATTGCTCATTAACCACTCTCATTGTAGCCAAGATTACCTCCAGCGCAGTATTGCGTTTGAAAATATTTCTCATTTGGATTGAGTCATTCATTACTCATTACATTGATCTCGACCGTGGATTTCGGAGTCGGAATTAAATTATTTTATATTTGACGCCAAATAAACTGTAATGAGGTGAACTTCCATGAAGTTAAAACTGGTTGGAGCTGTTTATTACATACACCTAGTTATGTGAGGTGAAATTAGAGTGACTCACTCGTCCGTCATTTTTATAAGAATTTATTCGGCTAAGATCATTTTAGAAGGTGTTTACGAAAACAATTGAAAACAAATCCTATACGCAATGCACCTATACAGGGTTATTTTGTTCCAAACAATGCAGGGGGTAGTTTCTTTTCTACATCAAAACGAACCACGTTTTTTGTTACGACTTTTAGAAATACGAAATAGTTTTCGAAGATTTTGAGTTTAAAGTTTACCTACAAAAAAGCTGTTTTTTTAGATTAAGGACCTTAAGGTCAACTTTTATCTTTGTTGAACTACTACAATCTAAACATACTTCCATCTATCTAACAATCTACCTTTACTTTAAAAAACAGCAGTTTCTGTGAAACAATCATTTCGAAAAAAAAAATGATTTTTCAAAAGTCGTAAAACAAAATTTGGTCGTTTTGATGTCCAAAACTACCCCTACCCGGCTTTTGATTGAAACAAAATATTGTATTAGATACTTATTAGATACATACTTTTTTAAACCTGACATTTCCAAAACTTTACAGAACTGGTAAAGAACGTGTAAAGGACACACTGCACTGTGTTTATTTATTAGTAGGTAAATTATTTGTAATTTTGTTGATTAAAATATACCGTTGAATTTCCATAATTGCTTACCGCCATGATATAGTCACAGTATCCTATTTAGATCAAATTCGAAATTAAATACAATCTTAAGCTACAATATTACGATACTGAATTAATTATTACTAACTGTGATCGTGTAACTGTTTTCCCGCATAGTTCCTGCCCCATGGGAATACATGGTTACCTACATGGAAAAAACTACCTGTGTGTCAAATTTTAACCAATTCTGTTAATCTGTTTTTGCGTGATTGACACAAACAAACATCTAAACTTTCGCATTTATAATATTAGTGACAGTAACTGTAATAAATAACAGTGGTAACGGACTCACATAGTTTGACAGTAATACCTGTCAAATTATACAGGTGAATAAGGACGTAAAGTAGCAGGTGATAGATCAACCAGTGACGACTTCATCGACGCGTGCGCATCAAATTATCTTTTCATCCCCCACATTTATAACAACTCAAGTCAATTGAAGTTTGACGTAAACTTGTTACGGGCCATTATGCAGTCTGTGTGGCAATCAAAAACCTCTTCCGCAGTTTTTTCAAGAATCAGGTGATCAACTAAATTGATGGTGTTAAATTGAGTATTTTGAGACGGTGTTTTTCAACGTAACCATTTCGATTTCGTGAATCAAAACTGTTTTAAATATCTCATTATTTTGAAGGTTGACTATTTTACGGTATTTAAATGTGTTAAAAAACAATATGTAACTAAATT
Source organism: Idaea biselata (assembly GCA_958496205.1). Taxonomy (NCBI): domain Eukaryota; kingdom Metazoa; phylum Arthropoda; class Insecta; order Lepidoptera; family Geometridae; genus Idaea; species Idaea biselata. The sequence goes on along the minus strand of OY292396.1, from coordinate 24,903,123 downwards.
AGTGTGTTAAATTGTTTATCGATTGCCTTTTTAATTGTTCTTGTAGGTTGGATGATTTCCCACTTACTTATAAACGATGATTAACAGATGACTAAGTTATGTAATGTTTGTCTCTGTTAGTGACAAAAAACAATAGGTAACATAGTTTATGCATCTGGTAATCATCGTTTATAAGTAAAGGGGTAGATGTCTGTGAATTCTACCCTTGGTACTTTTACCTACTACTATATTTCGTCGTAAATCCATTGTTAATTATTGCTATTGTGTGAGATTTAGCGTCGTGCGTCTCATCTGAGTCGTTCCTGGCATTTCCGGCTAATTCAGCCCAACTTCCATTGTTATTGTTTGTCTATGAAGACTACGTTACGCTAATCTCTGAATTTGCTTGTTTATGCTTCGTCCACTCAATGCTTATTAAACAATATGTGATTTGCGTCATTAATAGAGTAAATATTTTACGTATCTACTTAATTCACTTGTAATCTAATCTCAAACAAGAGCTAGAGCTTGTTTCCTTTTACGAAACATAAATGTTTCAACAGTTGGTATCTGTTCTAGAACTAATTCGTCTAAAAAATATTAAAAAAAAACGGGGCAAGTGCGACACTCGCGCACAAAGGGTTCCGTACCACTATCACAATTGGATACGGAACCCTAAAATGGTTTACAACAACCAATTTTAAAATTTTATAGGAAAATATGAAATATTTATCTTCGATTCTTACTCCCATCAAACGACCGAATCACTCAAAAAAAAAAAAAAAAAAAAAATAACCTTGGCACAAAGAAAATCTGAAACTTATAAGAATTTGGTAAGTAAGGCAGACTGGTATATTTGACAGATAGGGCAGCCATTTTGAATTCCATGACCAACTCGATTTGTCCTGACCAATCAGAAGCGACCTCACATTGTACTAAACTCCTTGTTATTTTTTAAACACGTTTGTTGTATGGGAGCCCCTTTTAAATAATTGTTTTATTTTGTTTTTAGTATTTGTTGTTGTAGCGGCAACCGAAATACATCTTCTGTGAAAATTTCAACCTTCTAGCTATTACGGTTCATGAGATACAGCCTGGTGACAGACGGACGGACGGACGGACGGACGGACGGACGGACGGACGGACGGACGGACGGACGGACGGACGGACGGACGGACGGACGGACGGACGGACGGACGGACGGACGGACGGACGGACAGACGGACAGACGGACAGACGGACAGACGGACAGCGAAGTCTCAGTAATAGGGTCCCGTTTTTACCTTTAGGTACGGAACCCTAAAAATTGATACATACCTACATTTTTCTCTTTAGTGACTCGATTTTGTTTTTGAAATGACCGCAAATCTGACGTTATTATCTTAATAATGACGGTTTAATGACTACTAAGTATTATGCCTTAGTAGTTTGCCGTAGTATAGGTACCTCGTTGATTTTTTTTTGAGGCTTGACCTGCGTTATGTCCTACCTACATCCATATCTGCATAGATGTACTAATTTTTAGAATATTTATAATTAAGCAGTTTGTTGAATACCAAATCGTTCCCAAGAATACCCAAGCTTTATAAAATAAATAAATAAATAAAGGCAACTGTCTTGAGAACAGTTAAAATCCGGAAGTCCATCTAGAGGATGTGAAGTGGCGGACGTGCGGTAGTCCGGACACACGGGCCACTGCCGGCCTGTTTAGAGGGCGAGTTTTCCGGACCCACGGAGAAGGGTCCGACACTTACTGCAATGCAAATAGAACGGCTTAAGAAAATTGTCTTGTGTTATTTTGATCTGAATAATAACAAGTTCCTGTTAAATCCTTCCGGAGTACGAACTACGTTGAGACGTACCTAGCTAAAGTATTTTTCATTAGATAGAATTATCTTGACTTCTGTGAATCCTGCTCTAAAGTTTAATTCGACCAAGCTAGAGTAGATACCATAGAATTTAATAACAATTCTCAGCAAAAATCGTAATTTTTTTTCGATTGAATACTCGATAGTCACCCGACCAAAAGACGATTTAGATATGCGTAGAATTGCTTATTCCGGTTTGATCCAATCTAGCCTAAATTATTAGGTATACTTACCTATTTGTATTCCGTTTTACTGGTTTCACCTGTCCACAATTGTTGCCAATTTGTAGAGATTGATTTGTAATGGATAGGTGTTGAGCGGAGCGTTACGCAGGTGTTTTTAATGATGCGATGCGCAACCGACAACCGCAGCTTCTCCACCTGCGCCAGCGCCTGACCTAAGCTACGTGCCGATTTGCTTCTACTGTTCATAAAAAACTTATAATATCTTTATTAAGAATATCTTTGCTTTGGTCTATGTAACATGTCAATTTATTATTGGTATGGGGATTGATCTCTATTTTAAATTACCAACCTCTTCTTCCCGTTCTTGAGAAAATGGTCCTTGATCGACATACCTACCTATAAAGATGCGAGCATAATAGATGACAAATCTTATATCCGTATTTACCTATAGTGCCAAAACGTTGAACTTCCCAAAATGTTGAATTCCAATAGTAGAGTGGAAAGCAATTACTCGGCTTATTACGCTTTTAAGTAACGGAACCCTATGGAACCAGAAATTTTCTCTTTCTGTTTTTATCCATTCAATCCACTTAGAATAAAATTGTTGTGCAAACAGATTTCCAAAGATTTCTTACCTTTACAATAGTGCGTACTGTTCACGAATCACTTTCAATGGGTTACTTTGAGCGTGTTTGGTCAGGGTCGTGAGGATTAATGTACCATAACTCACCAAGAGGTGGCAAAAAGTGCGTGACGGTGCCGATCAAATTGCAGATCACGAAGACGCCATGGTCAACCGGGATACTGTCTGTTTGTCGCAGATATTATTGGTATGGTCATGATTCGGACTTAGATATAAAATTAAATATCAACCTCAATCCGCGCTGTTACTGTTTCAGTAACAGAGGATAGCCAACGACAAATCTTTTTATCAAATTAATCACAATTACTTTAATGTTAATAAGTTTTACAAATATGAATAAAATTGTTAAGTAGAGTTCTACTAGTAACTAATGAGTGTAGTAGTAATGAGTAGTACTAGTTCTACTTGCCTAAGTGACAATAGTGCAAAAAGGAATAAAATAATCTGACTGAACTATTTTATTGCAAGCAAACGAATAGGTTCACGGCTACGTAGGTACCTACACAAAAATTCAATTGTGAGGTGAGGTACCTAAATTAAGCATTGCTAATCAAATTGAAAATGGCCACATTTCACCACTGCACACGGGATGCTACAGATCCTGCGAAGTAGAAACGTGAAAGTCGGAAAGCGGTACCCGGGCTCCCGAGAGGGATGCAACTGGAAATATCGTTTAGATGATGATGATGATGAATCAAATTTATAATCTGAGGTGGTCACTAAAGCTTGCACAGCATCTCGACCTCGGCGTAGTAGGCGCTCTGTTGTGTCGCGGAAGTATCACCAAGTCCGGCACGGTTCTCGGTTCGTTCCACCCAACTCGCTCACGCCTGCCTTATTTCTTCTATAAAAGTACTTACTTACCTTTATAAACCTGAATTACACAAGCCAAGTTCCCATTCCCACGAACCATAAAATTATAACTTACCGAAAAGTTGGCAACTTCTTCAAAGTGTGCATTCTCCCCCAAGTTCTACGATTGCATTGCATCCTTTATAAAGAGTCGATGGTTAAGTCGGCAATATCAATAAATATTCTCGTTTAGAAAGGACAATGGGCAACCATTGAAAACTTATTTCCGGAAGAGGGAAGCCGTTTGCCGATCACGCCCTATGTTTTATTTACTGAAATTAATGTCGTTTCCAAATGCCGGCGCGCGGCGTCGTCAATAGATGAATCTTTTGAATTGTTTGTTTCTTTATTTTATTTGGCTTATCTGTTTAATATTTTTAATTTCATTACTCAATCACATTTAAAAAACATGTTTGCTCCAAAAACCAAATATTAGAAAGGTACTACTATATTATACTGCTTTATTGTTTGCAAGCAATAACAAATAGATATTATAATAGGTACCTAGGTATATTATGGTTTACATGCAGGCATAAAAATTATAGCTATATTTTGCATAAATATAAAATCTACGCCAGGGCAAGCTAATTAGTTGTTAGCTTGTGATTACATCAGAGTATTGGGACGTCCAAATTTTATTTTAACATTTTTACTCTTGCAAACAATATACCTAAGTAGGTACCTACCTACTCAAAATGAAACTAGTTTCCAACTGAACTGCAATCGAAGCTTTATTGACTCAAAATTTATGGAAAACGGTATTCTCCGTAGAAATTTTTATTTAAAAAGTCAAAGGTTATTTATTTGCCAAACGTTAAACTTTAAATTGAAGATTTACTGCAATGATATTAAAATAAAATGTAGGACATTCTTATTATGCGAATCGCACGCCTGACCGCGAGCGCAATTCTGCAACACCTTTGACTCTTTGTAAACTTAGTTTACAAAGAGTCATGTAATAGTATAGTTAACGAAAGACGCATATTTTTCGAGAGTAAAGTTGTGTTTAACGATGAAACTAGTTATAATTCGACAGTATGACGGAAGGTCTCACATCGTGACTGGCTAGACCATAATATTAAGAGATAGTAGGGTACAAAAGGCGTGAAACCCAGCACCGCGGCGTATCTCGCGCGGCATCGGGCGTTACGGTCACGTATGATTTCCACTCCCACGTCTTAATTGACCCATTTCGTGTGAGAAGTCGCGCTTCAAGCGAGCCGCGTCAGGGATACCATCGCCGCGATACGTGATGTCGCGTATCGCACCACCGACATGATTATTTGACACAAGCGAGCTTGTCCCACCGCATATCTCTGTCAATTTCTCTCCATTTACCCTCAGAGCAATTTCATACGAAACTATTCCCGTGTAACGACAATATTATTGTCGACTAAAGGAAAAGTTGTTGAGGGTGGAACAGGATAGGTAAAGTGCCTCATAATCGTTTAACTAAATATGAGACATTCACGGTAAGTAGATGATATCTAAAAGGCGGCTACGTTTTGTGTTGGACGGTGTTTATTACAAACATTACTTGGATTTACGTGATCGCGTTGGAATCCCTATTCTCAAACTGTTAAATTTTGAGGGTTTCATCGCCCACGCCATCCAATTGTTATTATTGGATGAATATTTGTTATTTTCATATTTGGGTAGGTAAAAGGTACTGAAGGGGTGTCCCCACTAAATATGAAGTAGGTTACAATTATTTTATTTCATACCTATATCTACCTACTTTACCTTCACAAAATTTGTAAGTTCATTTTTATTTTCAGCTCTGTGGTCTAGAGGTAATGGTAGTGTTTTACTAAAACCGCTTTACTAAACGAATCTGTCACAATTATGTATGTTTTTTTTGTAGGGTGAAATAAGGACCACCCTGTTGTAGCTATCTCATGGTGCGATCTTTAGAAAAACGTCACCCCTATCGATTTGTTTGTGTTGTGTGGCCTTCATTTCACGCTTATCAACGGATGAGAGCATACAATTTCGATGTTCAATCCTTTTAAGATAAATGAAAGCATTTTTCCTTTTGCCACTATTTCGATATTCTTGTAAAAGTTTACTACCGAATCTAGCTTTGAAATATAATATGTAATATGAAGTTAAGATTTTTTAATTATCTAGTTTGATTAACTCATGTACTTACGTATTTAGAAAAAGTCTTTTTGAAATGCTGCTAGCGTACAGTCATGTCTAAAACTGATTGCCCACTGAGCAAACATTTCCTATAAAAACGTTATAGACTTATTAACTTCTTTCCTACACTTTAATTGGATTGGAGAATTGATTGGGTCATTGGAGAATTAAAAAAAAATTAACATTTATTTAAAGCCTTAACATCTCCTTTATCAGATTTTCTTAACTGGACTACAGACCTTACGATTTACATTACCTACTCGATTGATTTAGGCACAGGAGGGGAAATAAAATAGGAAGAAAGGTATGCGTCGCAATAACAGTGGTATAAGTACAAAGAATATTGAACATTGTGGTGAGAAAACAATTTTTAACCCGACTCTACATTAACCCCCTTACTTATAAACGATGACTAAGTTTATGTAACGTTTGCCACTGTCTGTCAACTTTGAAACTTCATGTCATACAGTAAAAGACAAACGTTACATAAAGTTAGTCATCGTTTATAAGTAAGGGCCCAAATGTACTATCAACAACGAAAGTGGGTATACACCGCAAGGTCTAATTTTGCTTGCATGGTTAACTTCGCTACAGATTGCTTTTATATTTTTAAAATCAATGCAATAAGACTGCTGTGCTAACCAGACATTTACGCATGGAGTTGAAATTTAGATACACAATAATTGTCACATATTTATAGATATACCTATATCAATGTGTGTATAATATGCTTATTCCACTCTTACGCTCGGTTCAAACGAATCTTTCGGCTAACAGGATACCCACTTTTGTTATTGATAGTACCAACACTGAACAGCATTCTAATTCTGAGGAGAAGCAACGTTAAGTGTTGTAACACAATAAAAGCCGTCCTAATATGTGGAATGATGGCTGTCTGCTTGATTTATTAGGACATGAACAGACATGCGCTCGTGACACAATATCCCTCGGGACCAGCAGGTAGGGACGCAAAAAATATTTGGGTGTTTGTTGACATCTCAGCTTCGTTATGGTTCGATTACTTTTGTAAATATAAGTAAGACATTAAGATTGAGGTTGAAATTGTTTAAATTGTTTAGATTTTTTTTTATTTTTATTATTAGAAAAAGGAAATGTTTTCTTTTGTTGCATTTTTAGTAGGTAAAGTAACATATCCTAGTACTTAACTGACTTCGTAACGACGTAAGTCCCAATACCGTAGGAATTTCGAGAAATCTTTTCTTATCGGATGCCTACATCATATGAAGAACACACTATCCAGATCTCAGCTCGCTACTGTCAGCGGTTTAGGCTGTGCGTTGATCATTCAGTCAGTCAGGACAAAACTTTTAATATACCTAAATAGATAGAAGATAAGTAAGTGCTTTACCTAGCATAGTATAAATAAGTAGATAGGTTTTAGGATCTTAAATACTTTAAAATCTTTTGTCCTGACTCTGACTGATCTATCAACGGTGAGCCTAAACCGCTGATAGATAGCGGAAATTTGGTGAGTGTGACATCATATCAAATGTAGGCATCCGACAAGAAAGAATGTTTAAAAAATTCCCACGGGATCGGAACTTATGTGGGTATAACTGAAGCTTGTTAATTTATTTATTTATTTTATTTTATTCGGAAAGCAGACAGTGAAATATAGCATTATAACGTAACAAATAATCATAACTAAACACCATTTAAAAGCTTTCGCATATAAAAAACTAAAACACTTGTTAGTCACGATCACCAAAATTGACTCTTATCGACTATAATAAACAAAAAGGAAAATATTTAAAAAAACAGTGAGGAAAAACACAAACAGATTTAGGAAGCAGTCTTAAACCACTTTCTAGCCAATGCATTTCGGAAACAATTAGGTGAGGAACTAAATAAGTCCAGATCTGGATCGGTGGCCAGCCCATTCACAAACATAGCAGATCTCACGAAAAATGACTTGCTTCTGTATTTAGACGCAGTCACTGGCACACGCAACACAACATTTTTCAAATTAGACAATTCTCTGACAGGTAAATTAGGGGGTTTAAGCACAATCCTGGATAGAAGCTCTGGAGAATCTACCCTAGACTGAGCTAATACTCTTATCTCTTTTCAAATTAATGTTCAAATAAATAAATAAATATTGCACAACGTTACATACAGCTAGGGTTGCCAACAGTTTTTTCGACAAATATAGTATTTGTGGCTAAAAAACATAGTGCGACCCAAAAAATATAGTACAAAAATATGAACGGTGTTTTGTAGAATATTTCGAAAAAAAACACGTATTTTTGCACTTAACCTTTTTTTTGCTAAAGCGCAAATGCATTTTTACGCATTTTCACACTTTCAACCACTCTTTTTTTCTTGAATTAAAAAAAAAATGTTTCCCGACATTCAATCTCCAAATTATGAGCACCGTTTTTATGGCTTTTCTTTTTTCTCTCTATATAGAAAACACTCCTCTGTAAATGCAGAGGAGGGTGGAATTTATAAAAGAAACACATTTTTACTAATTATGCCGGAAATATAGTATTTTTGCGTACTATATGTGCATCCAAAAGTATATAGTACGCTGAGCTGAAATATAGTACAATACTATATATTATAGTACGGTTGGCAACCCTACATACAGCACAATCTAGCCCCAAACTAAGCACTAGGTTTGTACTATGGGTACCTACTAGACAATGGATATACCTACTACATATTATACTTTTTTCGTGATCATTATAACCTTCAGTTAATAACCATCTTTTCCCTTACTTATACACAGCTGCATAAACTATGTATCGTTTGTTTTTACTGACATGAAGTTTCAAAGTTAACATAGAAGACAGTGACAAACTTTACTAACACTTCGTCATCATTTATAAGTAAAGAGGCAGATCATTATAACCTACTAGCAGCTCCCCGCGGTTTCACCCGCGTAAGTCCCGATCCCGTGGGAATATCGGGATTAAAAGTAGCCTATAGCCTTCCTCAATAAATGGACTATCCAACACTGCAATAGTTTTTCAAATCGGACTTGCGGTTTCTGAGATTAGCGCGTTCAAACAAACAAACAAACAAACTCTTCCGCTTTATAATAGTAATAGATTATCGATCATATAACCTACATGTGTTAACCTAAACTATTTCTTACTTTAACACAAACAAGCATGAATGTTTAACATCGTACAAAGAGCGAGACGTTCCACTCTCGAAGGGTTGGACAGGCAGGTTGAGCATGGTGTCTTTGCTGGAAGCACGACGGTGTCAGCTCGTCTCATCAAGTATTCATGCGGAGCCGTGTCGGAACGATCCTTGTTCAGAGACGGAGCTAGAATGTCGTTAGTTAAGTAGTTCACTATTTATCTCATCGTTAAAGTAGGTTAGTACAATAGGTACCTATTGTAGTTACATACCTAAGTAATTAGAAAACAGAGTTTAGTTATAGTTGTTTTTCCAGAAGACGTTGTCTTCTGTTCCTGACTTATACCAACAGTTATCATTTCCCCATGCTCTACCCTAACCAATTCTGCTTGAGTTTTACATGTAGCATGCAAAATTTAAAAAATCAATTCAAATACGCTATATACTTATAGTTCAATGTACCATGCCCCCTAGCCCTCGTGGACTACGGTAGTATAATAATATGAAAATCAGAGGCTCAAGTTATCATTGAATTAGGTACATTATATACCTACGTTAACGCTACAGAATCTTATTAGGTATAACTTTCACATTTTCCCCTTGTTCTACTAAAAATCGCTAATTTAAAAGCTTTAGCAATAGATTGCACGCACCTAATCCCTTCCCAACGGAACGTAACGAGAAGATGACAAGAGAGACGAGAGAAAGTTTTGCTTTGTTTTAAATGGAACGGTAAAGCTATTCGGACCCTCATCATTAGGACATTGGTGTGTCGCGGGCGAAGATAAGAAGCACTTTTTCGTAATACTTTATTCAAAGCTCTGAGTTTGGGATCAGTGACAGAGTAATCGGGCCCGTCAGGACGAGGTGCGCCCCGATTAATACTTAATGCTTAACCCTTTTGTATCGAGCCGGGTGGGCGGCAGCTTGCTGTCAATCCAGCCACGTGAAAGTACCGTAAATGTTTAATGTTCATTAATTTGTCGGTGCGATGTGTTTCCAAATCTAACTGCTGCTAATTTCGAGATAGATGTAGGTACTTATCGAAGTGAATATTACAATAAACCTATTAGTACAGTAGATTAGGTGTATTAATAAGTGCGTGCGAAGTGGAGACGTAAAAGTAGGAAAGCGGACCCCGGGCTCTCGAGAAAGATGCAACCGGGAACAACGCTCGGATGATGATGATGAATAAGTAGGCGAAGCCACTAGGTTAGTTAGATAGGTAGCTGTGTTATCTAAAAGTAACTTGTTAAGCATTCGAAACTATTTGTTCAGAAATACCTACACCATATCTATCTAAGCATGTTGTTATAGTCTTTACAATGTGTAATGCTAATAAAATGTACTTATTTCTAATCATCTGGGCATACTTAATGCAGATACTTTGAGTTTATCCTCGAAATTACAGCAGACGGTGTCATTGGTGTAATCCAGATTAACATATTCACAACTAAAAGGTTGTACCGCTGAGGCAGACTTAACCCGGACAGCCTCGATGGGCCCCCGAGGAGCAATCGCCGGACAGCGGCCACCGGGTGACCGCTATACTAAATCATATTTTTAACGTTACACAGCGATTCATTGAATAAACAAATACAAATATTGAAAAGAACAAAACAAAAGTTATGCAATTCCAATAGATACCGTAGTCATCAGACTGTGAAAAATTATGACAATGCTACTTAACCAGGCTCCTTTCAAAAACATAGAAAGAGAAAAATGAGTTTTAAAAAGGTGTTGAGAGATGCATTGTATTGAGTAGAGCTTAGTGAAGCGTCGAGGTAAGCGCGCGAGCGGGGCGCGGGCGGGACGCTGTGCCGGCGCCCATTGGCCGCGCCCACGCTGTGGGTGGAACAAGGAAAATCTAAATACAGTTTCCACGCGAGCGACGCCGACGAGGCGCTCCTTCCTTTGACAAGCTTTTACCATCATCCACCTGTCATTCGATTCATTTATTCCCGATATATTCACGTATGTCGATGGGCTCGTTTTTCAGATGCTTCCACAATAATTGACGATTGGTTACACAGGGGATTACTTGAACTCACAAATACCATTTCTTTATTCCATGCATCATTTAAAATGGAAACGTGAAATGTAAAAATGTGATTGATCATTTTGCGTATATTTGGGCATTCATAAAGTAAAAGGTAGATATGTGTCGAAACAATTCTTGAGCATAGGTAGATAGAGCAATTTGTAACTCTATCTTAAATGTTTGACTAGTGTGTTTTTTGTTGTTTAAACGTATGGAGTAAAGTATTGTAAGTTAGAAGTTGTTGGGCGTGGGCAGTGGGTGCAGTAGGAGGCGATGTGGGCGGAGCGGGCATGCGGGCGGGACGCAGGGTGCCGACGCGGACGGAGCGAGGTGCCGCGCGCCCACCCGAGGCTGTGTGCCGCACGATCACACCGGCCGCAGTCGCGAGCTACCCGTCACTCCCGCCGCACCACGACACTACTCCGACAGAATTCACCTGTTACCGGTGCACGGTGCAAACGACTCACGTTCATTAAACAGATCGGCAGCGCAGCCACCCAAATAATTGCCGTGAAGAAAGCGAAGCCCGCGACGGGCGCCCCTTCAATTAGGGAGCACCTGTCGGACACGCGTCGCGCATTAATTCGCACTCGCAATAAATGTGCCCGCAAAAAATTCCAAAATAAACTGGAATTGATGCACCTGCGGCAATCAGCCAGCGACACGGTGTCAAGGTACTGGAGTCGGGCGAGCCACTGCTCCAGCTCAGCGGCTAGCCAGCCCATGCTGCGCTGATATGATCATGCTATTCAAGGGTAACAGTAGCAGGCTCGAACACCTCATTGAGAAGATACAAGCGAATAAGGAGAACCACGACGTTATTACAGAAGATATTAAAGGTTAGTCTTGTTTTAATACTGTCATATGATTTCACCTGCTACCTCTACTGTTTTTTTATTTTCTTATTTACTAGTATGACAGATCCAGATATTCTTTATTTTATGATATCATTGTTTTGTAATTGGAAATTTGGAATCTACAAATAATACGACTGTTACACTTATTAGGTATGAGTAAATTCTACTCGCCTAGTTTGTTTTTACATGTTAGATATCTATGGGTAAAATAAATATTTTAAACAAAATAATGTACCTACCTTTGAATATTGCAATGAAGACGAGACTTGAATTCGCCTGCTGCACATTTATTCCATAATTTAATAGCCATGACGCATCTCGCAAAAAAAATATTTGAAAACTGTTTAACAATTTTTGGAAATTTTGCAAGGTTTACCTAAAAGTTTGAAGTGCTTTATTTCTTGCAATATTACAAACAATTGTTAAACCGTTTTTGAAAAAAATGAGACAGTGCTATGGCATAGTTAAGACATTTAAGTTGTAGAATGGGTATTGTAAAATCCCCGCATGCCAGGCAGGCAATTTGTCTAAAAAAGAAATCAACTTGCTATAGGTCAAACCGTTCCTGAGAAAACACACTGACGGACAGACTTAAAATAACGTTATCTTATAAGGGTTCCTTTTTACCTCTTGAGGTACGGAACCCTAAAAAACAATTAGATCGCACGAATGTTAGGTTACATAAATACCACTTAAAATTACGAAATACCTACATTCATTTTACTCGTATCCTACTAATGTAATAAATGTGAAAGTTTGTGTCTAAGTAAGTGAGTGAGTTAAGTAAGCAAGTTATTCCAACCAACTAACCAACCAACCAAAGTAAAAGAGTATGTTTGATACTACTTCATTCAAAAAAAACTGTACCGATTGCGATATAACTTGGAATACAGATAGCTGGAGATCAGGATTAACACAAGTGCTATTTTTATCTCTAAATTCCCACGGGTTCGGGTATAAACAAAAACCACAGTACTTGTTAATAAATACTCTTTGGCGAGATACAAACCAGTGAATGCTTGTCATACTGTGTGTTAAAAGCTGCACCACTAGGCTTATAGAACCGTAGGTAATGATTTTTAGGACTCTATTTTTAAATAAGGTACTTCTTTGGATATTCAAAATTGAATGATACTATTTTCCAAATATGATATATCAATAGGTGACGTTATTTCTACCTATAATTTATTTTATGTTTTCTTGAATGGGACTATACTAATATCTACTCCTACTAGTTACCTACTCGTCTAAAGCAAAGTATAACTATCGAAACTGAGATGAAGTTCGTAGGTACTCGTCAATTTGTGATCAAATTAACAAATCAGCTAATGAAATATATTCGAATAAACCCCAGGTGCCTAATTTAACGTCGCTGCCGATAAATGATTTTCTAGCAGTAGGCTAAAAATGGCATAACCAAAAACGGCGGTAATTACAGTCGAATACAGAAACGCCACTGAGGCGTCGTACCACAGGTCGTACTTGAATAATTGAGCAGCTTCTAAATTTAAAAATAGTATGGGAATTTTTGAATTTGAGAGATGCTTAGTAATTTTGAGATGCGTTTCTGTATTCGGCCGTAAGTCGCCCAAAAAAGCAGTAACATAACTTACCCAAACACCTTCGCAGATATTAACCTTATAAAAGTTAAATGCGAAGATGTCTAATAATAACACACCTTTTAACAATTGATATTTATAAAATGCTTTCTCCTGCCTGACTGACTGACTGATCAACGCACATCCTAAACCTACCTCTGATAGCACTGAAATACTAATACTGAGAGTATTCTTTATGTAATGTAGACATCCAAAAAGAAAGGATTTTTGAAAATATCCACGAAGTTGGAACTTTACGGGTGAAACCGCGGGATATAGTTTATCCTATCATAAAGTTCGTGAGTGTGGATATGTGTGTGTTGGTCTTCACGCAAATGATGCTGTAGTAGGTAACTTGGTATGTAGATAGCTATGAAGACCTTCTTCTTTTTAATCCGATATTCCTACGGTATCGGGACATACGCGGGTAAAAGCTGCGCGCGCTCTGCTAGTTTGGAATAATCATGAAATCACCTACAATGCGCGATGAGATGACAAAAACTTGAGAGGTGTCAAGGGACACCCGGATGGAACGAAGTTCCAAGCAAAAAATAAATGTCGTTACAACTTTTGGTCTTAATTTTTTCCGTCTAGCCCCCTTTCGCAACGCGATAAGGAACTTCGTTCCAATAACTAAAATAAACAGAAACTAGGATTTTAATGTTCACAGTCTGTCTTGCTTTGCAGCCGGGTAAAAAGGTAGATTTATTACGATCTACCTTTTTACCCGGCTGCAAGGTAAGGGTTATTCTGTTTTATAAATATAAATATGAATAGGTACCTTAGTATGTATGACGTACTACGTATGTAATCATGGTATTAGATTTGAACGCAGTTTTGTACGTAAAATTTACTTCACCAAACAGATTGTTTAGAGTTCGATCAAACCAATAAGGAAGGTATTACATAAACCATAAAGTATTTGATTAGGTGGCCGGTAAGCATCCTGCTCTTAGACGGTGATGGTGACAAAGTATTGTCGGTTTTGAAAGTGGATAGCGATTGGCGTTGATTAGCGAGGCGCCGGTTGAGGTGTCTCAGACAATTAGGAAGTGGGCTTCCGCCGCCCACTGGCAGCTCGCGGTCGGCGCCAGAGTCACCCGAGGAATTACCAGCAATCGCTGCTAATTATCCTATCTTGTTGCTTCTAACTGGTGCCCGGTCTGAGATAATAAAGAGGACTTGGAAACAATAATTCTACTCGTGTACTAGATGACGTTATTTGTTCAGCACCACTTTGTTACAAATTACTTGAAAAACCAAAAACCATTCAAGTGCGAATCGGACCTGCTCACTGAGGCCTCCGTAACCGTATTCATACGCTGGTTTAAAAATTTACCCTATTTGATGTTGATGCAAAAGCTAGTACCTACTCTGAATTGTAGGACTATAGGACTAGTTTATTTGTTACCATAATATGGGTGAATTTTAATTTTTAAACATTTTTATATTTTTTTTGGACTTTTTTCTTTTATTTCTGCTCTAAGACTTCAAAGAACCACGAAATAAGTATAGCACAATTAAAGGAAATGTTCCGAAAAATAAATAGGATGAAAATAAATTAACTATTTCTTATGTTTTATTGCTTAAGGCATTTTTACTAGAAATATTTTACAAGGCGCAGTGGTAGCGCACTCGCCCGGCAAGCGAGGGGCACAGGTTCGAATCCTGTCATGGGAGGATTTTTGATGATGTATTTATCCTTGTAAAATTAATAAACTTACAAGTTTTCGTGAAAATCTCGGCTTCAGTAGAGCACTTAAGGGCCCTATTCTGAAAAACCGAAAATCCATGTCGGGCGCATCGAAAATTGTTGATTATTTCATGACGGAATGTCGTAGAACTTTTTTTTGTATACATTGTTTCCGATATTTTAGTGCAGTTTCCATACAAATATGTCGAAACGTATTGAAGCCTATCGACATTTTAGCCAAATCAGACATTTTTTGTCTAAAATTTGGATAGGCTTTGCACCAATAGGAGGTTCTTGTCTTAAAACTACACCAAAATGTAGGAAACAATGTCACCTACAATCTGTACACAAAAAAAAGTTCTACGACATTCCGTCATGAAATAATCAACAATTTTCGATGAGCCCGACAGGGATTTTCAGTTTCAAGGTCGTTGGCGTATATACTCCTCTTAATTATTTCTTGAGGGTTTTTATATTCAATTGTCTAGTGGGTTCGCGGATGTCATTATATAGGCCATTATTTAAGGTCGTTACATACGTCCGGGGCGTGAAGGGAACCAGATTGATATAAATAGTTCCTTATTAAATACGATGGGGGAAGGAAAATAACTTGAAAAAGGAGCTGCAGTGCAAAAATATAAAATGTAAGACTCAAGATTAATGTAGTGTTTATTTACTTTATCATAAAGAAGGTAGTATTTTACACTTTACTTTAAAATACATTCTTAAATGGATTTGTTTTAAATAAAATCACTAATTAAGATACACGGCTTACCTACCTATGTAAAACTAAAATTATGCATTGAGTCAATATTTAAAAATAACTAGAAAACCAGGCGAACTCCGTTTCGCCACCAGATGGCTTCGTTTTATGTAACATTTCGTTTGGTGATTAAAATATGAAGATTTTTTTTTTTGTTTTATATTTGAAAAGGAAAATTTTTATTTCAATTATCGTACGTCATACGTCATCGTCATACGTCATCGTCATACGTCATCGTCATACGTCATCGTCATACGTCATCGTCATACGTCATCGTCATACGTCATCGTCATACGTCATCGCTTAGTTTGATTTTGATTTTCCAGCTTTTCTTTTTAAATTTTTCCTGATTTTTTTGCTATAAACCTCACCGAGCCCGAGACCTTTCCAACGAATGCAAAACCGTGGAAATCGGTTCGTGCGTTCTGGAGTTATAGCGTCAGGAAGGAAAACCCGACTTATTTTTATATAGTAGAAGATTAAAGAAAACTACCAACTTAGGCACATTCAAGCATCTTTCAATTTACTATTTAGTAGGCTACTCACAGCCTACTAAATAGTGATAGGTAAATTTCATTCATTCTTAGAGTTTCGAAAACTTACTGTACTGAGTCGTATTTATCAAATAGGTAGAGTTGGTATACCTACCTAACTATACCTAATGAAAAATTATATGAGAATATTTCAAGAAGCTATAAAAGTGTAATATCTCTCCATTCAGCGGGCGCGGTGGTTTCTGACATTACTCATCATTTGCGTAGACGCTCGTCATCGCGAGCCATTCAATTTGTTTATATTTCACGCCACTCCGAGGTGCTCACGGAGATATACAGCCTCTAACACCGAAATATGGGGCCTTACCGATATTTATGACGGCTTTATTAAGGTACCGAGTCGCGCTTGCCAACTCTAATGTGCTTTACTGAGCTTGTAAAGACGCTGAATGTTCATTTATTGCACCAACAGTTCGACAAGCCGTAATTTTGTTTGCAAATAATGGTATTGTATTGACTATTCTGACAAGCTTGGTCCATTCGAGGTGGAGATTTTTGCTGATCTTGTGTGCGGGATTGGTGTAGGGCACAGACCACTACCGATTATATGATCGGTGGTGTAGGTTTAGCCAAGTTCTAATTGAAACATAACAATGTACCTCTTATAATAGTAGTTCCATTGTATAATTTTATACAAGCCAAGGCAATCAACTATTAGGTAAACTGTGATGGTGCTTATAGCCTACCTACAGCATAATTTATGAAATGTGAAGACTTGTCAGTACTGCGCTGAGGCGTACATCTACTAGAAAAACTGAAGCTGAAGCGGACCGCTGAATTTTTAATATTTTTTTAATATTAGGCTGGTTTACATTAGACCACTAACTTACAAAATAATGCCTAAGCGACAGTGCAATCTAAGATGCAGCATGCATCTTAAGATTCAAAGACGTGTTCGTCAGCCACTTGTTGACCATGCCATGAGTGACGGTATAGGAATGCGGCAGTTGTCATTCCATCTTCGTTCGTAATATCAGAAACAGAAATGGACGTGTTTTTATGGACCAACGACTTTACATTTAGTAAAGAGCCGAGGCAAAATCTTTTACTATGAGAACTTAAATTAACATTTTTGTTTTGTTACACAGAGGTGCTTGGCAGCGTGGGTAGCGTAGGCAGCGCGGCGGGGAGCTCCTGGCCATCGTCGACGCCGGAGCCCTCGCCTTCCGCAGAAACTCCCGATGGCGAGCCCGACCCACCCTTCACACTCGGAGCTACGGAGCATACGCCATACCAGTGCCAGTTCTGCGAGAAAGCCTTCCCCAGGCTATCCTACCTGAAGAAACACGAGCAGGTAAATTAATCTATTTTCTTTGTTTAACCTAATTTAAATAGAAATATAATCAGGAACAGGAAGGTTTGTATAAATACCACAGATCCCCAGATTCACAGATCGCTAGTAATAAATATTACAGATCCCACACCTGTCTGTCACGGTAATATGGTAGAGCGGACAGACCAGTTTAATTACTTGGGATCTGTGCTTCACGAGTCCGGCGACATCGATTGCGACGTCAAGTCCCGCATTTCGGCAGCTTGGGCTAAGTGGCGAGAGGTAACTGGTGTCATCTGCGACCCCAAAATGCCGGTTAAACTGAAGGGACAGGTCTATAAAACGATCATTAGACCTGTCCTTTTGTATGGTAGTGAGGCGTGGCCATTGCTTGAGCGACATAAGCAGGAGCTGCGTGTCACGGAGATGAAGATGCTGCGCTGGATGTGTGGAGTGACGCGAAAAGACCGCGTCAGAAACTCCCGCATCAGGGGCAGCCTTCATGTCCGAGACATTGCAGACAAACTGCAAGAATGCCGCTTACGGTGGTACGGCCACGTTCTACGGGAACCGGCTTGTTACGTGGGAAACAAATGTCTTGCTATGGCGCCTCCGCCCGGCCGTGGCAGATTGGGAAGACCCAAGAAGTGCTGGCTTGACGTCATAAGATCGGATATGCGTGCAAATGGCCTCACTACACGGGATGCCGAAGATCGTGCAAAATGGAGACATAAAAATAGGAAAGCGGACCCCAGGCTCTTGAGAAGGATGCAACCGGGAACATCGTTCGGATGATGATGATGATGAGGAAGGTTTGTTCAGAGATCGATCTTGTTTTTGTCTTTTATCAAATAGATATATTACTTACTACTGTGTTTTAAACACCTTGGAACTCCAAGGAAGTAGTGCGAAATATACTTACGAAGATAATCTGGTGTTATTTCAAACGTGCTTTAAGTTTTCTCTGGCTTATTTCCCCAACAACAGAGGAAATATTGATAAACATCACAATTGGTGTAGTGCCTTACGAAACCTTTACTTGAATTGCCTTTATGGCTGTAATGCATCCACTTCTACCGTCCGTACCTACACTCATTTCCATAAACAACTTAGCTAACTGCGTAAACAATGCGACTGTTATGGCCGTCATATCTGTGAATTCACAGTCCAGTTTCGCCATGCAGCCCCTCGCTTCATTAGCAAGTAGATACCCAAAACGGCCCATTTACAGAGCCGGTGCGTAGATATGCATCACATTCGCCTTGCACTGAGGATTGTGACGTGCTCGGCCATTACGCCGACCGTGCATCTCGCCTTTGTGCCGCACCGCGATACGATTACGACACACGCCGCGACAGATCTAACTGAGATATAGCAAATAGAAACGTCACTTTGCATGCTGCCGGGCTCTCGCTAGCGGCACACCTCCACCACGATTTAGATCAACACGTACTTTCGCCAGGTGGCATAATCGTCACCTCTAACAACACTCAAATTATAATATCAAATCTAAATTCTTGGAAAGAAGTCAATTCTTTCATAAGTAATTCATGAGATTCACGAGATCATCGATAGTTACCCACGCAATTGCAAGCCCCGTTGCGTTCACAGTGATATCGATCAGCGCACGCGCATCGCGCAGGCTTTTGCGGATTACGGGTGTGCGCCGACAAATGTATCTGGCGATGATCGCGTCGAGCGCATCTCACTTGCGACAGAGCGGTGACGGCAGGAAATAGGTTTGCGATAACAACTCCCTATCCTAGCCGACACACCTTTATCATCATACCGCCGGCCGTCTGCCGCTTGCTGGGAAAGGCGATCATTACAGAAATAAATCAATTACGGAACCTGTGCTAAACTCGATAACTAAACTAATAGTATAAAGAGGAAAACTTTGGATGAATGTTTGGATGTATTTTTGTTGGAGGTAATCTTCGGAGCTTGATGAAACTTATTATGTTGATTATATTACCTAAATCCTTGGGTGTAATATGGACACCATAGTTTTTATCCTGACATTTTTACAGGATAGGAATTTATGCGGGTGAAACCGCAGGCCGATGCTAGTATTCAATAAAGAAATGACGATGAAAAATATATTGACTTGATACGAATTCTATTAATAGACACAGCCATGTTGATTGCAGACTCAGACTGTCAGACTTAATGAAGCTGTAGAGTTGTGGAGTAGGTAATGTGTTTATTAGCCGGCTGATATCTTTTAAATTATGATTGTAGAGTGTTTAATGTTTCATGATATCTAGTTTTGAGTGTGTTTGTAGGTTATGTATAATATTATTATGTTCGTATTTGTTGCCTTATCGGTCTATTTAAAATATAGCTTGGATACAAGCACAATACGAAACACCCAAAAAAATGTATACCCAAATGCGTTTAGGTATACTTATATATAAATAAGACTACCTAAGTAGGTGCTCCCACTTATCTTAGCTAATAAAATTTCGAGTAATTCCGGACAGTAAGATCTTCATCTTTATTACAATCAAGAGAGGCACCAACATCGTCGAGCTACTGTTTCGAGGAACTCAAAGTTCGTGGCTCTATTAAGATTATTCATCATATTACCTACAAGAAACACAAAACTTTTTGCATAACGAGCTCCAGCGTCCTTCTATATACCTAGCAGTATAAACCTTTATTTTTGCTGTACCTACCGCTGCAACTCTTTATCATGTTATAATATCTTGAGACACGGAAAGAATGCTTGCAATTATATTAAATAGCGTGGGTCAGTGGAAAAGCGGACGGGTGTTATCGTCTTGGACAGCAGTTGACCTCAAAGCCCTTCTGCAGCACCTGGCTGTGTGAACGGGCACCGTCGGTCGGTTTGTCATCTCGGCTCATAATATGTGGGAAAGTGGCTCGGTAGCAGCTCAGTGCCCATTTCGGTGCTTTATTGACTATCACGTTCACCTTAAACTAGTTTGGAATGTTTCTTACGATGTATACTCGGAAAACTTGCCATAAAGACTTAATGTCGAAGGCTCTCACGGTGTTTATTTTCGTCGTGAGCATGCAATAATTCTTTATTTTAATTCGCGTGCGTTTCCACTATAAAGAGAGTGCGGGTGTCGTGGTGAGAAGTGGCTCCGATAGTCCGCAGGATATCGCTTTGCACCCAGGAGCCCCTGCAGCGCCCAACCTCGGTTGCTTATTGAATTTTCGCACGAAGCTTCGCGATGACAAGAATCAATATTTTCTTTAAAAATTAACTTAACCGTTATAAAGAGATCGTTCATCTGTATTAACTTGTGTGCACTAAACCATTTATGGACATTTAATTTTACATTGAGTTTGTTTTTCGATTCAATTTATAAACTATCTCGTTTCGTTCCTTTTTTACAAACTGAAATAAAATACACTTTATTTTTATATTTGTGAATAAAATAACTTTATCTAATAGAACTGGGCGCTACTTCGCAAAAGTTAAGACGAAATTTATTGGATGCAGTTGATAGAATTTATTAATTCTGTCACGGAGCGATCGCTCCAATTAAACCAACAGAGTAAACATACCTCGAGTCGACTCGCCGCTATGTTTATGAGACCATTCGCCGGCTCGCAACCGACGGAATGTCTGCAGCTTTATCTAACAACACTTAGGTACTTTTCTATTATGTTATACTAACACAAATTAAGTTAACGCTTAATTACTACCTATTTGAATAAACAAGTCAAGATTGTTAGTTTTAAAATCTTTTGTTGTTAGTCAAAGCGGTTACCATGTATTGCCTAAGCTGTTAAGAAGCCAAGTCAATCCTGAGGACGTTTGTTTAGTGGCGTAATGAATGATGTAGTCGAGGTGGTCAATTAGTAAAAGCGTGAAACCCTTGTCATTTTGGGAGTCTATTATGAGCTTCGTTTAGTTCGTCTCAATCTCCTCGGCGAAGGCCAACTCGGACGACTCATTATCTCGCTGCCAACTATTCATAAGAAAGAACATTAACATCCTCATTATGTTCACACACTCATGAATAATTTTCTAAAGATACTGAATAACTTTTAAACCATACTTGCATTTGTATGTAATTATTAACGTACCTATGTGTACCTACTCTACCTTGTGACATTTTTAAAGTATGAACCAAAGACATCCAAAGATTTTTAAATATTAGCGTCGAAAACACTAACTTACCTTATTTTGGTAGAAGAAAAAAGCTAAGTATACCTATTAATTTTGGTATGCAATAGGTACCTACGAATCTCATGCTTAAAGATTAGTTAGATACTATTTGATATCTTTACTTTCATTCGATAGTTAACTTAATGAACATCTACTTTAGAACTACGATATCTTCGCTATAAACACATTAACAATGTTGCTCGTACCAACTTTCCATTTTTGTGTAGAAAAACTAAATGGATTCATTAGGTATTTCTTGAATACTTTAATAATTTTCGCATTCAATTCGTTGACAAATAAATTAGATCACCGATTACCAGCTGTCCAACAAGTAATTTAAAAAAAAAACAACGTTACCGTTATAATAAACCGACTAAGGTTTTCTTATGCTCCTTCAGTGAACATTACCGATCAGATGGGAGCCAATCTATGGAGATAAGCTTGGAGCTCCTGCATAGGAATTTTATCGGGCGCATGTATCGATTCGTTACATTCAATAACTTACAATAAGAAGTTATCGATCACCTATCAGCCCTAGATATTCAACCAGAATTGAATCATTATCCGTTCTGTAGATTGCCAGATTTCTTCCTCTACTGTATTTTAAGACTAGCCAAGCCCTACAGTTTCACTCGTGTAAGTGCCGATTATGTTTTGGATTATCGGAAAAAAACTAGCCTTTGTAATTTATAATACGATACTCCGGATTTAAACCATATACATTCCTTTCATCACAATCGGTTCATCAGTAGTATTTTGTGTGAAACCGTAGTAAATGTACCTATGGACCTAGGTAACCATTTTCGGTCTTTGGTGACTGTTACATAAAAAAAGGTTTCAAAGTGTTACGACTTGCTACATCAACTGTGTTTTTCTTATTTTTCACGTTAAAAACAGGAAGTTCTTATTGCTTTTCTTTGTATGAGATAGGTTTGCATACGACTTTACAGTTACAGCACCTGATCACGACAATGAAATCGACGATGTAGCATGCTTGACTAGAAGAAACCTACTCACCTAATAAGACTCCAAAGTTGAAGTTTGCGGTAATACCTTACCTTTATAAAACACTAGTAGCATTATTTTTCGGTTTTTATACCGGTTTTAAAATCATACCACTGCATATAATGCAGTAGCACAACTGTTATTGGAACTACTGCTACTTATCGGGATAATCGATTAGTTTTTAGGGTTCCGTACCTAAAGGTAAAAACGGGACCCTATTACTGAGACTTCGCTGTCTGTCTGTCTGTCTGTCTGTCTGTCTGTCTGTCTGTCTGTCTGTCTGTCTGTCTGTCTGTCTGTCTGTCTGTCTGTCTGTCTGTCTGTCCGTCCGTCCGTCCGTCCGTCCGTCCGTCCGTCCGTCTGTTCGTCTGTCACCAGGTTGTATCTCATGAACCGTAATAGCTAGAAGGTTGAAATTTTCACAGAAGATGTGTTTCAGTTGCCGCTACAACAACAAATACTAAAAACAAAATATAACAATTATTTAAAAGGGGCTCCCATACAACAAACGTGTTTCAAAAACTACAAAGGAATTTAAATACGATGTGAGGTCGCTTCTGATTGGTCAAGTCAAATCGAGTTGGTCATGGAATTCAAAATGGCTGCCCTATCTGTCAAATATACTAGTCTGCCTTCACTGTCCAAAGAGTTTCTTATAAGTTTCAGATTTTCTTTGAATCAAAGTTGTTGTAAACCATTTTAGGGTTCCGTACCCAATTGTGATAGTGGTACGGAACCCTTCGTGCGCGAGTTTCGCACTTGGCCGGGTTTTTTTAATGTGAATAGATCGATCGGAAAGTGAGTTATGGGATCCAATTGATGTTTAACTTCGAGCTGGTCAAGTCACGATGGGCCCTGTAGTTTTTTACTATCTATTGACAAATGCCGGCAAATAGAGTTGTGGGCGACTCACGCACTCTAAGCGATATTCTAGGCATTGTTCAAGTATTTCTCACGATGTTTTTGTGAGCAATGCACCCGGAGGTATTTCGTTTCTGTAATTGTTACTTATGCGATAAAAAGTTGATTAATCATTTGGTATGTACTTTCCAAAGTAAAAAGTTTTCGTTGATAGTAATAGTTGCTACCTACAGCACCTACATTATATTATTTTATTAGAGAAGGCGCCTTCGTTTTACTAACGTAAGCTTACAAAGTTTTGTTATCTTATTTCTTATTTATGCTCTATAGATAGATGAGCC